>QGDG01000098.1:0-112320 GCA_003268315.1 Stemphylium lycopersici | reverse complement strand
GTATTAGAAAGATATAGATAAAGATTCTAAATCTAATATAGCTATATTATACGAAAAATCTATAGAGAATATAGAGTAATTTTATGTTTAGTACGTAGTGTTCGCGATGCCAAGAAAAAGTAGCTAGCTTACTAGGGTAGCCGCCTTACTAGTGCTTTACGTTATATTAAATTAGTTCTTAACTATTTTAAAAATAAAAGTTTTTATATAGATCTTAAGAATTCTAAATTTTATAAAACTAGTATTAAGTTCTTAAGTATAGTTATTACTAATTAAGAAACTAAGATAGACTTAGTAAAAGTAAAGTATATTTAAGAATAAGAGTAACTTACGTATACTAAAAGCTTACTTACTTTTCTTAGATATATAGAGTTTTACTAATATTTTGTAAAAAAAAAGTTCTCTATTATACTTCTATTAATAAGTATACTTAAAGCTATAGTAAAACCAGTTTATCTTAATAAAAGAGAAAAAATCAGTAAAGGTACTACTTATTATAAACTACTAATATATACTAATAAAGCTATTACTATATTTTAGACTCTTGAAGTAACTTTTTAATATAGTATTATTTTTATACATTTTAACTTAACTAAGTAAATTTATATCTTGATAGATATGTTAGGCTAGATAATAAGTAGAGTTATAAAGTTATAAAACTCTAATAGTATTCTCTAACTAGTTAAGCTCTTTTCTAAAAAATATTTAGCTACTAAGTATAACTTTAATATTTTAAATCTTAAGCTTATATATATTATCTATATTTTTAAAGAATAGAAGCTAGAGCTTATAAATATACTTTATCTAATTTAAGTAAATTTAGACTATGAAAATTTAATAATGTTTATAACTAACGTAAAGCACTAGTGAGCTAGCCACCCTAGTAAGCCGGCCACTTTTTCTTGGCATCGCGAACACTACGTACTAAACATGAAATTACTCTACATCCTCTATAGATTCTTCGTACGATGTAGCTGCATTAGATTCAGAATCTTTATCTGCATCTTTCTGACACGTACGAGCGTTGTGTCTAGTCCCCCCACAATTGCTACAGCGCCGTTGAGCTGGCTAGGTCCTTTCTTGACTACCTCTACTACCACCCTTCTTAGACCTTGTATAAGTAGTAGAAGTACTCTTAGCTACCTATAATGCGCCTGCACTAAACTCTAGTGTACTGCCTATCTAGATTCGCTTCCTTTTGCGCCCTCTACGCTTTATTAACTCTACTACTTACTCTTTAAGCTCTTATACGCGGGCTTTAATAAGAATATTTTTATGTAGTATCTCTTTAGCTTCTTTAATAAGCTTTAAGAAGCCTTCTTAAGTACTTTTTAGTAATTATATAAAGGATTCTCTTACTAGCCTTAATTACGACCTAAATTTATACGTATTACTTAGTGTTCTTGACTACTAAGGTGTTTCTAGTAGGGCGACTAGTAGTGGCGTACGAAGACAGACCTTAAGGCGATTAAGGACCCTCTACGCGTTAATAGGAACTAGTCCTGCTACCTTAAAGGCCTTCTTATAGTTCTTATACGTAAATATATTAAAAAACGCGTCTTTAAAAGCTAGAAGGAAGCCTTCTTTATTAATATAGTAGACGCGTTAGCATGCTAAGTCTCGTACGCGCTAAGAGTACTTTAGTCTTAATAGCGAGAAACACACTACGTTAAGTGGCTAAAGTACGTGCGATAAGTGAGTAGGTATATAGAGGGTTAGGATCTTTTGTATAAGGTAGTAGTCCTTAAAATTCTAGTTAAGGTGGCTCTTATAGCTATCTAAGATAAGCAGCTTATATAACCCTACCTAACGTGACTTTGTATACTTATTAAAGTGCTTTAACTACTTAAGACTAAGCTAGTTGTTTATCTAGCTATTCTCTAATATAGAGAGCTTCTAGTCGTACGGTATTAAGGTCTTCTTATACTATGCTAAGATGTAGACGCGTTCTTTATAGATAATAAAGGGCGGAGTTGCGTACCTAGTAGCGCAGATACTCTAGACGACTATAACCTACTCGTAATTACTTAGCTAGATTAAGTTTAGTCTTATACGACGCTCTAAGCCTATAACTACTTTTATTAAGCTAATAACGCCTATCTAGAAGCCTATCTTATTAAAGTTATAGATATTATTATCTATAATACTATACTTAGCTACTATCTCTTATATAAGTATAAACTACGCGCTAATAATCTTTAGGTCTTCTTAGAGTATTCTCTAGTAATTCTTTACTTAGTTAAAGGCTATCTTAAGCTCCTCTATACGCTAAATAAAGCGCTCTGCCTAGTTCTTGCTAATAGGTGTCCTACTACGTACGGCTAGTAGTTTATCTGCGATATCTACTATCTCTTGCAGCTAGAGGGCAAACCCTCGCGAATCTAGCTTAAGGATATATCGTATAATTATTTGCTTCTCTATTAAAGTAAGCTTCTAGATTCTAGGTTGTGTTTAGCGTTAATTTATAATTCTATATAGCTAATTAGAGAGCTACTAATGTTGTACGCTAAAGGTAGTAGCAGCGCGTTGTAAGGTCTAAAATTAGCCTGAAGTATAGGCCTAAAGAGTAAGATTAATTCTACCTTTGTTGTACGATAAGTTAGGCTTCTTTTGAGATAGCATTGTAGTTCTTACGTGGTGTTCGCGATGCCAAGAAAAAGTGGCCGGCTCACTAGGGTGGCCGGCTTACTAGTGCTTTACGTTACTAAGATTCTTATATAATAATAAGCGCGTTAGTTATTATTTTTATTTTAGTTTAACTTTGAAATTATATACGCCTTAAGTAATACTAATAATAAAGCTAATACTTTGAGCTAATAGCTAAAAGATGCTTTTATAGATCTTAATAATCTTAAGTTTACTAATTATAAAGTTATTTTAAGCTTAATAGTTCTCTTACTTAGTAAATAAATTATAATTATAGTAGCTATTTAAGTATTAATAATTATAGACTTACTTAATTAAGATAAAATTAGTTTAGAATAGTATTAACTTCTATACTTACTATAATTACTAGAAAAAAAATGTTTAGCTAGAATCTATAAATATAAAGCTTATTAAGCTTCTTCTATATAAATTAAATTTTTATACTACTAAAAATATATCTATAATAGTTTACTAATAAAATAAAATAGCTAAGCGCGCATTTAAAGTTATTAATACTTATACTAAAACTTTACTAAAATAGTTTTATAAATAAAGCTGCTACTTTAGCGCTATAAATACTTTTTATAAGAAACTAGTAGCTATAGACGCTTATTTATTAACTAAACTTTTTTTTATATACTTAATAATATAAAACTATATAAATAAAGTTTTAATTTTTACTATAATTATAAAATTACTAAATATAAAGCCTCTTACTTAATATTATATTTAATATATAATTACTACTACTAGTTTAAAATAAGCTAGTTAATAGCTATATACTATAAAGCTTATATTATTTGTAAGTAAATTAAGTTTTCTTATAATAGTAAATATAGATACTTATAATCTCTCGCTATTTTTTACGCGCGCTAGACTAATCTTACTATTAATTTTATTTAAGACCTACTACTATTATATATAGATAGATAAGAATATTATAATATTTTAATTATTATAGATTAACTTACTAAATAATATTATTTTTTTCTAACTTATAGTACGGCTTTTAAAAAAGTATTATATTATTTTATAAATATATTTTAGTATTATAGCTTTTTCTTAAGTATTACTTTAGACTATAGTACTAACTTCATTATACTATTTTAAAAGAGAATCTATAAACGCTTTTATATTAAGTATATTCTCTTTATAGTATATTATCTAGAAACTAATAGATATACTAAGTACGCTAATTAGTTTCTAGAAATTTTCTTATAGTAATATGTTAATTACGCGTAAAATAATTAGACTTAATAGCTATATATTACTAAGTTTTAAGTAAATAATATAGTTAACTTAAGTATAAGTATATTTTTAATTTTTACTAATTTTAGATATTATCTAAGAAGTAGTATATACCTTACTAAAGATATTAATACTACTTCTTTTTGCACTACTTAAAATTAAGCTTTATAAGCTAAGAAAATGCTAAATCTTTATATAAACTTAGTTTTATATTTAAAAGAGTTAATCTAATAAATAAAGTAAAAATAGATAGCGTAAGTAAATATATTATACTATACTTTCTTATTATATACTATAGATAATAAAGTATAAGTATCTATAATATACTAAAATACGCTATAATATTCTAAAAAGCCTAACTATTAATAAGTAAGACTATATAATATTACTTATATTATCTATAAGAGATACATTGTGCTAGTGCATGGAGTGCTATAGCGTAAGACTAGTAGACACTGCTATAAAGCCCTCTTGCAAAAGAGGCTTTAGGGAACATTATGCAACTTAGGCTAGAATAACACACGAGAATACCAACTCCTAATTCTTATAACAATTAATTAAAATACTAGAATCTTGTACCCTTAACTTCCTCTCCTTTCGGCTATAGCGATAGTAATGTATCTACACTAAAGCGATAGCGTTTCTAAACACTCCTACACCTGTATAATATATATAAATTAAAACTATTTATAGAAATAATTTTAAACAGTATATTTTTAGTCCACTATTTAAGTCTTTTTTACTTAGCTATAAATAACTACTTACTAAATTAAGTACTTTTAGCTATATTACTAGTTAAAATTACTAAGCTAGATAGAGACACTTATATAAAGTAGCTACTAAATAAAATTATTAACATATTTAAGCGTACTAAGAAAGTACTAAGAATTTATTAGACTTATAAAATTAAATATACTAACTTTAAGAAACTATTATAATATTTAGGTAAAAACTTTAACAATTATTATAATACTTTATTATTTTACTAGAAGTATTTTTATAAGCTTAAGCTCTTTAGTCTAGAAATATCTACTAATTAGTAACTACTTCTTAAAGATACTACTAACTTAAATAAAGTATATAAGACTAGTAATAATATAGCGTAAAAGTTTAATAGCTTATATAGCGTATTTAATAGAGAATATAGTTTTTATACTTAAAACTACTTTTAAAACTACTTAACGTAGCTTACTCTAGATTAATATAGTATAACTATAAATAGTCTTTATTATTATATATAAGTACTTTAGTTAGCTTAATTTTTTATATTATAGAGTTAAGCTACTAAAAATTAGCTTAAAGCTACTTGTATTTATATAAAAATTTTAAAAGCTATATATAGTACTATATAAACTTTAAACTTAAATTTACTAAGTTAGCTTACTAAGTTATTATAAGTAATATAAGATAAGCTTTCTCTTTTTATTATTATTTTTACTTTAATTTTTCATTATTATTTAGAGATAAGACTACTTTATTTTTGAAAAAGTACATTTAAAAATATAGACTTACTAACTTATTCTTTACTAAAAAGAGCTAAATTACTAACTACTAAGTAAATTTACTAAGCTTTTTTTTATAAGACGTTTAGTCTTACGTAAGTATTACGTAATTATACTAAAGACTTAGCGTAATTATTACGTAATTAAGTTAAGCGCTTACGTATAGTTAGCGTAATTAAGTTAAATACTTTTACTTCTTTATAAGACTTTTATCTTTACGTACTAGTAATAGCGCGTATTAGCGCTAAGCTCTTTTTAAATATTTAAGTAGACTATCTTACTTCTCTTTATAGATCTTTGTCTACTATTTTGTCTTTTTAAATAGAGCCTATTTAACCACTTTAACCTTTACGTAACGTCTGCCTTACAAATCTATTTCTTATTACTTTTAATTATTATACTTTATAATAGCATTGTTAAGACTATTTTAAGCTTTGCTAGCGTATTTTAGCCTCTATTATTTATAATTAGATTATTAGTATTTACTAAATCTTTTAATAAGTCTATTAAATAACTTATAAGTAGTGTTATTCCTTTTAAAAGTAGTTATACTAATTTCTTTTAGTAGCTTTACTAATTTATTTTTGTAGTTATCTCTAACGTATAAATAAATGATTATTTATTCTCTACTATATTATTATATACTAGTAAGGCTAGCTTTAAAGTTTATGACGTCTACGTAATATATATAAAAGTATTATAGAGAAGAGTATTTTAAATATAAATACATAGAGTTATTATAATACTAAATATAAAAAATTATAGAATATAACAGGTATAATATTAATCAAACTATACGTAGCTATAATTAATACTTTTAGTAAGCTTTTAACTTATAGTATAGTATTATATACTAATTTAATTAGGCTTTTAATAGTAGCTTTAGATAATAGAGGTTGTTATTCTATTTCTCTTAAATCAACTTTTATAGCCCTCTGTTTTTCTTTATACTATTTTTTTATTTAAAGTTTATATAGGCTTTACGCTACTTAGTATTATTAAGAAATACTTAAGCCGTAATAAGAAGTTTACGAACTCTATTAGCTCTCTTCTACGTGCCTTTATCTTTCTAAAGTCGTTGCTTAAATGCCTAAGGCTAGTATAATAGCTGTTAAGACGCAGCCCTACACCACTACGCTATGCAACCAAAGAGGTACGTATGATCAGTGAACTACTAATTATGGTGCAGGATAGTATATATCGTCATCTGGCGCGACCGCTCGGACCGCCCGACAGCGTCCGCCTGACAATAGCTGTCTTGAAGAAATTTAATGCACACAAAGAGAAGGTAAAGAAGAAGTCTAAGCTTACGCGAGTAGAAGATCTTACTTGTATAATCTGCTATACACATAATAGATATGTTATAATAAGACAGCATGACCTTACAAGGGCCGTTAGTGACGAATTTTAGGTAAGTATTGTTTATATCGCCGGGCTTAATTTGACACAGTGCAAACAATGCTACTAATGCGAGACTAGGACACTTTGTCGAAATTAGTTGATAGTGTAGGGCGAACGCAATGATTATAAAATTCCAGAAAGCTAGCGCCATCTTCAAGACAGCTAAAAGTGGATACGGAATTTTGAGTGCCGGAAGCCTGGGTGTGACTCCAGACGTGGACCCTGAAGTTCTCGCCACTTGTTGTATAACCCTCGCATTTAGTGGCAGTACTAGTACATCTATTCATGTCAGTCCAACAGGGCGCGCCGCGGAGATAGATGCCAATGCTCACTTAAGAAATGCTGGCTTCGTCTCGTCAGACTTGATGCGTCGTGCTCTGGAAGCTATCAGTCGGACCTTATTCACATGGCGAGGGATTCGCTGTATACTTGGGAGTTCGACAGGCTATTTTCACTTTGCAATTACGCTTGCGGAATCGAGCAGGCGCACAGCCAGACAACATGCTTGATGAAATCCGGCCTTTGAAGGTCATCAGTTGGCATGGAATATACTTGCATGATGGGAACGCGTGCTTCCACGACAGAAATGAAGTTTCTGAATTGCCAGCCAATCATGGCATCACAAAGCCGACAGCGCCACGTGCTTTTACCAGCCAACTAATTAGAATCTCCGGCCCACAAATTACCTAGCTATACACGACTATCACGCTTTGGCATAGACCTTTCTTTATTATTGAAAGAATGGGGTGCTCAATATAAGTATAGCTTCAGTAAAGATCTCATTTATTACTGATTCTGATTCTTTTACATTGTGTTCCCGGATAGCGAATTGAATTCAAGGGGCCTTTAGCATTTTATTGTGCGAATCTGAGGTGAATGTCAAGTAAGGTTTTTATGACAGAGCACAGAAGAATTGCCTTACTTGAGGTTCCTTTCCTTATGGGTCCTAGGCGTTGCTGTCTGTCTGGTAGAGTTGAATGAGGTTCCGCGTTTACTATAGAATGAACGATATCATTTGTCCATTAGGCGGTGCAAAGCACGTCTCATTTACCGCCAACACAAGAGGAGTGTTCGACTGTCTCAGAGCGCAACTCAAGGCGATGACAGAAAATAGCAGGATTGGAAGTTGTTCTAGTCCTATTGAAAGGATTGAGAGGGATTGATTTTGACGTCTAGGCCTCTGCAGCCAGCATCTTTGGCCAATTTGGGGCATCTGGTAATCCTGCTTATTGCGCCAGCAAGGCTGCAGTGATTAGCTTATCGAGAACCGCGGCAAAGAAAAACCAAACAATCAGAATAAATCGTATTACAGCAGGTAGGCGGTATCGGGAAGGATCTATATGGTCGAAAGGCTAATATTCCAATACAAAATACGTGAATACGCCATTGTCTCAAGGGGAAGGCCCAGTCGATGTCAGGGGTGAATCGCAGGTCACAACGCAGAAGCGGCATGCTAAACCGATTGAAGTCCCCAGTTTCATTGCATTTGTTCTTGAGCAATGGGGTGTCATTTGTTACAGGGGCAGTCTACAACGCCGATGTCGGCTGGGTCTGCTAGCTTGTATTCTCAACAACACTGAGTCGTTTTCTCGAGCAGGTGGGCAGTAAATGGGCACACCGTTCCAGTGGCTGGAAACGTCACAAACAAGATACATGGCTATTCCACGTAGCCGTGTGACCCGGCTTAGTGATGAAGCAGAATTTGTATTTCCATGTGTGATAAGATATAGACAAGAAAGTACCAAAAGTGGATGGGAGATCCGCGTCTGGCAAAAGTTTATACCACCGGCCAGCCGCTTGAAAAGTCGATTTTGTTGATACCGAACTTCTTCTGTCCATCACCGTAACCAATGCGGGTATCAACGTAATGGTAGTAAAGCACAGGGCCCAACTTGGGGTCGTAGTAAACACCCTGGCCACCAGGGCCGTAGACCCAGCCATGAGATTCTAAGACGGTGGTTCCGCCACCCTTGGTGCAGTCGACGCCGTTCTTGTCGACAAAGCGGCCAGTCGCGCTGGTAGACCTGCAGACCTGGATTTTGTACTCCTCGCCGGGAGCTGGTCTGTCCGTGTCGAAACCACAGCACTTGCCAGCAGAGAAGAAGAGGTAGTGGTAGTTGCCGTTTAGGGCAATGAACGGTGCTTCCTGAGCATGAGTGCCTTCAGGCTTGAACGCAATGTTGGTCACGGCTGACGAGCTGGTCTTGAGTGGTGGGTTTGCCATGTTCACAATGAAGAGGTCCTGCCAGAATGACCCGAAGGACATGACAAATTTGGAACCATCCCAGTAAAGGGCTCCGTCGATGGCGTTGTAGTTCTTGCCAGCGCTCGATTGGATACCGGTCGCGCCGTGGTCGGTCCAGGTATTCAGATCTTTGCTGGTCGCGACACCGATGGCCGAGTTTTGTACACCGAAAGAAGAGACGCTGTAGTAGAGGTAGTAAGTGTCGCCGACTAGGGTAACGTCAGGAGCCTTGACTTTGGTTTAGCTTGATGTCAGAAGACAAGGCATTGGGATATAGCATACCCATAGATCGTCTTTACCGGCCAGATTTATCTTGGAACCAGCAGGAATGGCCGCACCCTTGTAACTCCACGGCCCAGTGATTGACGGCGCGCTGTGAATGGCAATCTTGCCACCAGTTGAGAACCGGTAGTATGTACCATCAGCGCGGCGGATGAGGGCCGGGTCATGGGCGTTGTTGCAGATACCTGTGCATGACATGGGATTGGCATAGCCATAGACTGCAGTCGCGGCTGAAAGCAGTGAAGCAACGAGGGAGTGACGCATCTTGGCGGCCGGTTCGGAAGACGAGAAGAGTGGAAGAGAACGGAAGCAAGGGCTGATAGATGAATAGACAACGCGGTCACAGTACACCCTATATATTACCGGTGGTACATTCCCATCTTGAAAGCATGCCAGAAAAGTGGACTTTTCCGGAAACTTTGGTATGAACTGGGGTGGAGAAATGAGATGGACTATGCCGCCGTAGTCTATTCTGTGAATGGTGGAAACACGGTATTCGGTATGTGCATGGAGGAGCCGATACGGAGAATTTCGAGTACCATTGCCTAGACTTGCATATTCCAAGCAATCTAGTTTGACGGGGGTAAGGCGGCGTTTCATATCCAGCAAGGCTCCCGCAGGCTGTGAATGGTGGCATCGTGTGAGGTAGAAATGCATAGGTGGGTTCTGGTAGGACCGGGTTGCAAGGGGGTGCCGGAATGTAACCGGGCCGAGATTGTGGACGTGTTAGTGTACGCCATAGTAACCCCGAATGTGAATACGCATGCGGCCAAGTGAATGGTGGGTGCGGCAAATCCGGAAGGGCTCGCTTGAAACATGCCCAGCCCGGGTGTCTGTGTTTGTGGCGCACCGCAATTTTGAGAGGTTCCACCAAATACACGTCGCATCGCGGCAGCCGGCAGATATTTTGGTGAAGAACGATTCGTGTTGTTGCGTATATAGGACGCAGAACTGGAAGAAGCGGCAGTTAACAAATGCACGTGGTGTGCAGTGTGGATCCCTAGGTCCCTTTCTCCCATACATGGCGCTGAATTAGCCCCCACTAAACTCTTCGCCTAGCACGCCCAGCTGTCTCCTGCTCCTTCCAGCTACCACCTCTGCAAAGATCACCGTCGCGCATATACTCGTCGCAAAGCTATAGTTATAGCCGCAACTTTGTTACGATGAACACCAGAGGGTGTTCGCTGATTGCTGTGTAGTCGCTCCGGCGCACTGAGATCTCCCGAGCCTAGCACACCTCTTCCATCCACTACCGATTACCGCATATATCGCGATGTCCAATCACGACTATCGCAAAATTCCAATCATGCGCTACTACCGTAGCGTAAAGTCGATGCTGCATTGTTACGGCCGCAATTGCTAGTCGACGGGTGCGTCTCCGAGATTCATGATGCATCACACCGCTTCATCACAATCATCAAGAGCAAAGATTCCGAAGAGCACAGATGTATCGCTTGAGAATCATGACACAGGCGTGGGTGCACGAACATAGCAGCTTCTTCCGTGGCGGATGTCAGCGGAGTTCAGCCTGTCATGTCAATTTTGCCGAGCTGATGTTTCATATTGCCTCCAATCACGATTAATTTCTCTTGCTTGTGTGAGTCCTCTAGCATGCAAAAGGCTGACCTATTTGATGTTATAATCAATTCCGTGGCTAGCTATTGCGCTGCGACTGATTCTAGTCTTGACTATCACTACGGTTTTGCCATCGAGATTTCCAACACAAAGCAAGGCCAGGATGAACAAAATCTGGCCCGCAGCCCAGGATCAGAGACCTCGTGACATGTGTCGTGCTCAAAGCTCAAAGGCGTCAAAAACAGCAACCGGTGCCCCACTTTGACTCACTCCTCCGGGAACATACAACTTTCCATCAACACCCACTGCAGTCGTTCCGTGCCTCGGGACCCTTATATTCCTAGCGCTCTCCCACGACTGATTTCTGGTGTCATAGGCCTGTACTTGGTCGAAGGACCCATAATCAACCTGCACATTGCCTTCACCACCCAAGACATATACCCTCTCTCTAAGGACACCAGCAGCCACACCACCACGCCGCGTTGGTATTCGTGCGGAAGTAATCTTCCGTTCATTCTCGAGTCCGCGAAGATCGCGTAGGAACACTGTATCACGTGCGTTTTCTTGTCCATCACGGCGTCCACCAAGAACATACATCTTCAATCCTACAACAGTGGTACCAGCGTGATCCCGCGCCTCTGGGACATACTTCGCCGCATCGGGAATGAAGACCCAGGTTCGCTTCTTCGTATCGAAGACGGACACAACTGAGACGTTCCGCTGTATACCGCTGGGAAAGAGTTCGAGCTCGGTCATTCCAGCGGCTAGGTATATCTTCTCACGATAGACACCTCCGGCTGTACTGCCTCTCTCTTCTCCTGTCGGTACCTCAGGTAACGTCTTCCAGGAGGCTATAGAAGCCTTGTAGACCCAAGAATCCGCTACCGAACGCCATGCTCTCTGCCCTACGCTTGCCTCCGCCAACCCCCCTAAAACATATGTCCTTCCGCCAACGACAGTGGCGTTGGCATGGTTGGGACCTCGTGACATATTGGCTCTTTTAGATCAGTTATTGCTGCTGGTGGAGTAGAATTGCATCCACGATGTCGATTCCACATGGGGGAAGGATGAGTCAGAAGGGAGGCCACCCAAAATGGCGATGGTTGAGGGTGGAACGAGAACAGTCATGTGTTCCTGACGGGGTAGCCATGGGATATCTTCGAGAACTTCCCAAACAAGTGAAGAACGAGGGAATGGCACTGTTGATCCGACACCAGTAAGGAGAACGAGCGTCAAAAGCTTCATGTCGAGGGTGGTAAGGAACATTATGAACTCTTGGTATGCGTTTTCAGGATGTTAATTCGCTGGTGATATGCATTGACTCAAAGTATTCGAGCGCTGAGAACTTATGCGTCGTCAACAGCAGTTTGATGAAGGCGACTGTGTTATTTCTTGTGGGGGCCGATCTCAAATCCGCAAATCCAATTTGATGTAGTGGAAAGTCCATCCGAGCGTCTGCGCCTTACGCCCCGCGTTCGCCTGATCTGGGGGCGATGAAGACCCAGGGGCGAGAGAGCACGCGCGAGAGAGAAGCCCGAACATATTGAATAGCACAGTTTTTTTTTTAGTTTTTTTGATGGCGTATAGGGTTGAAACGACACTGCAAGATGCATAGAGCTACGCCTGGAAATACCCGAGATCTTAATACTTCTCCATCCCACGAGTATTTACCGGCGTCTTGCTGAGATTTTCAGACGAGGAACGGCACAGCGCGTGGGAAGTCGGAGAGCCATAGCGAGACGTAGTTATACTTTATGACCAGTAAGTGTAGTGCGGCTTTCCGATTCTGTGTGGGCGATCTTTCATGGTTGCCTGGAGGTGAACGGTCAGATCTGTCACCATCGATGAACGGGTAAACAATAGGCTCGTTTACAGTCTCATTCAGGTAGTTACTACGTTCTAGGTAACAAGCTTTTTTGTTTTTACTTGGAAAGAAATTGAAATTCGAAAAGGGCATCGCATTTGCAGCCTACCTAAACAGGCAGAAGCCGCCTATCAACACAGTTGCCAACTTGAGCGTTACCATCCTTTCCTGAACAACGCGCTTGTTCAGCGTCGCCACTGCCCGCTCAGCCTCAGTCTCCAATGTCACCACAAGATAGCCGTACCCTGACTTCAACATCACGCCTTCGCAAAGGGGGAATCCTTTGAACAGATTTCGAATATCCCATTCGGTCGTGTTCCGAGAAAGATGGGCGAGCTTAATCCGAACGCCTTTTGGGGCAATTGCCATCTCGGCAGCACGCGATACCAATTCACCGATTTTTGAATTCTCTCCAGCCCCTAGCGATTGCGTGCTCTGCTTTGTCATTCGAGCCCTTTCGATTGCTGTAGCATTCTTCTTGTCTTTGGGAGGCTTTGGGTAGAACTTCTTGCCGCTCCGCAATTTGATGCCGCCGCTGAAGTTGTCGAGGATATCGACTGCGTCCGAAACAGACAGGAACACGAGAGCGAATCCGCCGTTGACAAGCTGAACATGATCCACCACGATGGAATCAAACGCTTGGTGGACTTCCTCCTTGGTCATGCCGCGCACATTCGTCGTAAAGAGCTTTGTACTCTCTTTGGTAACCTTTTTGCGCTCGCACTCATCGAACGCAGCATCTGAACAGAAATTTACGTGTAGGATGTCATTCTTCCAGTACCGTCCGTTGAATTCCTGCCGAAAGGCAATGGCGTTGCATACAGAGTGAAATTGGAAAGAACATAGCTTTGCAAGTCATCCTTCTGAGCGATCTGCCTGTGCGTCACCCCCTTAGGTTCGTACTCTTTGTCTGACTCATAGCCGTTATCAAGATCCTCCCAGTCCATCTTTTCCACCATCTGCGAGATGTTTGAGAACGGGTTGCCTATAGGCAGTTGATCGTGCTTTTTCCTCAGGCGCTGGGCATCCGCCTGCGTTTTGAATTGAACCTAGGTCACACCATTCCGGTTGCACTTTATCGTGTAAATGTCTGCGATGACATGTGCGTCCGCATCGAAGAGTTCCATGATGTATTTGGGCCCACTGTAGTGCGGTAGCTGACGGACTTCGAGAATAGAGCTCTTGGAATCACCATTGTTCCGCCAGTTTGTACACGTTATATCTGCGATGAGAGCTTTCATTGATTGACTGGCTTCAAGCTCGCTGATGTGGTTACCAGTCGTGACAAGATCTTTTCCTGATTTCATATTTTGTTTGAATTTAGGTGTAATAGCTGATCTTGATTGAGAAGACTTGATGGTTAGGAATCGAAACTTTGCGAAAAGTCAGCGCTTTTTTTTGCACTGAAGTCTGTGGCCAGTGTTTGCTAACAATATTTGCGGCGGGCGTTTGGTCTTAGTTTGCTTCGTTCATGAAATCTTCAGTTCGGTTACAGTGAGTTCACCATCGGGAGAATCATTCTGTTTCAACCGTAGCGCTGGCAGCAATCTGTGACCATGCCTTTGAGCGAGAACGAGGTAAGCATCTGGGGCATTTATATGTAAAGCACCCAGATTATAGAATGCAGTCCACATTTTGACATAGAAAGAGGTATCCATCCCGTAATACTAGCTTCTGGTCATCTGCCTCCGCTAGATTCCGGATCAAACGGTGGCAAGTCGCCTATTTATATTATCCAGTTTCGCAACGACGACGAGATGTTAGGCAGGGGTATAGGGCTCAATTCGTAAAGGAACGAGCTGATAGAGTTGGCCGAAGCTAATTTTCAGGTTTAGGTTTCGTGGATTCTACGAACATGTGGATTCTACGAACATGCGGCTTCAAGAGATCAGATGTTGCCAGAAGCCCCGCCATCACTAGATTATTGTTGAGGCACGTAGACTTGACACAATGGAATTGGATTGAGTTCTTGGAAGTATTCATGAATTCCTTATGCCCATCCCGACCCTGGGAGCGGGATGTATGAGTCTATTTGTTCAATCTAGTGGCCCTCTCCGGGTCTCTCCACCAGGCACATTGCTCCATTCTAATTGCTACACCCTCACCCTCCATCATCGCTCCACCTTGTGCTGGAGGGCTAACCACCAGTTGCCGGGTTCCAGCGCCCTCATATTTCTCCCACACTGCCGCGTTGGCGATGCTATAGGTATTAGGGTCCCCGCTGACGACAAAACTGGCCCAGTAGGCACTATAGAGATCTGCGATTTCCGGGAATTGTGTGTTGGCCTGGCCGTTGAAGTACGGAGCATCGCTCGCATGAGGAACGCCCCTGTACGTTGGAGCCCAGTTGGGGGTATTCCAGCGCGCCTTGTACACGGGTGCAGAGGCGGAAGAGAGGTGAACGGCAGTGTCTTGGACCGGGCAGATGTAGGAATAGTCTGCATATGCGGCAGAGACGCGCTCGAACTGATCGGAAACATATCCTAGTGTACCAGGATCAGGGCTCGTGTTCGGATACAATACCTCCAGGTCGGCAAGATCCTCGGGTGTCAATCCAGGGGACAGAGTCTTCCAAAAGGTGAGAAACTCTGCATCTGTACGTAGATCTTGTGGAGCAAAAGCTTTCCCTTCATCGGTGGTGGAGGAGATGAGCAGGGGGACTTTGAAGAATGTCCCGTCTTCGCCAGATGTAGAGCCACGCTTTTCAAACAGAGGACCTGGAGACACGGGCTGCCAGGGCCATGTGATGTTGTAGTTATGCGCATTGTAGATGGACGATGACATGAACTGGATATCATCGACCTCGGAGTTTTGTAGGCACTCGAGAGCAGCCGCGTTGGGGGTGTCAGGACAGTTGAGATAATCCAGGAAGTCCGCAACTTGGCGTTGATAGAGCGGATAATCGACTCCTGGGAAGGCACGTGCAGTTGGTGAGCCGGATGAAATTGCGGCCTTGCTGAACAGTGGCTTGCCGGTATCCTCTCCGTAGTTGTGGAAAAGGTGAATACCGACAGCATGACCGCCAGCACTCTGACCACTGAGTGTGATTTGGTCCTTGTCGCCTCCAAAGTCACCAATGTACTTTTGGAGAAAGTTCAATGCCATCTTTTGGTCACGAATGCCCAAATTCAGGAGACCCTCCTCTTCCATAAACTTCGCAGGTAGCGTGCCCAACGCACCAAGGCGATACTGTACGGTGACCACCATCAGAGGCTCTGTGCTCTTCTCAACAAACAGAGCGCCATCAAAGCTCTTATGAGAGCCCGAGACAAAAGATCCACCGTGTAAGAAGACAAGAGACGGAAGCTTCTGGTCCATAGGGATGCCAGATGGTCGGTAAACGTTGATAGTGAGACAAGCTTCAGATTGTCCCAGTGACCCATACATGTTCTGGAAGCACGCGGGTCCGTTCGAGGTCGCATCCTTGGTACCATCGAAGGGCACTGGCCAAGTGACGGGCCTGAACCGCCCTTCTCCAACAGGCTGAGTAGAGTACTCAACATTCAACCACGCGTCTACTGGCTGACTGAGAGTCGCAGTCTTCAGTAGGTCCATCACCATCTTCGTGCCCTGGAAGCTGCCATATTCTGGCAGGGTGACGATGAGGGAGTGATCCGGTGTATCGTGGCCTGGGTCGCTCGGCTGTTGTGGGGTGCCTGGCTGTGGCTGGGTTGGTGGGTGATGTGGCCTGGCGTAGGTGAAAGCGCCAAAATACCAAAAGAGCAAGACGGTACTACCGGAGAAAATCATGATTATGGCAAGCCGTCTCTTCAGCCATCGCGAGGAGAAATGGGTTGCTTTCATAGTGCCCTCGTCCTCCGGTGCTGTTGCTGCCGTTGACGGTGCAGGTAGTCGGTCCGCCATGTATCCAGGTATGCCGAAGCGCGCTACCGGCAGCGGATAGCGGAGAGACTGCGGGGGTATAGACTCGATGTAACTGCTCACACGGGTAATCTGGGGCGCAGCTAAGTCCTATTGGCGTTAGTTGGGTCGGCTGAGAGTATGCGATGGGGACGTTCGTTGGTGGTGAAGGTTGAGATTGAGCACGTGGACGGCGATAATGATGTTGCCGAGGCCCATTAGCTCCTGATCCGAGTCAGGATCTGGGGCGAACATGGGTGTTCGAGCCTTGCTGTGAACTTGGACCCTTTACCGCCTCCGACGCTTCCACCATCGAAGAAAATTTATCCCATGTGGTTCGCTCCAACCTAAACCGAGACAATGGGTTGAGGCTCTTGGCTTATCGGACGAGTCACTGCAATGGTGGCTCGGCATCACAGCGCG
Organism: Stemphylium lycopersici; assembly: GCA_003268315.1. Classification (NCBI taxonomy): domain Eukaryota; kingdom Fungi; phylum Ascomycota; class Dothideomycetes; order Pleosporales; family Pleosporaceae; genus Stemphylium; species Stemphylium lycopersici. The sequence goes on along the minus strand of QGDG01000098.1, from coordinate 95,273 downwards.
ATCGGGGCTTGTGCACTGCCCTGATTGTACTTTGTTTTCCCACAGATGCGTTCACCATAGTATCAGGGCGCAGGAATATTCGTTGAAAGCGGAGAATCATGCGGGGAGGCGTGTGACCGTTCTTCCTGCACTTGAAGAGGGCGAAGCCATCTCCAGGCCTGCACCCCGCAACACTAGCGCACAATCAATCAGCAGGTGTGCTTCGAGCGGCCAATATTCTGCCTCCGAGGAAGGCCTCCATTCACGAGGCTACGCATTTGTAATTCACTCCGCGGGAATAGACCAAGATTTGATTGACATGCTAGTGCTTTTCTTGTCTCACCATGCTGTTCCTAGACAGTCTCCATCGCCTTTACTTCCCCTGCGCACCGAATTCTTTCTCAACGGCATCCGCCATTTCCGCCAGCGTATCGAATTTCCAGGTGTAAACCGGGTCATCGCGATTACCCATGACAGCCCCTGGTCTGTAGATCCAGGAGCTCTTCATGCCCATGTCCTTCGCTGGGTGGTGGTCGTGGTATTGGGACTGCGCCGTTTGCAGAACCTCGTGCTTCTCTACACCAAACTCTTCTTTGACGTGCTTGAGCATGTATTCAAAATTCCTGAGGTCTGGCTTGTAAGACCCAACGTCTTGCGCAGTGTATACAGCATCAAACTTGTATCCCTTGAGCCCGTTCGCATTTCCCCTTTTGAATGAATCGTGGTCAACGTTCGACAGAACGACCAGTTTGTAAAATTTGGACAAGCGCTCCAGCGCCGACGGAATGTCAGCGAACCCAGGCCAGTCCCCAATGCTCGCTCCAAAATTGTTGCTCTCTTCTTCGCTCGGCTTTTCTAATCCCAATTGTTCGCACAGTTCAGGCAGGACCATTGTCAGCACTTCCGAGTACTTCAGGTGACCATGTTCTCGTTCGACACGAGCCTCGATCTTGTGCATGACTTGCAAAATGTGTTTGCGCTCCATGTTCTCTTGATCAGATTTCTTGAGATGGGGCTCCAAGGCTGTCAGAGCTCCAGCTTCCCAGTCTATGAGAGTGCCATAGACGTCGAAGGAGAGGAGTTTGAAGTCGCTAAGTTTGGCCATATTGGGTGGTTTGAAAGGAAGGATGAGCTTTTGAATGACGCAATCGTGTCAGATGTCCGTTATGCTAAGGAAGATTATTTGAAGAGGTGTGAAACGTATTGATGGGTGAATGGAAGGTGATGCTGGTGAAATACATATATCTTCATTACATATGCGTTGGTTGAGCTCTGGGGAGCGACCCCACTTGGTGCCATGACGTTAGCGGGGTTGCATTCGAGATAACACGCCCTTCGAAGTACAAGCGGAGATTTTCAGCGGTCATCATTGTATCAGCCGGTGGTAGTTATTGGAAGCAGACGCTGTATACGCTTTTCAAGTGCGCGTGCTCGTCCTCAAGACGAGATAGGTTGTTTGCCAGTGGGGATGTGATGCATCTCGCTGACGCGTCACTCATACCAGCAGGCATCGAACAGTTTGAGAAAAGAAAGTTTTCATGATTAACAATCGACGGTAGAGCAGATGTGTTTGCTTAGATTTCGATGCTGGCATTGGTCTGATACTCGCACTCCCGACCTAGGCAGTGTTCACGACTTCTGTCTTCATCTCATAGGGAAGGGCGGTAGAGGTCAGATAGAGATGTTGTTGCGAATGGCTCCTCGGATTGAACGCCCTCTGACTCACCAGGATCTGATCTTTCGCAACGTCTGGCGATGCCGCGGCAAATAGTGCAGCTCAACAACCTTGAGCCACCGGATCCTTTATCAAAGGTCGCACGGCCTTTACGACAGCCTTTCCAGCCATACCGTACGCCCCAACAGCCTGATCTTGCTGATCTGTCACCACTCCACCGGGGTGTGTTGCGTTGATCCATGCCATTCCCGTGCTCTGAGTGGCCTGTCCGAATTCGCCAGCTGCAATGCGCTATCGAGACTATGGCGCGTTTCGGTGTATACGCCAAGACCCAGACCGGGATTGCAGACCACGGCGTCGAGCTTGTCCAGCTCCTTTCCCAGCGACTTGGCTACCTCCACCTGCGTGAGGTCTTCGAGGCTGCACTTTCGCCATCCAACCTTGCTTATATCACTCCATTCCTTGAGCGCACCTTGTGCTTCATCGGCATGTTGTTCCTTATTGGGGAAAAGGTAGATTTTGGCGGGGTTGCGTTGGAGGACATGGGCGACGATGTCGTATACCTAGCCGATGCCAGCGGAGCCACCTGTGACTGGATCAATGCCGGGTTATGTTGACATGGGAAAAGAGTCGCACCTCCCACTTAGATCTTAGACGGGGTCAAAGGCGCTGCCCATTGCTTTCTTGGTGGCGTCCATGGTGAGTATCTATGAAATTTGCGTGTCTGTCCTGCACGGCAGGAGCTGTTTCTGTCATGCAGTAAGCTGTGCGTGTGCATTTGGCCTCGAGGCGAAGGGGGAATCCCTCAAATCAACTACGAAAGATTGTAGACTCGACATCCACTATGGCGCTGCGCGCGAGCCTTGTCGGGGTTTCCGAGGTAGCGGTCTTGTCATATTGAGAGAAGACTTTGTGTGAGGGAAGATGGAAGAGAGGCGAGCTACCTATCGGCAGGGGCTGCCCCGCGTTTCGCCTCAACAAGCTCCAGTCCTCCGCACGACAAAAGAACTCTTCTCTTACCATTTCAGCTGTCGCTGGCAGGGACGATGACTTGGGTCTTTTTTATGGCCGGAAGATTGCAACATGAACGAGGCTCAGTACAGCCCTTGCTTATGCTGCAGACCATCGACTCATGCTATCTCGTCATGCATGAGAGAACGAGGCAGCTTGAATGGCGTGGAACCAAGATAACGTGACGATGAAGCGCGATTGGTGTTTGCAAGAGCGCATCTTGTCCCGTCGAGCTGTGCACTTCGGGGCGCAGTAAGTCTACTGGGAATGTCACCAACAACACGCGTCTGAGACCAAGAAAAAGACTATATACCGTGATGCTCAGCGTTTCATTCGAGAAGAAACGAGATTATGGATGCCATTCGTCGGCTTACGCGGAATTCCAATGCATACAAGACGACACGTTGACTCGCAATGGTACTTTCGCGGCTTGTTACTAGTAGCCGTGCATGACCACAGCTCGAATTTTCGCCGTGTTGGCCTTATCGAGGGTTGTTTCGAGAGCGAAGAGGCGCCAATCGCCCTTGCCTTGCAGTGAAATCAACTCCACAGGAATGTACATGCCCTCATTTCCATTGAAATTCCAAGATGCAATCTACATTCCTGTCTCCAGCAACCGGTTTCATGTGTTTGTAGCGCCAAATAATTGCCAATCTATGTCTTTCGCTTGATCGGGCGCCAGGGTATAAGTCTATAGCTTCAAGTTCCTAGCCAACGATACTCATTCGACACCTGAGATCATCGATGGCATTCTCACGCCTCGGGGTGTCTCCCCGAGCCTGGGACGTAGATGGACCGAGATCGTGACACTGGTACGTAATTTGCCCGACTTACCCACCTGCGCTCAGGAAGCCTCATCAGACCGGTCCGCCTCGCACAACATGGCCCAACGGTCTTATAAAGTACTGCTTCGAAGATCCCGATACTTTTAAGAACTTCGAGGAGGACATCAAGTACGCCTGGGGTCTCTGGGACAAGAAAATCGGTAAAGCTGGTGCTGATAGCGGACACGGTCTCAAGTTCTGCGAGTTCAATTTCCACGACAGCAACTACCCTTACTGCTTCAAGCTCAAAGGCTACGACGCCGCAAAGAAGAAGGTGGACGCAAAGGGTGAAGACGACATGAAGCATGTTTGCAACGATTACTGTCTGGCTCTCAAGTACGGCCTTGCTGTTATTCACGACTACGATACCAGCGACCACATCGATCTCTATCACAAGGACGGAAAGGAGTGGCCTCTGTTTCCTCAACTGCGATCTCGACTTCCACAGCGAGTCGATCATGCTGCACACATCCGCCGAATATGCGAAAGAGGATGCAGATGCGGATAACGTGTGCTGCAGGTTCCTTTGGCTTTTTGGAACCATCGCGGAGTTGGCTTTCATCCGCCAGAGATGATTGATGAGGACGAGTTGGAGATTATCGAACCGACGTGGGAGATTAGTGATGGAGATGTAGAGAGATTTCAACATTTCTACCCACAGGGCCTGGCCATTGAGTGAGGTAGAGTCAATGACCTCGGCGTCTTGGGAAACAGAAGGAGAGAAGCTCATGAAGCCATTCTCTAGCACAAGCCAATCATTTAGCTTATGCGAAGTAGCTAGATAGTGAAGCAGCATTACGATTACAAGCATCTCATGACGTGTGATCTGTCCGTTCGATTCACGAACAAAAGCCATATTCGTGACGAGAGCAAAAGATCCTGAGTGGGGTATATCGCGAACCGGCCGAGAAGGTTTGCCGCACAAGATCATCCAGTCCTCATCATGTTTCCTAGCGCCAAAAACGAAAAAGAACGAAAAAAGAAGCGAAGCGCATGTCTTACAGCATATTACAACAAAAAGACGCCCAAGTGCTCGCGAAGGGGGATCCAAAAATCGAAACGCAAGGCTAATTAATGGTCCAGGATCCAGAAGTAATGGTGGTGGTGTTACATATCTTACAATGACGTGCTCTCGTAAGCACATGTCGGTCACGTCAAAAGGGGACAGGCAGAGAGCGCTTAAAAGAAGCCCTTGGTCTTTCCCAGCTTGGGGCTCATAGGCCCGAAGAGTTTCATGTCCGTGTTCATCTTCTTGACGAAGACGAGGTAGGCTTCCAAGGCCTCCTCTTGTGTCGCAAACGTCTTTTCGCGATTCATCCACATTTTGAGGTATTTGTCCGCGCCGACGTCTTTCAACGCAGCGTACCAGCCACCCGAGGAACGTTGTCGCAAGGATATCGCGAGGTTCTTGCCTTTGAGGCCAGTGACCTTGGAGACTTCCTTGAGGCAGGCGTTGCGTAGATCGTCCTCTTCCTCGCTCTCATCATCGTCATCACTGTCAAGCGAAGAGGACGAAGAACTGCGTTCGATTTTCGGGCGCGACGATGTGCGGGTCTGAAATTTGGGGCGCGACGACTTCTTAGGTTCGGGAACGGGTTTTGGCTCAGGCTTCTTCTTTGCGACAACTCTGGGTTCAGGAGCCTTCTTCGGTGGCGGCGCTGCTTTCGCGACCGGCGGCGACTTTGGTCGCAGCTTCTTTTCGGTCGATTTGGAAGACTTCTCAGCCTTGTCTTTCGACGACTTGTCCGTTTTTGATGCGCTCGCTGTGACTTTTGCTGATTTCGCAGGGGCTGGTTTCGCGGCGGATTTCGAGGGCGTTGGTGGTGTCGGAGCTGGTGGCGCTGCCCTTGACTTGAATTGTTCGAAAGGACTCGGCCATGCGCCTATGGCCTTTGGTGTTTCCTCCACCGGTGGTGGGGAATTCTTCTTTGACTTCGCATCGGCTCTTGAGGGTTTCGAGGGTGTCTTTGGCTCGGGCGTTGGTTTCGACGCAGCAGCAGCCTTCAGTGGCGCACCTCTCCTTCCAGTCGCGATTGGAGGTGGAGGCGCGGTTTCGGGAACTGCGGTTTCTCCAAACAGTTGCCGTGCTCGGTCCTTCACACTGGGAAACATGGTGTATGCGAAGCCGGGGTGTACTGACTCGGACCGACTGTGCGTATGCTGGTATGTGCAGTGTTGAACGCGCGATTGATATTAGGATGTAGTAATGTTCTCACAAAGAGTGCACGCATCAAAACAGGGCGGAATTGAGGATGTGAAGACAGTGCGTAAGAGATGGAGACATTCCTGGGGACCTCAGGATGGGATACGAATCATTCTGGATGCCTAGCTGTGCTACTACGAGAAGCCACTCGCCGCATCGGCCAGCATGCGAACAAACACTCACATCCAAGACATGCGGAAATGAGCTAGCGGCCGCTTCTAGAACGTCTAGAACCTTTCCGAGATGCGGGTTGAACAGGTGCAGTGGTTGTAGTGGAATAGCTATCGATTGAGTGTGCGCGTGGCATCCCCTCCACGAGTCTTCAGCATCTTGCCTTCTTCACCTGAGTGACCCATGTGAGAGATTAGGACAGCGATATGCCGTGGCAAGAAGGCGTCAATCGCGATTATCGTCAAGGGGCAGTCGTTCTATAGCCACTGTGGCCCCTTTCTCGGAACACCGGGCTATGCGGGAAATTGGAAACGGGACGAACAAACGGCGCGGCGAACATCCCCGGTGCGAGGATGACCCCAACACTCCGCAATGATGTACTCCAGGTCCTTTGGAGAGTTGCTGATGGTTGAGGAAGATGGGACGAGATGAACTGTGCTACGGTCAGGCGAGTTATCATGAGATGCATGGTGCATGATGCGCTATGCACGTCAGTCAACCTGCAGAAAACGGCATCGGCATGAGGTTTAGCGCGCTCCACCCCCTTAGCGCGCTCTATTCCCAGCCGCGTCTCGCGTTCCCACCTGGGCACTCCTTCATCGACCGCTTGCGTAGCCGTTCGCGATCCTCGGGGCTATACGAGGATTTGCAGCAGCCGCTCAACTCCGGGCTGTCTCGATCAACAACAGAGAAACCGCGCCAAACGCATCTCTCTATTTCACTCATCAACTCATAGATTCCTTCCGGCTCCCCATGAAACTTCACGCGTCTCAACCACTCTGCTTTTCCACCCTGACGGCGCATTTACTGGACCTTTACACGTTCCCAACAGCTTTCCAAACAAGACGATGGTCAACGAAGGGAATCTTCCAGCAATCACATCTCTTTGGCAGGCTAGTTTCTCCCGGCCTTGCGTCTCAATGGGCGGTGTGACTATTCCATGGCTTCACGAAATCGTCATGCTGACATACTGACAAATCCACTTCAACGCTAAATTGTCGAACTAACAGTCTTGCATACTCTCCTTACACCTTCTGCCTCTCTTTGGTTTCGCAGACCCTTCCTCATCTCCAGTACTTCTTTTGTTAGATGTGGTGTGGGTAGGGGCCATGAATTTTTTTGGCTAATGTGCGAAGCTTATGTTCCATCTCCGCAACACGCAAAGACTGCACGTCAACGTAGAGTTGGATACAGACACATAGCATTCTGCAGTCGGCACTCATCAACGTGACCCTAACGCCTGGGTCTAGAGCTAAACCCACAGGACATCATTCACCCGCTTCATCAACCACACCCATCAGAAAGCGTGTTCAGAAAAGTAAAAGGATCAGATTTCTCAGGTTAGATCAACTCCCCAAAACCATAACGCCAAAGTAGACTCTTGTCCACAAAATCAAAACGCTTATGCCTGCGCGCTCACAGGCTTAATTCCCACCTCGGCCATCTTCGTCGCCTCAACCTCTTCAACAGGGCTATCCGCCCTCTCCACGACATCCGTCAAACCAAGATACTTCAAGTTGGCCGCCCAGCCCAGATCTTCGCCAAAGTAGCCCTTCATGACCTCAACGCCGTACTTGATCCCATTCTTTGGGTCGTATGTCAAGCATTGCTTTCCAACAGCCAAACCAATGACGGCGTCCCAGGCTGGTAGCTCAGAGGTGATGTATTGTTCAGATGAGGGAGGGAGTTCAGAGTTGAGGATAGCGGAGTATATATTTTGAGCAGCGGCCTGGCCCATGACTGTTGCGCTGCCGGCGCGCTTGATGCCAGACCAGGCGATTACGTCGCCGACGCCGAAGTGGGAGGATGCGTTTGCGATTGTGTCCTTGAACATGAGGGATTGGTGGACCATGACTTCCTTGTCTTCGTTGAGGCATGCTGAAGGTAGGACGTGGGTGGTTGGTGAGCCCTTTTGGGTCGAGTCGATGACGAAGTCTGCCGTTAACGTCTCGTTGTTGGCGAGTGTGACCGTGTATTGGCCATTGGGCAGCTCGGTGATGGTGGCGCGGTTGCCCATGCGAAGTGCAACACCTTCTTCCTCGAGAAGAATCTTTGCGCGCTCTTTCACATCTGAGGGTAGCGGCTCTGACGAAAGAACCTCGCTCCTCGAGTGTACTAATGTGACGGCGATTTGCGGGTAATGGGTCTTGATCTCAGCGGCAAACTCGACTCCCACAGCGCCAGCGCCGATGACGACTACTCTCCTTCCCTCACACTTGGACGGGTCTCCGCCAGTAATCTTCTCGATAAACTTCTTTCCATCTCGCTGGTACTCCTCGTAGCTTCCAGACTTTGGCACAGCAGGGAACGGCCTCTTCAGCCCAGTGGCCATGACAAGATAGTCGTAAGCTTGTTGTTGCGTCTGGCCATTGCGGTCGCACCACTCGGCAACCTTGGCTTCGGGGTTGATGTTCTTGACACTTCCATGCTTGAAGTGCAAATTTGAGTGCTTCAACTCATTCAGATGGCTGAACCTCTTCCACATATGATTCGTGTACTTGGGCGTGACATGCGCGAGCGGCGCGCCAACCGAGTGGACTGCAGAGATTCAAGCATTAGTCCCAAGATTGAAAAAGGTGTCAAGGGTGGGGTCGGTCGATGAAAAGATATCGAGCCTCGGTTAGTGGGGGGGGGGGGGGGGGGGGGGGAAATGACGCACAATAACCATCGCGCTCATCGATGACTGTAATTTCAACTCCTCTCCTACTCCGTGCGCCCTTGAAGTCTGGACCTGGGTACACACTCTGTCGTGCTTTGCCCTGGGAGTATTCGAGCAGGTTGACGACGGCAGAAATGCCGCCATATGCGCATCCGACAACAAGGACGCGGTGCGGTCCTGATAGGCTGACGTTGCCTAGGGTATCCGTGACGCCTTGAAGCCTCATTGTAAAGATTTGATCTGATAACGGAGGGGTCGTGGGGGTGTAGGAAGGATGAGCGGGATGAAAAGGTAAGATGATCTGATTAGATTAAATCTGTGTAGCAGGGACGCCTGCTTCTTATTGCTACCAGCGCACCACATGCACACTACACCGACATCGGATAATCAGCCAATCTCAACCTCTCCGGATACATTCTACTCCACGAGCGATCCACCGTCGTCGCGGACTCGAGTCTTGGAGATGCGATTGGTGGAAGACGGCGCATCTTATCAGATCCGAGAAACATCCGGTGCAAAATTTTATCTGATGCCCCACCTAGCCATCCCGCGCTTACCATCCTTCGATGTGTGCCAAGACGTGTATTCAAGGCCACGATTCCTCAACAACCATCGCAATAGTCTATTATTTGTTGTGTCCTGTTTCACCTCTTCCACTTCACCGCTTCTTCTCCAAGTTTCCCCGTATTTGCAGCTCGGGACTCGGCTGCCCGATTGATATCCATCATCATCGTCATCATCTTGGGCAGTGGATACGTGTCGCGTACGACCAAGGCCCCGCACATTTTGAAGACTGTCGACATTGCAAGGATATCGGAGCCTCAAAGCCCGATGTCGTAACGTAAGAAATACGAGAGCGTCAGCACTTGTAAATTCATGGGCGTGATCATCCCATTATGGATCAGAAACAATGTCTATTCAATCTTCATCACCATCGTCAGATCTATTACCCTCAAAGCCCAACAGCTCCGCATCTTCACCATTAACCCTGTCTTCAGCTGCTGGCATCCCCCGGCCGTCCAAGAGTCATTCTCCCTTGAAGCCATCGACAAGCACCACGGGGCCCTTATATTGCTTCCTACCCCTAATAACATAATCGATTAAGCACAGTACACCCACACCTACGAACATGACCACAGCCCAGTTGAATGAGCTCAACTCAACGGGAGTGGCCTCGGGCCAGAAACACCAAAAGAATGCGTGAGTAGCGTACAATACACCACCAATGTTGATAGGAACACCCCATTTGCCTAGGGACCAGCGGCATTTAGGAAGGAGTTCCGGATGTCGGATGCGCCGGTAGAGAACGGCACCGATGGAGAACATATACGTGATCATCAAGGCGACTACGTTGAGCGAAATGACTGGGAACGATTAATAAAGCTAAGATGAAGATAATTTCAGGCAGAGAGCACGTACTAGCGTTGAAGGCGTCATCTGAGCCAATGTTGATGAGACTCAGCGCAATGGTGATGAGACAGGTGACCGTAACGGCATTAGCTGGAACCTGCAACTTAGGGTCTACGTGACCGATCCATTTGCTAAATGGCAGCCCCTGATCTCTTGCAAACGCCCATGTCTGGCGTGAAGTCGACAAGTTGAACGTCAGAGTACCCGCAAAGATGAGAACTGTAGGGATGGTGTTTAGAGCCACAACACCGCCGGCAGATACGGCTTGGCCAAAGACCCACATGTGTGGGTAACCGGTTGCGTCGTTGAGGGCAGCATCGACGTCGGTGATCATGAACATGTAGCTGATGAGGAAGATTATACCGAGAGAGCCGTTCATGAGATAGGCGCCAATCATGGCGCGGGGAACAGTCTTGCCAGCGTCTTTGATCTCTTCGGCCATGTGAGCGGCGGAGTCGGAGCCTGCAGTTGCTGTTAGGATTGCAGTAGATCGCACAAGATAGAGGGGGACGTACAGATGCAAGCATAGATGGCGGAGATCTGGCCCACCATAAGTGTCAAACCGGTAGAGCTCCAATTTCCACCGTTAGTGAACTGGGTGAAAGTCACTTCTGCAGTGGCTCTAGGTGACAAGACCCAGAAGACAATGATGATGGCCAAGAAACCAAACACGTGGAAAACCAACATGATGTTCTGGAAGACTGGCATGAACTTGGAACCCCAGATGTTCAGCATCCAGACCAAAAGGGTCACAGCGATGACCATGAGTGTCCCTTGCCAGTTTGTGGGGGCGTAGTCGGGGTACATGACGATAACGGAGGACTGGATAAGTGTACCCACGAGGAAGGGTCCAGATGCAGTGCCGGCCTGCCATGATAGTGTAGACATCCATCCGATGAAGTAACTGAATGGCTTCTGGACACTGGGAGGTGAGAACTCGGAGACCCAGTGGTACTGTCCACCGGCTGTTGGTGCCATGGAAGCCATCTCAGCGAGCGACAACATGACGGTGCTGAAGCCGAACCATGTCCATACAAAACTCCAGATGAGACCAGCAGGTCCTCCATCGACGAGACCCTGGTACGTGGCACTGTGACTGTTAATTCGTATTCATAGAAATCATTTTGTTGTTACTCACGTCAAGAGAACTTCCCAAGTACCTTGTAAGATGACCGTAAATGCCAATGCAGACAGTGGGCGGTAGTTCCTCTTCAGCTCCTGCACCTTGCCCATGCGCGACATGTCGGCGCGATCTGCTCTGGTGTACCCCCTGAGGGACTCGTGATACTCCTCGCTCTCACCATCGTCGTCGAATCCTGGTTGATGCGCTCGCGACTCAAGCGCAGTCTGCTTATCCATAGCACCGAATGGTTGACCATCGTAAGCAGCCATGATCGACGAACACGCACGCCGCAAGACTGCAGGAACGCAGCGCCACGGATAAACTTAGAAAAGAAGTGACCCAGGAAACAGGAACCAAAAACAAGCGAAACGTTGCGGTAAAAGTAAAAGAAAAAGGATTCCCGCATGGGAACACAAGCCTTGCTGGCATTAGTGAAATGGACTTACCCTGCCGATGCCAAATGCTCTGGCTGCCGCTTCCACGATGTGGGCCACCAAACCCCATCTTACACCCGCCGCGATGATATTCTCACGCGGGTCGGGGTTCACAAGGTGCATCGGAGCATCAGCAGCACCAGTGAGCCAACAGGATCGTCGCGCTGATGCTCACATGGGCTCCAGCGCCGATGTATGGTTCGAGGCCCAATCGGCCCTTTTGACGTGAACCCTGTCACTACGCGGCCCGCTTCCTCATCTGGGGCTCTAGTGCAACCGAACCCTTGGCTTTTGATGCAGGAGTCGTGGATTAATTGCATGTGCAGCTGTCGCGGCTCGTATCAGAGGAGGGCAAGTGGCGAAACCAGGCGTAGCGAGAGACGGAAATTATAAGAAAGAAACGGAAGATTTAAATCTGGATTGTTTGTCGGGCTGCAGGGCGTCGAAACGGCATCTTGAGATTGGCGAGCGGGTGGTCGTATGATTTTTCATGTTCTGTGATGACCCCGTGTATCTTAGCGGTGGTTAAACACGCGTGTGTAGACGGACAGCCGGCGGAAGAAACCCGTGGGGGTGGTAAGTTGGAGTAATTCATCACTGCAGAGCATAGGGGACGCGAGGCTAAGGGCCCGGCACATCGCCAGCGTATAGCAAGATGCGGTGGACATGCCGCAGAACACGGTGCCACTCCCTTGCGGTACGTAGGCTGACGCCAGCAGCTATTACGCGTTAGAGATTTGGCCATGGCGTGCTTAGCATGACAAGCCCTCTTTCAACAAACCATCGTATCCACGGGATCTATTCGGTCCTGCCCATAAGCGACGAGTACCAAGCATGCAAGGAGAAAGAAAGGGAGCCAGGTCCGCAGCAGTGGCTGTCACTCAACTGGGATCAGCGTTGGTATCAACCATCTGGAGGGGATTGCGAGATTTCGGCATTCAGCAGTAGGTATAGAGCCCAAGCCATCCTGCTGCCGCGTCGCGCATTTGCGATCATTTTATGGCTTTCTCCTCGTCACGCCGTCGCCTGTCGTTGTTTGATTTGTTCCCTCATGGCGGCAGAGGTGATCCCTCCGCCGTACGTTATAACAGCGCATGACAAGAGGGGCCTCATTGTTGTGACTGGCGCTGCAGTACTGGCCTTTGTCTGGTCATGCTTCCTGATCCGAGTCTGGCTGCGATGGCAGTCGAGGGAGTGGAGATCTGATGGTGAGTACTTTACTGCATGCGAGAGTGCGTGTACTGAGAAATCGCGTGTTTAGACTGGTGGCTCTCGGTAGCGACGCTACTAGACACAGTGCAGACGGGCATCATCTTACACCTTGTCAACCTGGGCCTAGGAGCACCCCAGGACGGTGTACCTTTATCGCAGCTCGAAAGACTGGGGAGAGTAAGTCGGATTTGACTTTCCACGATGCTTCTAGATCCGCGCCAGGGTATCGGCTCCGTGCATCCTACGAACGTTCGCAGGGCAGCCGCGCCCTGAAGGCCCACAGAAACCGCGACTGACCATTTGAATAGGAAGGTTTCGCGACTCAGATTCTATACATCGTCGTGATACTCGCCTCGAAGCTATCGGTCTTGTCCCTCTACCTACGGTTGTCGCCTGGAGGCGCGCATCGTATTGTATCGTGGGTGATTCTGGCATTGTCATGTGTATGGGCGTTGGTGTCAGTCATACTCGTCGCGACACCATGCAACCCGGCGCAAAGATATACGAACCCTGATAATTGCACCAATAGAGTATGTATGGTTGAGATGATTGGACCCCACACATGGCTGATTGTGTTCTTAGTGGCCGAAATGGCTCGCAATAGGTAACCTGGACATCATTACCGAATTCCTCATCTTCACGACTGCGATTCAGCTGGTCTATTCCCTTCAGATGCGCCGCTCGGCAAAGTTGCTCGTCATTTTCGCATTCAGCGCTCGTCTACCGGTCATAGCAATTGCCAGCGTTCGACTCTACTATCTTCGCGAGCGCATTACCGGGTCGGACACGTTCGTGTACGTGGTAGCTACACAATGGCAGATGGGCTACGCCATCATGAGCAGCACCATAACAGGAATGGGGCCGTTCTTGAAGCCATTTGAAAAAGAATATGTGGCGAGTTACAAACACTACGGCAGTTCACACCGTTCTGCGACCCAACAAACGGCCAGCTCGTATGCCAGCTCCGCTCCACCTCCTCGGCGACTTGCGAGAAATGCGAGAGACAACATGTCCGAGTCTTACTTGATGGAGAATCTATCCTCCCGCCGAGGCAGCAAACAGTCCATACCGGAGCATCGCCATTCGAGCTCTCTGGAGCCAACTCAATCTGGAAGTCCGTCATCTCAAGGCCCAATCTCAATGACGGCAGACGAGCATTTTCGCCCTGCGCACGTGTATCGCGGCCACGAGGCGGAGGTCTGGGTGGGAGAGAGGAGCATGAGCTTCACCCAGGCAGAAGGACAACGGGGCCGTGGGCCAAGTGGTGCGAGCGGGGCCAAGTTGGTCATTGGGAAGAAGGAAGAATTCAAAATAGAAGTTGATCGGGCAAGTCGCGTCGTCTGAGCCATTGGAAGCATCGTTACAATACCCCCTTTTGCAAGTTTTGGTTTTCATCTTGGGCATGGTTCAGCGCTGGCGACGACTTCACAAGGACCTAGAATAGTCTCAAAGCTAGACAATGTTAGGTGTGGAATATGCGTACTCTTCAGGCCGAAAAAAACAACAACTAGTCGAGGCCTGGCTTTGACGAGCTGCGACGGGCAAGTCACGGAAACAGCGGAATGTCGAACAAAACTCCCCATTCCAATGCGAACCTATTATACAAGCAAAACTAGCAATTCTGACCATACGAGCGTGCCACTGTCCTGCTCGCCCCGAATAGTCGTGGTGATATCATGGGTAATAGTGCTTTTCCAGTTGTTTCATGCTCTCCATAGTCCTGCCTTGGTCCGAATATAGTCAATGAAAACGGACACGGCTAATCGCAAATCGAGTGAGGGAATTGTGGAGGTCGTCGCTTAGAAGCGCCCACCTCAAGATGGGGAATCGATCGAAGGGAAGAGAAAATGGCAAGAGGGTGGATTCGCTTAAGCGGAGAATCGGCGCATGACCTTGGCGATGACTGCTGGCTGTTAGATGTGGCTGGCGTGAGCAAATGGGAGCACATACCGTGCAGAGCGACAACGCTGAAGATGAAGACAACGGACAGGGTCATGACCACGACAGGGTCGACCTTGAGTCCGGGAGACTCGTCAGTGTACAGCCCTGGCAAAGTTAGCAGTGTCCCAGAAAAGAGCGCTCAGCGCTTGGGAGAGTTTAGGCACTCACTCAGCATAGTGCTTGAGCTGCCACCAGCACCCGCCGCCCTTGTGCTGCTCGGTCGGAGGTTGGCAGTCTTCTCAGCGCGGTCGGCGGCCGCCTTCCTTCGCATGACGGTTGCGGGGCCACCTGGGGGCTTTGGCGACGCAGGGCGCGCCGTTGTCGAGCCTGAAGAGGCGGTGTTGGGAGAGGTAGCGCGTGCAGCAGACTGTTGCTCCAGTTAGTGGTCATTGTCGTGGCATGTGCTGAGAGTTGGCAAGTCGAAATATGGACGTCTTGGAAGGGCACTGGTTGCCCACGTGCTGCAGCTGCTTGAGAGGGACCAATGATCGAATGCCGTGAAGACAGGCAGCGGAATTGACCAGACATGTTCACTGGCAGCTCATGGCCGCCTTCTCCTGTCGCATGTTCCCGTGCTGCAAGCAACGTGTCTTGGCTAGCATCCAATGGCTTCCGATCAACTCGAGAAAGGTGTGACTGACCATGATGGGCGATGTGAGCGGTAACCGGTGCGAGGTGCGAGGTGCGAGGTGCGAGGTGCGAGGTGCGAGGTGGACGGGGTGTGGGTGATGAGAGATGCCGTGGAAGCTGCTGGTGATAGTCGCTCGACAGTTCCCAAAGGCCACGATTCTGGAGCTGGAGTTGCCGCGGCGCGCTAACCCTGATCTCGCTTGCGACTACGCTAGCAAGGGTCACGTGCTAGCTCCCTCATACCGGCAGTCGTTGCCCTGAAACAGGCAGGTCGCAACGACGCCATTAATTTCTCAGACACGGTAGAATCACAGCAAACGTCGTGCCAAACCACTTTTTCCCATTAGACCGTTCCGTTAGATGTACCAGCCGTCATAGCATCCCGAGATGATCGAGGCAGTACCATGCCTGCCGCTCATTGATGCAGATGCTCTTGACCAGATCCGAAAAGCTAGCAACCGATAATAGCAAGACATCCCAAGCAAACTCCCGCAAGCCCCATGAACCGATGCCAACCCTAGAACCTGCCAGCAAACACCCATGTAACCGCCCGTGAAAAGGTATATTATCTTCAGCAAGACCCAGAGACGTGAGTGGGCATGCCGAAAGTGCACCTCGAACCCACAGGAAAATATTCGCCCACCGCCCCTTGACCTGCACCGCCTATGGTGGTAGTAGTTGAAAGACCGACACAGTATGCCCGGACACCTCAAATGCAGAAACTCCGGATGTGCATCATCTCTCCCAAATCAAAACTCCGTTTTCTAACCCCAGACTGAAGCCTGCACGCCCTGCGTGGGAGTGTTGCTCCACGGTCCATTGTTCCAAATACCAACGCCCTTGTCAGTAACAGTTGAAGAAGGATTCATGGCAGCAGATGTAGTCGCCATGTTGTTTTGCTCGCTAGCATTGTACGAGTTGTAGCCCAGAGGCGACGGCAGAGGCGAGTTGGTACGCTTGCCTAGAGCAGCACCGCCGGGTTGCTGCAGGTTCTGGTTCTGGGGGCGGGTGCCAATGGGAGCCACACCAGAGCCGTTGGCCTTTTGTCCCGGCACAGGAGGAGAGCCAGCAGGCGACGAGTTGGAGGTTCGGCTGGCTTGCTGTGCGTCAAAGAGGTTGAAGGCAGGGTTCTGGCCCGTCGAGGGTGATGAGGTGCTGTTGGCACGAGCGTCTTGAGGGCCACCAGCGACCTCCTTGTCCCGCGGCGGCATCTGGACGGAGCCCTCGCCGGCAGCATTCTGGGCCTGCATGCCGAAGGGGTCAAAGGCGAGGGGAGACGGACCACGACCGGCGCCCGAGGTCTGGACGCGGACGTCCTGGCTCGAGGTGGGGTTGTTGTTGTACAGGGTGGAGGTCTCGCCATACAAAGCACGGTGCTGGCGGGCGATGAGTTCGCGGCGCTCATCTTCATTCATGGCATTGGGGCTCATGGAGCGGTCCGACTTGGAGCCTGAGCCTGAAACGTCTGTATTACCCTAGTCAACCAGCTGTCCTGCTACTATTGTTGCCCAGATTCCGAGTCCTTACTTCTGTGGTATTGCTGCTCCTGGTGGTAGTTGCGCAGCTCACGCTCTCGCTGAGCCGCCATCCGTCGCTTCGCCTGTGCCATCTGGTCCGCGTCGTTGGGTCGGGGCGCATAGCGCTGGTTCTGGTAGAAGCCCTGCACGTTGGACGCCGAGTGGGAGCGGGAGCCGTCGTACTCGCTGACCGAGTGGTGGCGCTGGGGGCCGCCCATGCGCTGTTGTTGCTCTACTGGGGTATCAGTATGGACAGGTGTGAGGATCCTGGGCTGCGTACCGTAGTCGGGGTATGGGCGCGGTCCACCTCCCATCATGGGCATGGACTCGCGGCGGGCATTGCCCATGGGAGTGGGCGGGAATCCTGGGCCAAAGGGCTTTCCGCTCTTGGCGAGGTTCTCGAGGGCGCGGTCGACCTCTGTGGTGGTGGTGTTAGCGTGCGTGCTCTCGGTGCATACATCCATGTCGGTGCCTGTCACTGCCACGTTTATCGCATTGAGCGCCCAAGACGACACTGCTAGGTCCATGTCCACAAAAGAGAGGCTGTAACGTACCCTCGAACTGGGAAGCGTAGGCATTGGCGACCTCGCTGTTCACAGTAGAGCTAGTGCCTATATCCATGTGAATGGCTGCACCTGCGCCGTTGTAGCCCGTTGGACCGGTACCTGATCGCGAAGGTGGTGGAGGCTGCTCGTATGACTGCTGGCGGCCAGGAGCAGGTGTGTTCCACGATGCGTCGTTGTAGTAGGACATATTGGAAGGAGGAGGCGGAGGGGGATCAGGAGGAGGAGGAGGAGGAGGAGTCGCCGTCGGTTGTGTGGACTCGAGGTGGTAGCGCCAAAAGGTGGTGTGTCTGTGTGCGAGTGTGGTGGGCGGCGTGACGACTGGGTATTCTACGACAGAGAGACAGAGAGAGAGTAAGCAGATGATCAGCAAGAATGCTCGACACAAGGCAAAAAGGTCACGGTATTCAATTGGTGTCGGCGGCCGGGCGGAGGCAATTGCTGGCGCTATGGGGGCGGGCGATGGAGTCGAGGCGGGCAGCGGAAAATTTTGGTGGAGAGCGGAGATGTTTTGGAGATGGGATGGTGCCGCGTACCGACAGGAGCGTTTCGTGAGTACTCACCTTCACCGCGAAAAAGGAGCGACAGCTGTTCACTAAGCAGGGAGCAAAGTGAAGTCACCGAGAGAAGCACAGCTGGGCGGGTAGGGGTTAGGAGGCACTCGGGAGATATCGCGGGAATGCGTGAGGATTATGTCGAAAGGGGACGCTGGATTCCTCGCGCTAAGCAGGCCGAGCAACGACCTATCCACTTAATTCATCTCCGCTTCGAAGACACGGGCCTCAGCATCTGCATGCAATTAGTTGATCCTCTCCATCATCCCGTCTTGCGCCCACGGCCCCCTTGGGCGCAGAGGCGCGGCGCCGCAGCCTCGGGTACTGCGTGTTGCGTGTTGCGTATGGAGAATGGAGAATGGAGCCTCCACGGCCGTCTGCTACACTGACGACTTTGGCTGTGCGGGCGGCCGGCGCAGTGGAAGCCATGGGCAGATGACGTCCTGGATGGGCAGCTGCAAGCCGTCGACCTCGAGCAGTGCGGGATATGCATGCAGTGGGAGCGCGGTTAGCGAACCGTTGTTCGGGCGCTCACAGCCAGCCTGGGGCCATCGGCTATTCACAACAGAGCCACACAAAGAGCCCCGCGCGCCTCCTTTTTGATACACACGTGGCTGTCCGAGAGCCCCCTCTGCACTCGGTCCTGGCACTGGGCCACGTTCAAGGCACGCACCTGTCACGCTGTCGACGTATCGTCGTGGCCGCCCGTCTGTCTGCGAACTCATGGCGAACAGCGAGTTCGCAGAAATGCTACTGAGGGTGCGTCCTGTGTGCCATCTGACCCCACCATCTGCCAACACACTGCCCTCCATCATGACCGACTGAGTGAGCGCGCTTGGGCTGCGGTGCGGGGCATCAACGACCAGTGTGGATGCTCTCCAATGAGCTGCCCCCAGAGACGGACCTCTATGAAAATATCGATTTGTGGCTTACATGCCCATCATAGCTCATGCATCTTGGCTGAGGGGGAAGCCTGATGGCGCAGACTCCATCGTTATCTCACGCAACGAAGACGCAGATGTCCACCTGCCGAAGCCGGCCGTGTTACCACATGAGGCTCGCAGCCCGCGGTTGGACCGGTTGGACCGGTTGGACCGCTTTGTCGCGAGCCATGCATGCACACTGTCTGTCAGACTGCACGCCGAGCTTCTCGAGGTGAGGAAAAAGCGTCAGTGTTGGATCGTGGTGCTCGGAATGCGCTGCCGACGCTTCCTTGGACTCTCACCAGCCCCAGCTTGACGCTGCAACTTCATCATGTCTCACGACGGCATCGACGACGCCAGCGAGCAGGTCAGTATACACGTACGCCTGTCAGCGCCAGTACCAGGTGGCCAGGATGACTACCGACCAAAAGCCTTGTCACGTCCAACGGATACTCGCAAATCCATCTCTGGAGTTACAGGGTTTTGCCCTCATTCGGCTAGGCACGCGCTCCCGTTTACCCCAGCTTTTGTAGTTCGCCTACTTCCCGTTACGCTATTGCATTCAAAAGTAAGTCTGGGGGCCCGGTACGTGCTTCAAGAACGGTGCCGGGTGCCATGGCCGCTATTTCCCACTCATCGACCCGCTCCTCCAGTCTCACCGTCTTGTTCTTTTCTTTATCGCCATCGCATCGCTCTTTCCGTGTCCAGTGTCCATGCCTCTTTCCGTTTCCGTTCCTGCTCGCACAATGTCACGCGCCTGCCACAGGCCATTTGCTGTCTCAGACTCCCTGACGGCATCAGCCACACCTCCGACATGACCACTGAATCTATTGCCCGCCTCCGAGTTGTACGCCCCGTTATCCTGTCACGCATCACCTGGTGCAGCGTGGATTCCAGGTACGGGAAATGAAACAAGCCCTTTGAAAGGAGACGGCGTCATCAAGCCAGTATTAGTGAAATGTTCGCCTTGTCACCAAAAGAGCGCTGTTTGGCCTGAGGACAGCATTCACACTCCCACAAAGGTGACATCCGTTTGAATGGGACCGAAGAAATGGCTTCGACATTGCACCGCGTGGTTCACGCCAACAAAATACACTTCCTGCTCCCTAGGTTTTTTCTTTTTCAGAAAGACACAATCAACTACTCTGGACCGCCCGTCGAATTTGCGAAAAGTACGCGCCTCCATGTCTTCCAACGCCGCATCCTTCCATGGCCTGCCCACGGAGCTCATTCTCGATATCACGGATTGTCTTGCGCTGGACGCTCTCCTAGCCCTCAAGCTCACGACATCACGATTCAACAACATCATACGCCTCGATCCGGCACGCTGGCAAGCTCCGCTTTCAACATGTGCACAACGCGCTGTTCAAAACTACATGAAGCCGTCGTCTCCGAAGCCCACTCATCAGTACTGCGTCATATGCAATGCTACATATCCCATCAGCATGTTCAGTTCATCCAACAGTTCGGCCTGCGTATCCAATACGCTCATGGGCTTTCATTATGACGTGGTCGAGCTCCCGCCCAACATCTGCTCATGGCACGTGGGCAGATTTACACGTATAGTTCCGACAGAAGCTGGGGGCAGGAACGAATGGGGCAGCCATCTGGACAAGATATGCATGCATTGTGGAGATATCCAGACATGGGCGAGGTGCGACTGCAAATGCGACAGCTGTTCGTTCTGGACAGTGAGAACCTACACTCGCTACCTTGACAATGACAGAGAGTGCCTCAAGTTCCTCTTTTGGAGAGACAAGCCCAAAGCGAATGGAGCGGCCGGTCAGCTTTGGGTTCGCGAAACGTGTTGGAATCCTGGCAAGTCTCCGCAGCCAATGTTCCAGTGGAAGCTGACCTTGTAGACGGCGTCAATCACAACCTAGAGATCAACCTACCGGTCCGATTCGCGTAGGATATCTATGCGCGCGTCCCACGAAAAGGAGTGCCGAGTCTTTACGTGTTTCTTGGAAATACGTCCCATCATGAGCTTCCCGAGCTCCACCACCTTGCGACCCAGTCGTGCTTATAATCTTAATTCATTATTGTCATTTAGAATCCAGTCTTTTCATCATGAATCATCCTCTCTCCGTACACAAGGCCAGCCTTTTCAACATCCGCGCCGACCTGCTTGGGCTGAGACCGCAGCTCTTGTCCCCATCTCCGTACGCTCAACAGAGCCCACCACTGTGCCAGCATCAAGACCAGGCCAAAGCACGCGCCTCCAAACTTTATGATCCTCAGGCTTGTTGAGCACTTCTCCAGCCACTCATCGTCCCATCCAAAGCCTGCGTCGATGTCGTGGCATATCGACGGCCCGTCGACGGCATAGCTCGGAATTACCGGATTTAGCAGCAGGAAGTCGAAGGGAAGGATGAGATTGACGATGGCGATGGTTACGAACGATAGCGTCGTCGTGTGGAGGAGCGTGTAAGCTGACACAAGACATGGTATCGACTGCGAATCGAGACGTTAGCTCTGACAAACACATGACGCACTGGTTCCGGACGATCCGATAACAAGTCGCACGAGACGCGGGGCAGAAGAAGCCGACTTACTCTTACAGCGCCCACCAATCCCAGTATACTCGCGCAGCCGGCGAGCACGTTGTATGCGACGGAGAAGTATGCGCGGTCGAGATCTGAGCCGGGCAATATGTAGGAGGCGGCGAGGAGGGTATGCGTGCAGAGAGTGAGACAAGGAAGCACAATGGCCAGGAACCTGGAAAGCACAAGACATGTTAGCACCCCAGCTGTTTTGAAACATGGACGCGACAGCGATAAGACGTACCTCATCTGGCTCTGTTCCGTCGACAAGACCATTTTCAAAAAGTTGGCGCAAATGTATGTTCAAATCCAGTTGACTCTTTCCGATATCCAGAATCGCGGCGCAGCGCTTTGATCAAGCAAAATGCGATTGACGCAATGCGATGCGGTGTGTATGCGTGATCCGTAAGGTAACAGTTGTCGCAAATTAAAGGGCAAAAAAAGCAAAGAAATAAAGCGGAACGAGAAGACGATTCAGCGCGCAAAGACCAGATGGGAGACGACGTCAGTTCAATACGTCAGTCAGATGCGGCGGCGGCAGCCGGTCGATCGGTCGGTTGGTCACTTCTTTTTTGCACAAGAGTTCGGTCGAGTAGAAGCAGAAGCTCCGGGGTATCATAAAGTGTCTTGGTAAGGGAACGCCGGAAGGGAAGTAGCCAAAAGAGGTGTGCTTGTGCGTTGTTATGTACGTGATACGGGCGAGAGTAAGAGAGACGAAATGTCCGGATGGCAGATATGGCAGACACACGTAGCGCGTGATCTCAAAAGACGTCAAGTCTGTTATGCTTTGACTGACTTGACCGACAAGAGGATTGATAATACACAACGAAATCTGGTATGGCGCGTTTTAATGGTCTCTTGTAAGGTTAACGACGGCGTTGGCGTGGGCGTGGCCCAGGTTGCAAGTGTGAGTTGGGATGACGGATGGTGCTGGCTTCGTCCCCGTTTCCAGCACTAGCTCCGGGATCCGCGGATGCTTGTGCGCGCGCCCACCCAAAAGTTGCAAATAGGGTCGAAAGCTTTTGTGGTGATGTCACGCATTTGACGTGTCTGAATCATCCACAGACTTTTTTTTTTTGACCGTAGCGTGATGGGGAAAGGTAAAACACACTAGAACAGCAGGATGGATCAGCTTCATCATTCAAGAGGATGCGGTTTCGTCTCTTCGCTCTGCGAGTTCAAGCGTCTGCATGTGCAAGGTATTTCGAAGCGACCTTTTTTTTCCTCCTCCCGCCTCGTAGCCCGTATTCCTCTCTTTCGTACATCGGCGTAACCCTTCCGGGCACAAGGCAGAGCATGCAGGTAGCGGAACGAGTTTAGCGGGGCACAAATGTCAGCTACCCGTGCGCAAATGCGGATCATACGGCATTGATGCGGCTGTTCTAGTACCTCACACGATGGCACTCGCAGCTCGGAGTTTAGCGGACGTTCGGAATTCACGCGGTGCGGCGATCAGACCAAGTGAAAGAGAAGTGGATAACGACGATCGAAAGAGTCTTTTGCATCACGAGAGCGGACGGAACTCGTGTTCTTCAACTTCACAGTATAACGAACGCCCTTATCCCCAGAGCAAACTGGTAGGCACACGAGTGTAGCTCCGGTAGCACAAAGCACTGTGCCGGTTAAGCGTGGGCGGCCAGGTTGTTCTAGTCTAGCTTATTGCGACCCCGCAAGCTAGCAACAACGTTATCGTTGTCGCTATCATTGTCGGCGATGGTACTTTGTGCCAAAAAAAAAAGAGATCGCCATTCCATGGCAAAAGGAAAAGCGGACATTGAATTGTTGCGCGGTAGCGGAGTGAGGAAAGTCGCGGAAAAGAGCGAAGGTGGAGGGGGAACGGAAGGATGCGCTTCCATGATCCGAGACGAATCACATGAATACACACCCTTGTCTCTTCTGCCTCCTCCTCATCCAAATGTCACATCACATCACTCAGGAAACGTCGCGACAACTTTGTCAGGCATGGCTGAGAGAGAGAGAGAGAGCGAGATCGCGATTGCACAATGCAGTTCACCGCCTAACCTGCATTACAACCTACCAAGCTAACAAGAAAGGTCCCTTCCAGACCCTCGTAGCGGGTAACCAAAACATGGTAAATTGGCATTTCGCCATGTTGCAAGGTTTGACGCTATGCGTAAGCGTTTGGCTATCAAGCCACTGTGAGACTGCTCTCGGATGGGAACAGTGTGTGTCTTTACATCATTGGTCAAAGCTTATGGATGAATGCTGTAGCACTAGCCACCCAGCCTCCTTCTTTCCCTTCTCCGAAAATATGCGGACCGCCGCCGTAGGAAGTGGGGATCAAACATGTGATGGCGTGCGGACGTGTGTGATGGGATGATGTGATGGACAGAAGAAAGGAAAATCAAACGGGTTGTTCCGTTCTACCTTCATTTCACCATCTGCGAAGATGGCCAATATGCACACGAAAAGGGTTGATTGAGTAGTATGGATTTTATTCGTTCTTGTACCATATTTCTTACCTCGTCCGCTCCGCTCACTACACGGTGTCTTGTTACCATTCGTAAAGTCGTACTCGATCGGTCGCACGTCGCCCCATCTCAGCTCATTGCTTGCCCATCTACGCGAAGACATAGCAAGGGATACCATACTACACGGCAAAAGTTAGCACAAAACGCCAACAACAGAATCGCGGTATCGCATACGTTGGTAGGAGCATTAAATTTGAGATTCTTATCCAGGCCCGAAATCTCCTCAATCTCGCCCTCCTTGAGATCGAAACCCGTAACATCGAGATTCTGCGCCAGCCGATGTGGCGAGTTAGACTTGGGGATAACGCTAATACCGCGCTGCGTCGACCAGCGGAGCAGCACCTGCGCAGGCGTCTTGCCATGAGCGTCTGAAATCTTCTTGATGACAGGATGATCGAAGAGCAGAGGCGTGTCCGCGGCAATCTTCATGTCGCACTCGATGAAGCTCTGGGGTCCAAAGGACGAGTACGCCGTTACCTTGATGTCGTGCTGGCGGGCGAGTTCGATCAGGTGCGGCTGGACGTAGTACGGGTGGTGTTCGATCTGGAGGGTCGCAGGCTTGATCTTTGCGTACGTAAACATGTCGAGGAGGAGGGCGCCGCTGTAATTGCTCACGCCAATGCTCTTGGCTAGACCGCTCTTCTTGAGGTCTTCAAAGGCCTCCCATGTGCTCTGCAGACTGGCATTGCTGTGCTCGATCTTGCTCGACCCGTCGTAGAACCAGCCAGGCGGGTACCGCTCCTTGGGGTCGACGTACTTCAGCGCAACGGGGAAGTGGATGATGTACAGGTCAAAGTAGTCGACGCCCCAGTCGGCGAGTTGCTTGCGGCAGATGGGCTCGACTTGCTCGCGGTCGTGGAACGTTTGCCACAGCTTGCTGACGATGAAGAGGTCTTCACGCTTTACGAGCCCGTCTTTGATTGCCCGGGCCACGCCCTGGCCGCACTCGACCTCGTTGCCGTAGTCTACGATTCACATGTCAGTTTGCGTGTGTTGTTGTGAGGGTGCGGACTCGTTCCGAGAGGCGACGCTAGGATTCCGAGGCGGAAACATGGATATGGTAGCCACCGGTAATTCGGGATCATGTCCGTCGACCATTGCCGACCACGAACTGTTCGTCTTACGTTGTCGACGGCCCGATGATGCGTCTCGCTGTATCAAATACCGACCTCCGGTTGTGGGGTTGGAAGAGAAATTTACATACCGCAAGCACCATCAAACAGCCTGTATCCAGCCTTGATGGCGTTGTAGACAGTGTCGGCACAGGTAGCATTGTCGACCTTCCACAGTCCAAAGCCGACCTGAGGCATCTTGTTGCCATCATTCAGCGTAACGTAAGGAACGTTGACAGACATGGTGGCGAAGGAACTGCGGTTGGCAACAGTGTTTCTCTGCAGTAATGTTGGTAGCGTAGGTGTTCGTCGTGCAAAGCAAGTAGTAGACTTTGATGTGAAAGAAGGAGTAGGTCTGAACGAAGCAACAGAAGACAAGTAAGCCGCAGATCGCAGCATATTAATACTCCCGCCACGGCAATACCGCCTAGCAATCATGGTTACCCTGATTATACACGTAGTATTTTGCAGACGGAATAAGACACTTTTGGCGCCAGGTACAAACAGCCTGACCGTCTATATACGCCGTCTTAGAGGCTAGCTTGTGACATATGACCCTGCGTCTTCACCCGGACGACTGGGCAGCCATGGCTGGATTTGTCTCTTTACCCTCCAATGAGCATCCAAGGTTTGCGTCAGCATTGCTGCAGCCGTGGCTTGTGGCAGTTGTTCGCTATGTTGGTCGGTTAGCAGCTTGACATCGGCACTGCCACTTCCTCCTGTCCGGCAATTGTGCTGCTTCAAGGGTAAATAGCGGCTCGTCTCATAAGTCTCGTACCAGTAGTCTTTTTCGCACAATGAAACTGCGTCGTACCGTGCCTCTGGCGAAAGCAGCGCAGCAGCAATCAGAATCACTGTTGCGGGCAATAGTGGGGTATCTTGTGCCCCTCCGGATCCACAATCTGGTCCTGCGACCACGCGCTGGACGGGTAAAGTAGCTGCTAGTCTCTAGGCACCGGATAATTAGTTTGCACCATAGTCGTGATGTACCGTTCGTCCATGGCTTTGATAAGCTTTGTTCCGGCGTGGGTTTCTCGGACACTGTATTCGCTACGTGTTCGTCGGCAATCTGTTGTGCAGGTGGAAGATCTCAGCGGCTCTATTGAGATCCTCACCCAACGTAGCAAGTATAGAACGTAAAGAGCTTTCGTTGGTTGACGCTAACAACAATAACAATACACTATTCATACCAAAGACATGATGCCATCAAGGGCGCAGTCATACATAATTTTCCCTTCAGTGCAGTGCCATGCGCCAGACCAAACACCCACAAGTGAAGGGCCATCCGTTGCTACAATGCCCACACTATTTTCGCGAACTCGCCATTTCTCCATATCTTCCTCGCTGCTGTGTGGTATCATATGCTTGCAAGACCCTCGCTTGCGATTCGTCTGTCTGAGAGAACGCGTAACCACGTTGTTTGCGCATACGCTGCACCTGTCGTACTTTCCGAATGGCTTTCTGGAATTGCTCCATTCTAGGCGTTCATTAGTATGGTATTCGTGAGAAAAAGAGGAAAGTGACATACCTGGGCCGATAATCCTGGATATTGTACTTTTGAATCTCCTGGACGTGATGGTAGCTCTGCGGGAAGTACATGCGTTTGCAATATTTCCAGGCAAAGTCACGTATCAAGCAGAGCGGTGGTAGTACTACGACCATTGCCCAGAATCGTGGGTCGGGGAAGAGTCGCTCGATGACGCCGACGTACTCGTTGGAGATGTTAATCTTCGGCGCCACGACGGCGTAGATGGGCATTAGGATGAACCAGAGAAGCATCGAACCCGGAATAGCCAACACGGTATACTTTGTCCAGATGTTGGTGATGAGGGAAGCTTTGAGTAGGACAGTCGCCAGGTTGGCAGTGTAGGAGGCAGTGCCCCAGACCCAGTGGCCTGCATTACGGCCATCCCACTGCGGCCAGTCCCAGAGGATGAAAGCTTGGGCGCCAAAGTAGAGAATGAGCGAGTGGTAGAAACCATTGCCGACCCAGGACCAGAACGAATGCATCTTGAAGAACACTCCGGACTGACTGAGGCGGTAGAGTTGTGGGTACCGATCCAACAAGCGTGCGCTCACGAATTGATCGAAGATACCTAGGACAAAAGGGGGCGCGGCGGTGAAGAAGACGTTGTAGAAGGTCAGCGTCCAAGATTCGTAGATAATCTGCCCAGAGAAGCCGTTTTGGAACGAGTACCAGAACTGCGTCATGAACATGGCAATGTTCTTGTAGAAGGAGTACAAGATGACCTTGCTAACACGCTGGTAACTCCATGAGCCGTGGACAAGAAGGAGCTTGCGCAGGTAGCGGAATTGACCAATGGCGATATCCGCACTACGAGCTGCCTGGAGACCTTCGACACCGCTGATACCAACACCAACGTGGGCAGCCTGGATCATCGAGACGTCGTTGGCTCCGTCGCCGATGGCCAAGAGAATGGATTTTAGATGGCGCTTGACTAGCTTGACAACGAGTGCTTTTTGGAGGGGAGAAACACGGCAACAGATGACAGCCTTGCACTTGACGGCGAGATCCAAGAACTCTTTCTCAAGATCGCGCTCAAGGGCATAAGTCAGCGACTTTCCGTCGATGACTAGGGCGAGAACATCCATCTCTGCCCCGCCTTGACTCTGGCTTGTGACTGCTTGGTACTTCTTGCGAATGTTGTCTCGAGTGTCTTCCTTGTTCTCCTCGTTGATGATGAGAAGACTCATATCCTCGCTGATCAGCTTGCAACTCATACCAATGTTGATGGCAGTTTCTTGACGGTCGCCAGTCAGGACCCAGACCTTGATACCAGCAGATTGGAGAGTAGCAATAGTGTCTGGCACGCCGTCTTGCAGTTTGTCCTCGATTGCAGTCGCACCGAGTAGGGTCATGTCGCGTTCAATGAGCTCAGCAGCTTTGTCCAGCTCCTCTGCGCGGTTGCCACTGACTGTTGTCTGCGCAGTGTTGAAGATGGACCACCACTCCTGGAACTCATCCTCTGGGATCTCGCGCATAGCAAGACAGAGAGTACGAAGTCCCTCGGAAGCGTACTCTTCCAGGTGCGTCAATGTCGTCTCCACGTGAGGATTGTCATTTGAAAGTCTCTCCAAGATGACAGTATCAGCACCCTTGGTATAGCAAACGATCTTGCCTTCAGGCGTGCGGAAGAGGGTAGACATTCTCTTTCTGGTAGAGTTGAATTCGCAGACAGCGAGAAGTTCGTATTCCAGTTCACGGCCATCGACTTCGATGATGACAGCACGCGGCTTTCTGGCAATGAACCTGTAGCCAAGGGTTACGGCGCCTTCTACCAAGGCACCCTCGTCAGGAGAGGCGGCTTGATACTTGATGGCGGCCTTTTCGCCCTTTCTTTCGGGAATAACCGTATGGCATGTTGCGAGGAGAGTGAGGAACTGGTCGATGATGTACTTATTGCGATGCGTCTGTCGGTTTTGCTCGAGCTGCTTGAAGTCGTGAATTCCTACTTCGACACCGTCTTCGACTGTGGCACGTCTATCTTCGGGTACTTCATCGGCATACTGGATACCTGCGATGGTGGACTGCTTGAATTCCATCATGTTGCATGTCAAGGTACCTGTCTTGTCTGAGAAGATGTATTCAATCTGGCCCAGCTCTTCGACCAAAGACGAAGTCCTGCATTTCGCCGGTGTATCTGTCGGTTCGTAATAGATGTCGAGGTCAGAATCAATCAGACTGCCGGTATAGTACTTTACAATTTCAATGGTCACGAAAAGCGAGATAGGGACCAGGTTGGAGTACAATACCCAGTATGTCAACAAGTCGCGGAAGAACTGCTTGGCGCCGTTAAAGGCGTCGAGCCGGAGGTAATCGAGACCGTCTCTTTGGGTGGACTGGATGACAACGTCGCCGATGGAACTGATGACGCTAAGAATGATGAGGATCAAGACCAACATGAGAATCTGCTTGTTGACCATTCTCTCGACGGCTGTAGTTTTGATAGGTGTAGCAGTCGCGTTTCTCATGAGTTTAGTCTCGTGCCCGGTGAAGACAACGACACCGTGGATCCAGGGCGTGTTTCGAAGCGTAGCTCCACGTAGCAACAGCTGATCGGGTGCCAGAGGCAGCTCCTTTTCTCCTCCGCCCGCCGCGATGGTCAAGGTAGCTTCATACGTGTACAGACTGCTGTTGGGCTGCTCGGACCGTATTCTGCCGCCAAGTCTTGCCAGTTCAGCCGGACTGACAAAGTCGGCCGTCTCAGGGATGGCCTGCTTGATCTTGAGGTTCGTCTCGCCATCCAAGTTGGCCGTCTCGATGTAGCACAGACCCTCGGGCTCGGAAGAGGCGAGGAGGACGAGATCGGTCGGGAAAGGGTTCTCAGACTCGACGCGCACAATGTCCCCGACTGCCACATTGACCCACTTGGTATCCACAAAGGACGAGCCTTTGAGCACCTGGGCTTTGGAGTTGTTCAGATCCGAGTCGGACTGTTTCCGGCGGTAGTCCTCGACGTACTCCTTGACAGCCGAGACGAGCAGAACAATGCCAAGCGGCACGATGGTGGTATATCGCGAGGTGGGCGAGATGCCGGGTATCTGCTGGAGGACGGCGGTAAAGAGGAAGAAGAGGTTGGCGTACTTGGAGAACTGCTCGTAGAGGAACTTGGGGAGGAAGGTGACGACGTTGTACTTGGACGTGGAGATGTGGTTGTCGACGTACTTGTTGGCCGAGTTGGCGGGCGGGTTGTTCAGGTGTATTATGCGGGGGCCGAGTGTCGAGGGATCGGGCGCGCCTCCGCCAAAGCCAAACTTGAAGGTGCCGAGCCCCGTTTTCTTCTTTGCAGACTGGCCGTCGTCATAGGTGGCCGCGGGCCCGTTTGCGCTCGGCTGCTGCTGGTGCGCGGCATTCTCGGTCAGCGGCAGGTCCATCTCCGAGTACTGGGAATTGCGCCCCAGCATGTTCTTGACTCTTCCCGTGAGGCCGCCTCCGAGGCTCAGAATGCTATTCCTGTTGTGCGCCTTCTTGGATCCCCCGCGCTGCATCCCTGGAGAAGCCTGGTCGTAGGCTCCGCCGGCGGCATAGTAGCCCTGGGCTGAGGCATCGTCGTCGGCGGGGATGTCGGCGTCCGAGTATCGCTGGTAGTTGTTCAGGACCGAGGTCTGCGAGTAGGCTCTGTAGTTGTTGCTGCTGCCACCCAGATACGGCGTGTTAGCAGCAGCGGGAGCGCCAGGCCCGCCCGGCAGACCCGCCGTCGACTGTCGACCACCAACAAAGTCATCGTACGAGACCGAGGGCCGGCCCTGCGGCGGATGGTCGGAGCTGT
Source organism: Stemphylium lycopersici (assembly GCA_003268315.1). NCBI lineage: Eukaryota > Fungi > Ascomycota > Dothideomycetes > Pleosporales > Pleosporaceae > Stemphylium > Stemphylium lycopersici. Next base: position 65,006 of record QGDG01000098.1, on the reverse strand, counting down.
CTATATCGTAGCGGTGCAGCAGGTCATGGTCGCTTGCGGGAGGCGGCGCGCCCGAGTAATATGTGGGTTGATTGTCGTCAAAGTCGATCAGGTTCTCGCTGTGAGACGCTCCACCTGGCGGCCTGCTGGCCATAGCGGCCGGATGTCGTCGTGGGCGTCGTTCTCCGCTCGGCGCGTGTCGAGGCTACTTCATGGGAGGGCCGCCGATATGTCGATGCGCGCGTGGTCGGGGATGATGCAGCAGCAGCAGCAGCAGTAGTAGTAGGAGTAGGAGTAAGAGTAGCAGCACAGAACACCCTATTTGGCCGCCGTTTCGGGGTGAGGGGGGGAATGCGCGCTCGAGTGATCGTGATGGCGTTGGTATCGTGCAAAAAGCGAACGTCAGTCGTCCGCTGTGCGGCCTGGAGAATGCTTCCCGGGTTTGTTTGCGAGCTTAATCTTCGGCCGCTCGTCGAGACGTTGAAAGATGTAGGCACGGACCCGAGTGCTGAGGCAGTGCCTAAACTATTACCCTGCACCAGCTGCTGCAACCGCGCCCCTGGTGTCTCGTTATATCGACGAATAGTATTCACGCCCTAGTGCTTGTCTCCTGTCCATGCCATTACGCGGCGCCACCTGTGGGGAGCACATTTGGTGGAGCACACTGACGTTGCGCCAAGCGACCTCTATAGCTGACTTTAACTCGACCCAACTCTACCTTCAAGGGACCCTCCGGGTTTACGAGTCGAACATAGTACGCCGTCGTTGCTGATTGGCTTGCACCTCGTGCAAGCTCGCCCGTTTCTATCATCCTGTAGAAAAGCTGCCGACAACAATCACGATGCGATACCATTCCAAGGCGGACATCTCAATTTCCCGCAAGAGTGCTCTGTGCTGCCGCGTCTGTCTCTACCGTGCCGAGAACGACGACCCGGCCACGCGGCGCACTCTAAAGTGAATTCTAGACTTGCACGGTGCAGACTTCTTGTGCAATGTCACGGTGCGATAGAGCCGCAGCGCAATCTTACATTCATCGCGGAATCAGACATCGCGCAGCAAGGCCCCCCGTATCGCAAGGCGTCGCTGGCGTCTCGCAACGCTGCCTACTAGCAGAGTAGCCACTCCTAAAATAGCACTACCAAGCCCCGCACCTAACCATGCCTCTCCTCAATGCTACACGACTACTGATGGTTGTCAGAAACTAATCAGTCGTACAACATGATTCCACCACATCGACAAGCCCCCCATGCACCACGCGACGACATGGTCAAACACCTGGTTGGCCCTCCCGATTGGTACGACATGGCAGCCTACCGAGCACAACCATGGTCGGTGGTCCGCTAGTGGAAATATCAACCGTCCCTCCGCCGCGAGAATTTTCCTTCACCCCCACCATCACCCGCTTACCCCACCAAGACATTCTTTGAAAACCTCCTGCCTCCAACGCCTTTCGAATCTTGAGCAATATGAATATATCATTTGTTTGTGGTGAACCTTCCATCGAACAACAGTAATAGCCCGGCTAGCTCAATCGGTAGAGCGTGAGACTCTTAGTCTTCACGGTCTAATAGACACGATAACTCAGTACATCTCAAGGTTGTGGGTTCGACCCCCACGTCGGGCTTGTACGTTCTTTTTTTGCGGTTCGATCCTCCTACTTTCTCTTTTTAGCTTGGGTGCATTCGCGACATATGCCCATTTCTTTTTTGCTTATGTCAACTACACCATCGCTCGTAGTCTCTTCATCTGGTGGTCCGCCGTTGCCCCTTGGCAAATTATACAACCTCGTGGATCCCGACCACTCCATCGCCTGTTTGCCGGTCAAGCTTCAATAGCGTACAGTACAAAATGGAGACGCAAAGACTTTGCTAGCGCTAGGAGCAAGAGCTATGGGCATTTTGCAAAACTTGACTAAGTATCAGATCGCAAAATCAATACTCTAGAGGCTTGACGAAGACTGCTTACAGAGTTCTGATGGCCAACTGCGTCGAAGCCTTCGTTACACTATGCGTGTAAATTGAGAGCTCCTTCCATAGCTGTGAACAAACAGCCCAAACTTCACCTATAAGAAGTTCCAGGTAACAGAAGCACTGTGAATCCAAGCTTTGTATCCAACGTCAACGCCTAGTTGAGAAATTTATTATCCCCGCAGACTTAACCACTCGATACATTCCCACCTCACTCTCCAAGACTCTACTTCTAACAACTTACTCACCTTCAACGACCGACTCATTTTCAACATGGACCGCGATCAAATCAGGCAGTCAACCATTACGCACCTGAAGAAGTACATCGTCAAAGAGCCCATCCTAGAAACTCGCTGTCCACTCGACCACGGAAAGCACCATGCCACATGCCCGCCGACCGCGTCTCTGGGTAATCTAGACGCCCTGCCAACCGAGCTAAAGCAACACGTCGTTTCTTTCCTCGACATCAAGTCGCTCCTCACCATCCGCCGAGTCAGCAAGCCAGCCATGAGCCTCGTCAATTCTGTGCTCGAGTACCAGAAAGTCGTCACGAACGCGCCAATGACCCTACGCATGGCCATTGCCATCGGTACGCACGACAAATACACCATTTACGACCTCTTCAACGCGCTGTGCGAGCAAAAGTGCGCCGACTGTGGTGCCCTAGCCCACTACATCTGTCTCTTCACTTGCCGCCGCGTTTGTCTCAACCAAAACGGGGCCTGCAGCGGCAAATTGGCGCCCTGGAAACTCACCTCTGACGCTGACGGAGACTGGGTCTTTCCAGGGCATTGCGATGGTGGGCCCAGTATTGCTGTTCAGGTAGACAGTAAAACACCAGTGTTTACGCCCGTTCCGGGACACTATGCGCTCGTTCGGCCGGCCCCCAATGGAGCAGCCATGTGCACCGTTCTTAGGGTCTACCCGGGCGATGTATGGGTCGATATGGAGTGCGTTCCAGATGGGAAGCGTATAGTAGCTGAGAACATGTCGGAGGAGGAGCGTGCTGTGAATCGGGTGCTGGGCAAGAGTATCAGTGTTGTTGTTGCCCCGTGGCTGAGTAGAACGAGCATGGATTCCATGTATGGCTCCTTATGCAAGTTCTGCAAAGAGCAGAATGATAAGGCTACCAATAAAGCACTGAGGCGCGTGCCTCGCTGGCAAGATGTTATGCATCTTCGTGTGTGCGAGATTTGGACAGACAAGGGCTTGGTGCAGCATATGTGCGAGGCGCATGGGCAGGGTCAAGGTGGGGGAGACGATCATATGCAGAACTGACAGGTTTCGGTGTCCCCGGGGGTTTGGTAAAGTTTGGTTTTCTGGGTTGTTGCTAGTAATACACAACCTTGCATGCCTTGGTTCTTGTTACCGGTTAAGAAGTATGTGTATAATGAAGCGCTGGAAATGCGCGAGAAAATGTTATAAGATTACAATGAAGTCATTGTTGGGATACAGAAAGGTAGTCTTTAAACGCTAAGCCAGAGGATGCATGACTGACCATATTTGCCATGTTGGCCTTGATCAATCGCCCATGACTTGTCGTTCGGAGCACAACATGCCGGTCCCATAGATTTTCCATGAGAGAATTCTCCGCCTGTCGATCAAAGGTCCCTCTAAGGTCCCTCTAAATGCGTGGCGCACATTGGACGACGGATCACGGGTTTTGGGCCATAATTCTGATGTCATGTTGAACCTTGGAATTCCAGATTCAACGCGATTTGAACACGAAATCATCTTCGTGGGACAGTGGCTCGTGTATGGCCACGTGCGTTTCAGTCGCAACTGTAAGAAAAAACAGACAGCGGAGCGTTTTCAGCCATGTAAGGCTCCTTGAACATTACCGGGATCACCATCGGGTTTAGCCGTGAGCGTCAGTGGCTGTCGATCGATCGCAGACTCCAGGAACGCCAGCCCGCTAGTTTGGCGACTGGAGTGGGTCGAAAGTTCACAAAAAAAGGGGAGGATAAAGGACTAGCCATGTGTTAGCGCTAAAATCAACAGCGATGATGTAGATCCCCGCGAATAAGGTTAGATATGCTGACGGCCGATCTTAATTCCCTCGACTTTGGCCGTATACCCTAGACACGATAGTAAGCCCTGAAAGTTGGCGTTGACCAGACTGTCGCTATGATGTATGCCCAAACTAGGCCATAGGGGTGGAGTCGGTAGCGGAAGGCAACTGTGTATATATTGGATATACCCCATCGAGTATTTGCAGGCCAACCCATTCGTCAAACCAGAGATCAATCAATATCATGGGACGCTTTCTCCAATTAATGCTTGCGGCGGCGAGTCTCGTCGCTGGACAAGCCACTTGCCCGAATGAAGTCGCCATTTACAACCAGCAGGATCGAACTATGGCTTCGAGCAACAGTGAGTATAATGAAGCACATGCTTGCCTTGTACATCTCTAACCTATCCAGACTGGTTCTTGGTTCCTGTTCCCCAGGCCGAGGTCAAGAAGGCCCTCCAGCAGTCGTTCCCAAGTCTCTTCAACCTAAGGGGATTGAACTTGTTGCCTGTACCCGCCGAGTTGAACATGCCCGCGGGTATGCATCCCGTCGTGGTTGTTGGTGGAATGAACAACGACATTCGTCAAGGTGGTCTGCAGCTGGCTACCGGGTTGATGACGGCCAGCTCCCAGATCCCATATATTGGCATTGGCGACTCTCAGACACCACTAAACGCACCCCTCGTCTCCTACCTTGCTGGTGTCGACGACCTCACCCAGGGTTACGTTGCCGGACTCGTCCCTTCTCTGGTTGGTAAGTAGACATCCAGACACCCTTGACTTGGCTTAGAGTTTGCTAACTCCGATATAGCTACTGTCGGTGGACTTCTCACCAGAATTGGAGCTTTCATTCCTGGAAAGGCACCGTTCCAGTCCTACAGCGATGGATCCCTAGGCATCAACTCCAAGTGGGCACAGGCACCCAACCCGGTTAGCGGCCCTGGACTCTACTCCGAAGCCATCGACCTCAAGTTTGTCAGCGAGCCCAACCAAGCCGCACCCCGATACTCTCTCGCGACCTGGAAGAAGATCCTTAACCAGCCGTTGATCGCCGGGAACCTCGCCACCCTCCTTGCCCCCAAGTGCCAGCGAAATGTCGTCTTCTTCACCAACAGCACCGCGGAGCCCACATTCCGCACTGGCAACGTTACCCTTGGTCCCTCGGCAGGCGCCGATGTCTTTACAGCCGTTTTGCAGAAGGCTAGCCCTGATGGCTCGGGTTTCTACCAGGGTGCTGCCGGCTTCACGGCCTGTGGACAGACTGTCGGCTATGGCGCCGTTGTGCCGCTAGGAGAGAACTGCGACGATGCTGCTAGGGCAATCGCCAACACCCCTGGTGCTTTTTAGGGTTGTCGAAGGGTCATCAACTTGGTGTGTTAATGTCTTATAGAATGTGAGATTATGTGAGATTACTAAAAGTAGTTGCATCTAATCAATGGTATTACAAGTTTTACTGCATAAACAGTGTGTGGAGCGAGATGCTTGCGAATCCGGGATGTCGGCACATCACCGTTGTCCGGTTTTCGGAGTGCTTTTCAGTCCGACGCCTTATTTGAACACGACGCCCTGTACCGCTCCGATACAATATCCTCACCGTGCTCGTACGAAGACACAATGTACCAATCCCATTGCCGGAGAATTTTCCGAACGTCGTGGAAATAACAAGGGAAATATGCTGAGCAATGACTGATCTAAACCAACACAGGCTAGCCCAACTGCTTAGCAACCCCAATTTGACGTCACAGTGACCGGAGATGCTTACCGTCAATTGCTGAGGACAGTATCTGTCAAAGCTTATTAGCACTGAGCGACTATTCTTTTTGCTTATCCGTCGCTGCTGACTAGTCTGATGGGATTGATATCACCGTTTGAGAAGAGTCGAGCGATATAAGTAGACGCTGAAAATCGCGTTTTTTTAAGTGACGCGCGTCGGTAGGAGAACATCGAATAACAGCATGGAGTCCAAAGACGAGAAAATCGCAAACAACACTCCCTCCCCAACTGAAGAAATGGATATCGAGAGCGCGCGACAACCTCGGTCACGGCGGAGAAGCACATCGACTACAGACACAACATCGACCGAACACGAGGAAGACAAAGACGTGAATCATGACGGCCACCGACCCTCAGAAAGAGAACTATCCGAAAGCATTTCACAATCGCGAAGTCGACGCAGCCAAGTGAGAGAAGCAGCCGCGACATCGACTGGAATGAATCAACCTCTAAGCCGGACCTTGTCCAGACGAGACACCGTGCTTTCTCGTATACGCACACGACCTAATATTGCGCCATTTACGCATCCTCTGGCGCACCAACCCACAACAGCGGATGTCCTCGTTGATTTTGATGGCGAGGACGATCCCTATCGACCCATGAACTGGCCCACGAAAAAGAAGGTTACGACAACGATGATGTATGGTTTGACCACGATGAGCGCGACATGGGCTTCTTCAGCGTACTCGGCTGGGACCCGCCAAATCGCAGCCGAGTTCAACGTCGGTAACCAAGTCGCTGTTCTGGGAACTACGCTCTTCCTGTTTGGCTTCGGGCTAGGTCCGCTGCTGTGGGCGCCGCTGTCGGAGGTGTATGGGAGACGGGTAGCCGTCCTGACGCCAATGTTTGTTGCAATTTGCTTTAGCTTCGGCAGTGCGGCAGCGAAGGACTTCCAAACACTCATGATCACGCGGTTCTTCGGGGCGTTCTTTGCCAGTGCACCCGTTACAAATACCGGAGGTGTACTGGGCGATTTATACAGTCCGGCATGGCGGGCTATGGCGATGGCAGGATATGCAATGGCGGTTGTAGGAGGTCCATGTCTAGGTCCCATCGTCTCTGCAGCATTCGTCGCGGATCCCTCTTTAGGCTGGCGCTGGACAGAGTACTTCACTGGTATCCTTCAAGCAACCATACTATTCATAGATGTCATCTTCATCGACGAATGCTATCCGCCCAAGCTGCTCGTGTACAAAGCACGTCGTCTCCGCCATGAGACGGGTAATTGGGCGCTCCATACCAAATTCGAGGAATGGGATGTCAGCATTAAGGAGCTATCAAAGAAGTTCTTGCTCCGACCGATACAGCTTCTTATGACGCCAATCTGCTTCCTCCTCGCCACTTACGCCAGCTTCTGCTACGGTATCTTATACATGATGTTGGGAGGAATACCCATCATCTTCGGAGAAATTAGAGGATGGCCTGCCGTGAGCGCAACATTACCTTTTCTTGGTATGTTGCTCGGAGCAATCATCGGTTGCAGCATCAACGCTTACAACCAGCTTCTTTACAACAAAGTCTACCGCGCAGCTGGCAATCGTGCTGTCCCCGAGGCACGCTTGCCGCCCATGATGCTCGGCTCCGTGCTCTTTTCTGCTGGCCAGTTCCTCCTGGGCTGGACCGCTGACCCGGAGTTTCATTGGATCGCGCCCGTCATTGGGCTGGTCCTGCTGGGAACGGGCTTCTTCACAATTTTCCAAGCTGCGCTGAACTACCTCGTCGATACTTTCACCTTGTATGCGGCTAGTGCAGTGGCGGCAAATACGTTCTTGCGAAGCGCTTTTGCAGGTGCATTCCCGTTGGTAGTCACGCCGATGTATCACAACATTGGAGTTGGGCCTGCGAGTAGTATTACAGGTGGATTTGCGGCACTTTTGATTCCTGTACCCTTTGTGTTCTATGTGTTTGGAAAGAGGATTCGCAGGGCGAGTAAGTGGAGTCGTGGGAGTGTGTTTGACTAGTAGAGCGCTTGTTTATCTCGCTCTTGATAATATACATTCAATAATTCTTTCGTGCCCAATTTCAATATGATTGTAGAGCTCCGTCAACGTTTGCACTCTGCAATCAAGAATCCTCCGTCATCGTCTCCATGTCGGCATGTTTCTCCCTCATGTGCTCTTTCAGCCCCGCTGTAGTCAAGAAGGGTAACATCTCAGGATCAAGATGATCGTAGATGTCAGATTTGGGGTAAAATTCCCTAGCAATTTTGATTTCGGAGAGGGAGCAAGGACGGTGTTCCGAACCCGTTTCATCCCCACAAATATGGCAGAAGACACCATGCTCAGCATGCGAACCCACTTCACTCAGCCACGGCGCGCGTACCGAGCACGTCTTCCAGTAATCCTACATCCTTGGGAGACTCCAGTCATCTTCATGATGGTAATCCCGCTCAAATTCCCAAAAGTCCCACGCGGTATCGTCGTTGAGGCATTCGTCATAAATGTCGTGGTAGTCATAAAAGCGTCTGCCCTCGCTGTGTACTTCTAGTGGGCGACCCCAGTATTCAGAATACCTGCCGATGATGGCGTAGAAGCTGGGAAGTGAGGAAATCGCTTTCTGGTCCATACGGGAAATCGCAAGACGATCCTCGCTGACAGGGCCATGAGGGCATGAGCAATCACCGCCAATGAAGAGACAATGACGAGAAAGAGTGAAGACGTTCACATAGGCTGCGAGCTTTTCACATCCAATTTCGCCGCATGTCCTTTCGCAGAGTTTTGTAAACAGCTCTTTGATGTTGAATGTGTGTGCGGTCTGTATACCGATGGCCATGCGGATGCTGTTGGGGGCGTGTTTCATGACCTTTGTCATGTGTCAGCTCGGTGTTTCGGTATAGAAAATTGAAATGCTACCTTTTGATATTCAACAATACCGTTCACCGCTCCCATGGCGCTCATACTCACGCTACGGAGGGCGAACAACGTCTTGATGTCTACGAAGCCGAGAATGTGTTGTTGAAGCTCTGCAGGTAATGAATGTAGACTCCCGAGGCCGTGTTTTGGCTTGATCTCATGACGGCCATGGTCCAACGGACAGTTCTGAATCAAGATCTCGGGGTCCACGATCCAGTCATCGAGCATACGAGCAGTAGTGCGCTGAAGCTCAGTAAGGGTTGAGTCAGCCATGTTGAGCATATGGTGGGGTTGGTTGGGAAGTCTGCGGGACGAGCGATTGAGGGTGTTTTTGAGTTGAAAAAGGTGGGGTAGTGTCGGTGCAAGCGCTGCCTGACGTTCAGGGTCCAGGAAATTGGAAGGTGAGAGGGAGTTGGGCTAGCGTGGTTACACGTAACAGTAAACAATACCAGACTCGATCTGAACTGCCGGGCGCCTAGGGGCCTGGACATAGTAAGAACTAGCAAGACTTCCCGTGCAAGTCTGGAGACTATAGTGGACGGATTCAGGTGAATTTAAGAATTATTGGATGGTTGGATATCTTCATTTGACCCGTCCCTCCTCTTCTTCTCCTCTCGCTCTCCACTTGTAGCCCACTTAGCACAGAACCGCTCGTATAAGAAGAATAAAGTCGGCAAAACGTTCCTTCTTGGTTTCACAGTCTTATACTTGGAATGCAACACCCTCCCTCTTGACCATGGCCTTCCCACCACTGGCGAAACCAGTTCCCTCACTTCTTATCTCCACCAAGCCCGGCTTTGGCGCCTTCTCCTTGTCTTTCTTCCTCTTGCCTTCCTTAGCATCTGGTACCGTGGTGAGGTCTGCATCGCATACGTAGCAATGTGTCGTTTCCGGGTCTGGCCCGTCGTCGTGTGCATCGCGCTGATGTCGATGCTCTGGCTTGAGAAATTTGTCGACGCAGGGCTTGCAGAGTACGTGGCCGCACGGTATAGCAAGCACGGCTTTTGTGCTATTTGATAGAGCCTTCTGGCAGCTCGGACACGTGCGGGCTGTCTTTCCGGTATCTGTCGATTTTTCTTCGTGGAAATTTACACTAGTCAATCCCTTCAGCGACAGGTTGTGCGGCTGGTCTGGGGAGCTAGACGGGCACACTGGCGTGAGTTTTGCCTTTTCTGCGTTCTTGTGATGTTGATCGGGTGTCTCGCCGGGTACCCAGAAACTCGGGAGATGGCCTTTAGCAGCTTTGCGCTCTTCGTCCAAAGATCGCTTCGCCTTTCTCTGCTCTTCGCTCGCAATGCGCTTCAATTCTTCCTCGTCGATTTCAAACTTTCGTTTCGTGCCTTTGCTCTCGCCAGCTTTGACATACTGCTCTTCTTCCACCATGATTTTGCCACCCTCTCGACCAATCATTCTTGCCGACGCACCAGCTTTGACAGAGAGTCCTTGTTGGACAGCTTCAAACTCTTCCACCGCTCGTAACCTGGCCTCCTCTTCCTCGCGCAGCTTCTGGTCTTCATCTTCCAGCTTTTGCCGCTCATTGACCTTTTCTAGTCGCTTCATCTCTTTTCTTTGTGCAAGCAGATTGGTCATAGCGCACTCTCGGCAGAAGAGGTCACCTTGTGGACAGCACACTGGGTCTACTGACGGAAGAAGGCAGAGCTGGCAGGAACCGAAAGGTAGGAAAGAGTCACGAGTGAGGCGCGTTGCTTGTGAGCCCCACCTATCCTTGAGCGAGTTCCTCTCATACGAGGTGAATATAGTCTTTGGTGGCGGCATGTTGAGTTGATGTAAAAAGTGGTGGTGGTGGTCTGCAACGCGAAAGCGAGACGTGACGTGTAGTTGGACGCGCTTTAAAGGTTACCAACGCCAAGCCCGGGTTTACAAGATGATGTGCAGCCACAAAGTACGGAAAGTCCACAGTTACACGTCCAATGTTGCATGCGTCGAGTAAAGTTGGTGGGAGAAGATTGGAGACGGAAGAGCCAGCCACTCGCCGCACGTGCCGGCTGCATTCCCGCTACTGTGTCCGTGCGCCAGATGATCATGGTCGCCAGATGATCACCCTAACAGCTTCAAATATTGATAAAAATGAGGCTGTAAAGCCACTAAAAATCGTAATAAAATTGCGCAAAGCTAGAGTAATAGTAAATATAGACTTACGAAGCTTTTAGTCTATTTAGAATATTTTTTTAGTGTCTAGATTAGCTGTGTACGGCAACTCCGCGCTAGGGGAGTTAGTACAGCCTTAGTAACTACTACTATTACTGTAGTATTACTAACACGCTTTTAAGGCTTTGTAGCTAGCTTATAAGGCTTTAAAGCTTCGCGCTTATCCTTTTAAGATAATTATATAGCCTTTTTAGCGTTGCGTAGTGCTTTCTAGCGCTCCTTTTTAGCTAGCTTTGCTGCCTGCTCCTGCCTCTTTACCTTCTAAAGTCTCTCTCTCTTAGCACGCCTCTTCTAAGCTAGCTAAGCCTTATAAAGGCAAGCTTACTTCTTTATCTTAGCTATCTAAGCTTTTTAAAGCTATTACTATTTAGCTTATTATTACTATACTATCTTATTATCTTAAGCTTATTATACACGTTTAGATAACTAGAAGACGCCTTCTCTATAATACCTCTAAGTGCTATTAAGCTAAAGAGGATAAGATTTCTTATTCTATACTTTCTTAATAGCTAAAGCCTTTCTTAGACCTCTAATCTCTTCTTAGAGTAGTATATTCTAAGCTGTAATATAGTATAGGCTATATTAGAGCTTTTTTACGTTTTTACTTATCTAATTCTTTACTAAACAGAGTATAATTAACTTAATTTTAAACTAATTCTCTTTTAAGAGTACTAAGTTAGAGTTATCTAAATTTAATACTTTTTTAGTAAACTTTTTAAGTATAACTTTTAAGTTAAGTAGGTAAATACTAGTTACTTAGAAGAATCTTTAGATAAGTAGAGGTTTAAAAACTCTACTCTATGCCCTCTAGAAGAGTAGAAAGAAGTCTCTTTTAGTTATATTAAGTAGCCTCTAACTATTCTAGAGGTAATTAGCTAGCTTAGCTAAGTAGGTATTAGTAAGAGGCTTAAATATAGCTATATTAAGGGGTTAAAGCCTATAGGTTAAGTAAGAAGAGAATATAGCTAATAAGATGCTATAGTTATTATAGTAATTAATAAAGTCTATTATAGTATAAGATAAATAGCTATCTATAAAGAGTAATTACTACCTAGTTAAAGCGTATTACTAGGTCTCCTTTTTAAATACTTTCTTAAGCTAAGCTAGCCTTATATTATTATTACTTTAGCTTAAGAAGAATAAGGTAATAAAGATAAAGTACTTACTAGCCTTTATAGCGTTAACCTAGCTTAATTAAACTACTCTATTAGCTCTCTTAAAGATAAGTAAAGGACTTAGGGCTAAGCTATCTAAACTAATATAAGCTAGCACTATTATCTATTTACTTAAGCTATCTTTAAGGGCCTAGCGTACCCCCTTTTAAGTATAGAGTGCCTTATTAAATACTTACTTAGTTCTTCTAACTCTTCTAAGCTAAAACCTCTTTTTATCTATATTAAATATATAGGATAGCTATATATTATACTTATCTATATTACCTTATAATAGCTTAAAATATAAGCTATACTTAGCCTCTAAGTTAGCCTTATGCCGCTTTTTACTTATAGCCTTGCTATAGGCTAAGATAAGTTTAGTTAGATGCTAGCAGAGGAAGCGAGAAACCTAGGTTTCTAACACCTCTTTTCTAGCTAGAGATAAGGTAAAGCGTCTTATTATTAACTTTATAGGTGCTAAGCGTCGCTAAGAGAGTGTCTGTATATACTCTACAAGCTCAGCTTCGTGTTGTAGATGAATAGAGAGGTTGCGCAGGCCATATGCCTCCTGCCAGCCTTGGTGCCTTCAGGCGAGCGTGCAGCGGTTAATATTATACTTTTTAGCAATTTAAGAATATGAGAATTGAGCTCCTGGCTCACGCGATTCGATTTCTGCAATTGCTTTTTGAATTGGATCCATATTGGTTGAGTTATAGCGTGTTGAAGTTGAGTTGCTGTTGTGGTGGGGGTGATCATCTGGCGACCATGATCATCTGGCGCACGGACACAGTAGTGCCTGTCGCCAAAATTGCGGTCCCCGGCGGGCGGGAGAGTGACGTTGGCTGCGCAGTCCATCAGGTGTCGGGCGCGAATTCTTCACATGTCGTGTCTCAATCAATCACGCCCCCAATGCGATCAGAGGAGCAGCCAGAGGCGCCCAGCGGACCATGGCGCGCTGCGTCTATATTCACAATGGGCGCCGTGGGCCTTTTGTGCAAAGGTTTCCTCAAAGGGCTGAGCAAGGTAGAGACGCATGGCATGGACGACTTCTTGAAGCTGCTGGATGAGAGGGAGGATCCTGCAAAGAGAGAGAGGGGGCTGATTACCGGTATGCAGCTGCATGGAGATTGAGACAATGCCTTCATACTAATGCGCGTAGTCTCAAACCACATCTCCGTGTACGTAGGTTTGCCATAGTCTCGGTCTTGCCCTGCAATGGACGATGCTCATATAATCGGAATAGGATGGATGACCCCATACTGTGGGGTATACTTCCCCTCAACTACATGTTCAATCCGGACAACTTGCGGTGGGGACTTGGAAGCTACGACTTGTGCTTTACCAACAAGTACGTCTTTCTCTTCTCGCACGTCGCATAGCTAATGTCAAGCCAGAGGATTGTCGACTTTCTTCACCTTTGGACAGGTTCTCCCCACGCATCGCTCAGCGCACTCGCAGTACGGTGGTCTCTTCCAACCCACAATAACGCAGGCCATCCGCCTCCTCTCTCGCGGCCCTTTCATACACGAACAAGACCCTCCCGAGAAACCAAAGACATCGCTCAAGAGCCCAGATCTCATCGATCCCTTCACCGATGGACACCTCACCTTCTCCACCAATGGCCACGACACGTTCCCCGCACCCTCAGCATACCTGAGTCGACGACATGCATGGGTTCACATCTTTCCCGAAGGCATGATACACCAGAGCGAACAGAGGATAATGCGCTACTTCAAGTGGGGCGTGTCACGACTCATATTGGAAAGCGATCCGATGCCGGACATTGTGCCCATCTTTGTGGAGGGGTTCGACAACATCATGCACGAGAGTCGCGAGTTCCCGCGCTTCATCCCACGGCCGTTCCAGAACGTCAGGGTGACATTTGGCGAGAAGCTGAACGCCGAGGAGGTCTTTGGGGACTTGCGCGCGCGCTGGAAACAGATGCGGGAGTATGAGGAATGGAAGGGTGGGCAGTTGGAGGTCGGGGTGCTCAACGACTCGCTCAAGTACTCCGAAGAGGCCGTCAGCATACGCAAGGAGTGTACACGGCGCATACGACAGGCGGTGCTAGACGTTAGACGGCAGCGCGGATACCCCGAGGACGACCCTAAAAACAGTCTTGCGGAAACATGGTTGCGAGAGGGTCCCCATAGGCAAGGTCGCAAAGAAGACGACAGTATCACCAAGGACACATGAGGTGTGGGTGTACGATGTATACTATGAAGAATTATGGCTGCGAGTAGTTAGCGGCCCTTTGCATGCAGCGGTGGTCCCTGTCTGGCTCAATGGACATTGAAAGGACTTGCTAAGCTCCAGCGACTCTTTCCGCTTGGCATATTACTCTTGTCTCATAATCAGAAGAAAAAAATGAGATTCGGAAGTATTATCGTACGTAGGTGGTACTGGAACATAGTACGTGAAGCTGAGATGAAAGATACTCAAGAGAGGATCGAGAAGTAAGGATGCTAATGTTGGGGCAAGGTAGTAGCGGTGAATAAGACAACAGAAAAGAAGTGAGAGGAAAGTGAGAGGAAAGTGAGAGCAATATGTCATCATGCTAGCCATGATGGCAGGTGCGTCTTCACCTGGGCAGTCTCGGGCGGGCAAGCACTACCACGGCAGAGAAGCACGCTAGTCTTGACGCAACTGAGATCAATTCACGATCACTTGTTATACTCTCGAACGCACGTCGCCGACACAGACACATTGGAACCCAGACCATCACTTCTCCATCCGCTCCCAGCTCCAATGAGATAGCAAGAAGATTGAACATGACACTGCCGGCACTTGAGAAGCGGTGGAATGTGGTGATGCGACGTTAATATGGGTATTCACAGCTGCCGCCGGCAAATCGCGACATCTGCGTCAACATCAGCAGCAAGGTTGGCGAGATTAAGTAGTTTCGCACCTCTAGCATTGCAAGCGCTATATCAAGCATATTGACGAGAATGCACCCCAGGCTTGGCGGATGCGTGTTTGGGTGCGGTCGATGCTTGGCTGACTGAGCTGCCATACTCTGCCCCACTGTGTAGTCTCACAATGCTCCCTTGCCATCTATACCCACGACAAATGACGAGTCGCCAAGAAGGAAAGTGTGAATCACGCGCCCCTCTCCGCACCTCCGAAAAGTATCTTCAGCTTGTTATCTCCTTGTATCCGAATATGCTATAAGTGGCAGTGACCACATTGCAAGATGCGATCCCACTTGTAGTCACATCCAATCATGATATCCTTCACTATCCTTGTAGCAGCCGCGCTGGCGTCTTTTCCCACTGTTCTCACCGCACCAAGCAGCATCACCTCGCTCATCAACCACGAAACAGTGGGCAAGCAGCTTGAAGCTCGTCAAGGTGGCTACTACTCTTTCTGGTCTGAGGGTGGCGGTTCCTTCCGTTGCAATCAGCAAGGTGGCGGAAAGTACACCTGCAACTGGTCTGGCCAGCCAGGCGGCGGCTTCGTCGCTGGCACTGGTTTCAAGCCGGGAGGTTCTCGGTATGCTAATGTTGCAAACTAACGGCATCTGAGCACCTTTGCTGACTGTAAAAGCACTGTGAGATACTCTGGCACCTACGACGCCAAAGGGCCCGGATACCTGGCGCTCTACGGCTGGACACGCAATCCGCTGATAGAGTACTACATCATCGAATCCTACGACATACTTGCACCAGGCGAACCCTGGACGCCCAAAGGCAACTTCACCTTCGAAGAAGGCACGTACGAGCTCTTCACTAGCCAGCGCGTCAACAAGCCGTCAATCGAAGGTACACGCACCTTCACGCAGTTCTGGTCTGTGAGGACCGAGAAGCGGGTTGGCGGTACCATCACGACGCAAAAGCACTTCGATGCGTGGAGTAAGGCGGGAATGCGACTAGGTGGGCACGATTACATGATTATGTGCACTGAGGGGTTCGCGAATGGAACTTTGCTGCCGAGTGGAAGCAGTACCATCACTGTGAGCTAGTTAGCCTTGGGGCGATCAATTCGGGGTGTGAAGTACGGGATGATGCGAAAGAAAAATCGGTATACAAGACTTACCCCAATGATTGCGATTTCACCTGATGATCACAGTCTATGGTTCCGTGTTTTTTTACATACTTCACCAAGTTCTCTCACCCGTCTTGTAGCCATGCTATGCAAACCATAGAGTACGTCTCGTCTCCCCGGGGGGAGGGGGGCGTATAATGAGGGAAATGACGGGACCATCGGGTTTACCATTGGAGAATACCGAAACTGTATCGCCTATCTCGAACCCATGCACAAAGAATCCACATATTCCATTTTCAGTAGTAAAGAAGTAACTACGTCCAACATATCGGCATGCCAAGCCATTCTGGAGGAGGTCTGAGAGACGACCGGCACGGCGATAGCGATCATACGCGGCTACTCCAGGCGATGCAAGTAGGGCCATAAACTACTCTTCAGTGAAGTATTTCGGTCATTTTTTCTGAGATAGCGAAGTTGCATGATGACCCGAAGTAGTGTGGCCTGGTGACCCGGTGTCCAAGCTGTGTTGGAGGGCTCCAACAGTAAGATACAGCGCTGTAGTTTCCACCGGCTTCCCGAAGTGACATATTCATGCTTTTGATCCTGATTGGCTTGTCGTCTATGCTGCGGTAATGTCTCTATAGTAGGCGTCGCGTTCGCTTCTTATATGACGCCGGCTCTTGCCAACTTCATCGATTTCCATGGTACGGTGCTTCGGTTAGCGCATGTAGTGGCGCTGTTGAATGAGGCTCATCTAAGTTCTGACGCCGTGTAATAAGCCGGAAGTTGAAGATGGGGGGTTATTTCCGATATTCCCGAGCAGCTGCCGTCGTGACCTGACCCTGTTTCTCCGCGTCGTTATGTCTTCCTAACTCTCTCGTTGCCCCAACTTTTGCAAGAACGTGTTGAAATAACCAGGCGCCACGAAATGCCGCGCATGTGCACCGTAAGCCATTTCGGGCCGCAAAGCTCAGCCTCCCAAAAACGCAGGTGACGAACTGCGATTGCTTGCTGAAGATGATAGATGACTGCGTATTGACCGGCTTGTCCCGCCAAAATAGTGCCGACTCAAATGTGTCCATACTGCCACGATGCCGGGTATCCGCGACCACGACCGAGCCCTGTCGAAGGCTTACGCAGCCACTGCAGAGCGACATCATGCGCCATATTTACCCGCTTCACTTGTGGCACAGTCAGGATTTCTAGCTCGTTGGCGAGCTGATGTACGGCAACTAGCGTCGATACATTCACGGTCAAGACCTCGGCGGCGGCTTGGCAAAGCTTACTCCCTGTTTTCGTGAGGGATTTAGTAGCGCCACGAAGCTTAGCGCAGCTTAGCCACGCAATCAGCCCGTGCCGAATGCAAGGATCCGCATGTTCTGATGCAGACATCTTACGAATGGCGCCGGCGATGAGCCAATAAGTGTCTTCAAGGTGTAACCTGAAGCCAGCTGAGCCACCACAGCCGTTGCCCTTCCCGATCATCACCCCGTCTAGACTCGCGACTGGGGCTAGATCAAGAGATAGCAGGGCACAGAGGCGGTGCATGGTGGCCGAGAGACCAATGACATGCCTGACAAGTGGCAGGTGTTGAAACTCGACATGCATGCCTCAGGGTCAAGGCTCGATTGGCACTGCCAACGTATGCGAATGAGGGGGGCTGACAGACCGCTACCACTGTCGTAGTCTGCTTAGCCTGGGGTGACGGAGCAAGGCGTCAACCTGCTGATCGACGTTGGCGACATTATAAAACCAGGTCTGCCGCAAGGTAGTCACTCCATCTCCAACCACACATCAATCCCTCATCTACTGGAACAGCGATCCACATACCCAATACTTCACGCTAGCACCTTGATCTCAGCTCTTCACCTTCGACGCCTCCATCTGGTAAGTGGGTTCTTGTCTGCTTTCGAGACCTGATCTAACTCTTCCTCTAGCACCACGTTCAACTACACGTCTTCAAAATGCCTGCCAGCGTCGCCTCCTCCGTCTCTTCCATCATCAAGCCTACACCGGCACCCAAGTGTGGCGAATCCTGCGACTGCTGCGGTTGCGACGAGTCCTGCTGGTGCGTTGTTATGTAAACTGGAAAGTCTCTACGCCTGCATGGATACGACGACGACGAATGGAATTATTGGCGATATAAAGGAGTTGTAGGGATATCAGGATTGGGTCAGACCCCTGGCCACTATCTTCGATGTGATAGTGAATAAGACACTTTTTTTTTGCAAAACACCGACAAATCCAGGCACTCCATTGACATCATCGCTTGCTCTTGTTTTAGCTTTCCTTTCTTATACACTGTCAAAGTCAGCTTCTTATTCTGCAGTTTGACCTCTGCGCAGTCGAACAGTATGAGCACACTCAGACGCAAAAGTGACGTAATTCCGTCATCACAATACATTACCCGGTAAATATGAACAACATCAAAAGCGCCTGTGGAGGGACGAAGAAATTGCAAACTAAACAGTACTATACTTACGAAGCCTCAGGCTTAATTTCAAAATATTCTCGCCGCCGACGGGCCGTCATGCCCCCGTACGTCACCCGCAGCGCGCTACATCGAACTTCCTTGGCCCTTTTACATCTATATGAGCCTACGGTTCGTTTTGCTCATATAAGGCGCAGGACATTGTCTGAGTTCTCGCTAGAAGGCAAGGTCGCCGTTGGTGAGTCGTTCAAATTGTGCAGACCCCATCCGCCTACTGACTGCATACAGTAACCGGGTATGTCGACTAGTTCCTCTCCCGTGAGATCAAGTAATCCCTAAAACAATACTGACATAATTCATAGAGCCTCACAAGGTCTCGGGCAGCAGATTCTCGCCGCCTTTGCGCTCTCAGGCACTCATGGGGCAATCGTCGATCTCAAACAGGAAGGTGCAGATCAATCCGCCAAAACTCTTATCCAGGAGACAAAAAAAAAACAATGGACTACCGGAACCCAAAATTCATAGCTAGGAATGCGACAATTTATCCGAGGAAGGCGTGAAGTCTACCCGGGACAAGATCGTCAAGACTTTCGGCACTGTGGATATCCTCGTCACCAACGCTGGTATTTCTGGCGGCGCATCCGCGGAAGACAACCCTTCGAAGACTTCAGACGCATGGTTGACGTCAATATCACTGTTACCTTTCTCTCCTCGCGTACGGTGGGTGAATGGTCGATTGACAGCAAGATTGACGGTCGTATTCTAATCGTCTCCTCAATGTCTGGCTCCATTGTCAACCGCCCGCAAAAGCAATAAGCATACAATGCGTCCAAAGCTGCTTCTGCGCACTTGATTAAGTCTTTGGCTTTGGAATGGGCGCCATACGGCTTTCATGTGAATGCGCTAAGTCCGGGGTAGATCCAGACGGAGGCGAACCAGGGTGAGATGCAACATGTACGAAGAATGTCTCTGCAGTTTGGTGCATAAATTCCACAGCCCATGGGTATTGTGAAATCGAGACGCATCCACTAATGCCAGGAAATCCGGATCTATAGCTCATATCAACCTCTTATTTAGCCATCACCAACTCCTGAAGACCACTGCGTTTGTACTTCGCGTTCGTTTGCTGTGGGGCACCAGAACCATAACCAGAAAGACAACGCTTGATCACAAATGCAAGCTCTCAAAACGGGTATGGTACTCCAATCTTCCGCTGTACCAGAATATCTTCAAGGCAACACTCAACAATCCGAAGGAGATGGAGGAAGCGGCGATAAGAAATTTGGCGAGAGCGCGATACGTCACTTAAGCCCAACAAAGGTTAGCGCGGTCTCATCACGACTTGTTGTGGACCACACTTTCGTGTAGAAGGGACGAACAGAGCAACAATATTTGGTCGTTGCCGTCTCGATGGCCCAAAAATTCATCTGGAATTCTTATGACTGAAACATCAGTCTCTTAGCTTACGATCTGACTGGGCTTCACACTGATAATGAACATTGCTCTCGAGCGCGACCATCGCTTGCTCACCAAGGTCATCAATTTCTTTCCCACGCGGATGCACTGCTTCTTCTTCTTCTTAACCAGGGGAGCTCCGCCACCTCAGCAAAACCTCTGCTTCGTAGCCCAATCACACATGACTTTTCCCACACAGCTGCAGCACGCGCAAACCTGACGTCTCACGTTAGCACCTCTCTTCAGTCGTATTCACGCAGAGAACAGGGTCATTCGCGTTACATACCTTCCTCTGCTTCTCTAAATTACTCCTTCCATCGATACAAGTTAGAGTCTGCGCATTCCATCGAAACTTGTTGTAGCATGCGTTGGCGTTGATGACCGCGGCACAGTCGTCGCTTCGTGCGAGTTCAGCTGTGCATTCCGGGTATGTTTGTGCGTCGACTATGCCGAGAGCTGACGCGAGTAATAGGATGAGGAGCTTCATTGTAAATGCTGTAGAAAAGAGACTGGTATGAGAAGTTCAACACGTCGAGGTGTGCTTTCGAGTGAGCTTTGCAACTGCTCACTGAAGCCAATGACGGTCACTGATACGTTGTGGCCCGGGCTCATGTACCCGAGTTCAACTGGCGCCGAGCTCCGGAGCAATCTATAGCGATACAGTCGGCCGCATGCAGAGTTGCTGATACCAGTAGATATGTCGTCAATGTCGCGGTCGGATGACTTGCTAACAGAGGGTCGGACAGATGCCCCCGCGTTCTTCGAACTACCAAGGCCTCTCCACTATCTTTACCATAGATTGGGATTTTATATCTTCTCCTCATTCGAGTGTTGAGAATCGTCGTCGTCGCTCGCGTTGATCTGTCGTTCAATTTGCCTTGGCAATAGAACGTGCATTCGCTACTCGAGATTACTTTACATTACCCCAACGTTCGGCTCTTTGCATTCATACCAGAGTCTCCGGCAGTTGTAAAAAAAGGGCAACAAAGTGATATGATGTCAATGTTATGAGCGATGGACTCCATCTCATAGAAAACGACCCGTTTTACATTGCCAGAATCAACACCACAGTAATAGCGTTACCTCTACCCAACATGAGGCTACAGATCCCTTCCACTGCCTTCGTGCTCTTTCCTTCAGCAAATGCAGGTCTGCTACGCTTTGGATGCGCGCAGTTGACCGTCCAACGGCTCGATCCGCTGGTCAATCCAGGCTCCAACCCATCGCCGCATCTTCATCAGATCATCGGAGGTGTATGTTGAGAAATGTACTCCGAATTAATCATTTGCCCTAAAAGCCTTACAGAACTCTTTCAATGTGACCATGGACCCCGCCCAGGGTCACGATCTTGCCACACAGTCGACATGCACAACCTGCGAGTTCACTGAGGATTTAAGTAAGGAAGCAGCGAAGATACGTACTCATTTAGCGCCAACATATGCTAAAAATTTCCCAAGGCAACTACTGGACCGCAGTCGTATACTTCAAAGCTCAAAATGGCACTTTCAAGCGCGTACCCCAGCGTGCTCAACAAGGCATGGAAGGTACAAACGGAGGCATGGTACGTCGTCCTCCTTCTTGCATCCAACCCCTCTCCTCCTAACCCAGCCCCGCTAGGTAGTATACTACATGACAGACGCGCTCTTCAGCACAACCCAAACGACAAAAGTCACAGCCTTCCAGCCCGGCTTCCGCATGCTGATTGGCGACGTGAGCTACCGGTCGCGCGAAGAAGCGCGCGCCTTCCGCCAGCTAACCTACATCTGCATGCAAAACGAAGGTACGCGGGAGCCTGAGACGCTGGAGTTTCCAAAGCAGCCATGTCCGGCGGGCATCATGATCAACCATCGCTTCGCAAGCTGCTGGGATGGACGCAACCTGGATAGTCCGGATCATCGCGAACATGTGGCATACCCTGCGACTGGCACGTTTGAGAATGGCGGCGCGTGTCCGTCTTCGCACCCTGTGCGAATTCCCCAGATCCTGTTGGAGACAGTATGGGATACGAGGCAGTTCAACAACAAGGCAGACTGGCCGAGTGATGCAAGTCAGCCTTTCGTCTGGTCCAGTGGCGATGCCACCGGCTTTTCGACACATGCGGACTATCTCTTTGGCTGGAAGGATGATAGTCTGCAGAAAGCCATGGATGCGAACAACTACGTGTCCGCGCCGACGTTGAAGAAGCAGAATTTTGCTAGTCAGAATAAATGTAGCGTCAAGGACATGGTTGGTGAGGAGTTTGATGGCTGGCTGACGGCGTTGCCGGGTGGCACGCGGGCGAACTGAGGAACACAGCCTGCATATGGGCGCCCCGGTTTCCAACTCCTGAAACAGGAATTCAACGTACGATGGGCGATCTCAACGCGTAAAATGCAATTGTGTACCAACTAGTGCACTTGCCAATTGGTGGAAAACGCTCGAGATTCTGAGACAATGCAATGGAAACCTCAAAGTCAAAGCAGGAATCCACTGAGCAAACGCATTCATGCCTAGTTTCTTCCTTAGTGACCGTTAGACATGCAATTGCCATCGGCCTTGGAGTTTAGGATCGGAAAAGATAGAGGACGATCCGTGTATGCGGGCTGGTAGCCACAGAGGCTAGGTTGGCATGTGCAGAGCGATGATTTGCTCAAGGATTAGAGAAATCATACACCTGAAGTAAGCAGACTCAACAGCTCTTCATCGGCTTGGTGATGGCTGCATCAGGTCAGACGATGGTGTATTGATTTTTTGCCGACGATAACGGCGAGGCACACTGAGGTCTAGAAGCACAAATGGACCATATATGATACCCAGCCTTGAGGCTATCGCGCTGTGAGCCTCACTTTTAAAGGCGACCTGATGAGCTGCTCGCGTGGCTTGGAAAGAGGGGTCTTTTGACCGGTATTCTATACGGGGTAGGGCTATCTGAGAACAGATTCCGGTTATCCGTCTCGAACCTTGGACTGAACGATTTCATCCCTACCTTCAACAATACGAAATGTGCTGTAAGGATTTGTTGCAACTGGAGAGGTGCAAAGTCATGTTACGTCTCAATTAAGCATCCCACATAGTGCTAGGAAGCACGGTTCCTATTGCTAAGTTGAACCAAGGCAAAACTATATACTGTCTCGCAGAGAAGCCATGGGAGTTGTGATGGTGTGCTTGTGAGACAGATGCTCTTCCAGCCAAAAGATGCGTGCTTCGATTGATAGCGCCGGCCAGCACAATGGCCAAGTCCGCTCAATGCCAGCTGGCATGCTGGCAATACGATGTCTGCATGAGTCTAGTCGTGAGGTGAAACCAGACTACGGATTGTACGCCACCATTGGGAAAATGGCGGGCAACCATGTGTCGTACTCTGGGCATTGACCGCTCATTCTTCGAGTCTAGTATGGCCGATTGAATGCAATCGCAATGATAATGGCATGATCCCACAGATTTTGAGCTCTGATAGGCGTGCAGAGGTCTCTCGTACCCAGGTATCCTGGGGTGTTTTGGGCAATGTCGCATAGCTGAAGCTTGGATGCAAAGCTTGTGCATGATACCCCTCATCAATATCGTAGTCCTTTCAGACCGGTGAGATTCACTGCTGCGGTCAAGGGAGTACCTATCAGCCCTATGGTACTACCCCTGCCAATTGGAATTCATGTGCGATTGATGCTGTCCATGTGGGCGCTCTAGTCGATGGGCCAATGGATCGCCTGGTGTGGGTACTGACATAGCTGCTATTCCACTCAAGGCGAAAATCACGATAGGCGACAGCTACTAGCAGACCTGAGTAGGGAGGGGAGGGCATTCCGCGGATACATTTCGATCGGTATCATCATGTCAGTCTTCTGTGCGCCTGTGTTGCTGTGTTGTAGCAAATTACCCCTCGACGACAGTACTCATTTCCTGCAGTGCTGATACAAGGAAAACCCGCTGCTGATTCGTGACCTTTTGTCAACATGTCGAGCATCATTTTAGGTAGTTGGGGTATGATGGTGGTATCTATGGCGGCTTTCGGTATGTGTCCATCGACAGTGAGGATCGACCTCACCAAGCTCACGTTTTCAACAATAGCCATCCCTAGCGATGCCCTACCTGTTCATGCCAGCATAGAATCGGACAAGGGTATCAGTATTGGAGATCAAGTCGAGATCGCTGGCCTGGCCATCGCAATAGTCTTTGGCATCCCAGCGGCCGTCGCAGCAGTTTTGACAGTCAGGACCTACCTCGGCTTGAACAGTCGACAAGGCCCAAGTGAGTACAGTTTCAGACTCTTGCGTGAACGGGCTATGGTTGTACGGCGCAGTAGTGGGATGTAGCTAGACAGCAGCCCTGCCTGACGAGATTTTGGGTCCGCGGGGTGAGACTGGTGGAAAGCCACGGCACTTCGCTCAGTGTAATGTTTGAGTCGCTGACATGACCCCGTAATAGGAAGTTGGTACCGTTGGAGGAGTGCTCGCCCGCGAAGAAATAGGGCCTTTGAAGGTACGTTAGAGACGTGATCACCGAAGTAAGAACCATGGACTTACATAGTTGAAGATGTGGGAGCAATGGATCTGAGGCTCATCCAGAGGAAGAGGCGACCCCAGCCGTTGGTCACATTGCCGGAAGCTGTTTGCTTACTTCCTGTACGTGGGGTGAGCCCCATTGATTGCACCATGTAATTCTATCTTCGACGTTGTCGTGAGTCGATTCGAGCGACGAGTGCTTAGATTTTGATGGAAATAGAGTGGAGCGTACAAGCCTGGAGCAAAGGACAGTTGAGAGTAGTATGTTGTCTCAACTATGGGTGATCTATAAGATAGAGACAAAAGTTCGAAAGCGTGCATTCATCGTTGCCGAATTGATAGACCTGCAGCATGTTAGTGATATCTAATATTCGTATGGTTTCCCGGGAAGAGCAAGTCAGTGCGGTTTGCCTTGGTGTATGCCGTCGCGAGGACGTCTTCGCTCTCAACCCGACCAAGCGATGAATTCGACTAATACACGAGAGTGTAAAAAAACAAAGATCAGGGTAGCCGCAACACACTCAGATCGACAAACAACAAAGAAGGTGGTGGCGAGTCGCGGTAGGTAAAATGAACCTGTCCTGACTTTGTAGCTGAACGGAAGATCACTCACAGCCATAGGCGCTACGACCTGATAAACTAGTGTACAAGAAGACTCATGTTCGGGCATGGGCTAGGTAGAGAAGGACCCCTATGCGCAGTAACACAAGCTCATATTCAGCCACATGATGAATGAACATAGAGTCCCTCCAGCATGCACACATGGTCTTCTGCTGAGATAAATATTATTGGTCAAAGCCTGTAACAGCAATTTGTGCCTGCTTGGCGGGGGCATCAAAGGCTGCAAGTAGCCATGATCGTCTTCTTTTCCGCTGGTGATTGGTAGGCACACAAAACTGCAATTCATGCTTGCTTATTGGAGGCGTCCGCTTTTGCAACAATGATTGGCTCTTCAACAACCACCTTCGCAATTCCCAAGTCAGCAGGTCCTAGCCCCGGTCAGCAGCTGCGCCCAAATTCAGCATGCGTATACTGATTCCACGTCGAATAACGGATGTCACGTGTGAAAACATGTGGCAAACACTTGGAGCCACCTTCTTCGCACAGAGCGAGGCCACAAACAGAGAGTAGAAAAATAACGCAGCTTATCGCAGCCTGCGACCGCGTGAGCCACGCTTTCGTCCACGAGGACGAAATCTACATTAGTGATGTTTGTATACTGACTGTCCTGTATCCAATCCCAATCCTTGGTCAATATAAGCACATTTGAAGTGGTGTACGGGCCCCAACACTATCTATGCATGAAAGGCTGAGCCATCAAGTTGGGTGCGTAGGTGGGGGCGCGTATCTTCTCCGACCTCCTCGTCAACTTTCTTAGCACCAATCTTTCCTGCGGGCGTGTCCCTAGGCTACCCTATTCACGCCATCATACTCTGCCTTGCAACACTTTTGCTGTCCGATCAATGGGGGCGGTAACAGATGCCGTAGTAAGAATTTGCGAGCAGAAGCGCACACAACATGGCTTCTAGAGGCCGTTGGTTCTTCATCATGACCCTCGTTCTCTTCCCATACGGCGCACTTGCAAACTTGGCTAGGTGCTGATATATCTGTATAGCATACAACTGGATGCTGTATATGCATCCTACGCAGACCCCTCACCAGCCTTATCAACAGGCACCCAAAGCACTCTAGCCTCCTTCTTCACCCTTTCCCCATCTTCACCCTCCCCGCTCTTCCTAGTCACAATCACAATAACGACAAGGTCTCTCTTTGCCAACGGCTTGAGATCCCAGCCTAGCACCTCGGGTCTCACAGGTCGAAGTATGACGCTGGCATCCCACTTCTCCGCATCTAGTGTTTGACTGTACATCTCCTTGCCGTCAACGAAGACTTTAACAGTAGTCTGAGGTGCCGCTGTATGAAAAGTGCCGTTTACAGCTATGGAGACTTGGTTGTAGGAGTTGAGGGGCGCCTTGGTTTCTGCAGTGACGGCAGAAATGATGGGATCGCCAGGTGTGGAGCGGGATGCCGGGGCTATGTTATCGGAGGGTAGGGCTGGCGTGAGTGGCGGGCGTATGCGCTTCTTCGTCGCTTGCTCAAAGGCGTATGCGTACTCTAATAGTTTTGTGTCTTCGTATGCTTTCCCTGCAAAAGTGAGGTTCACTGGCATCTTCTTATCGCTCATGATGCCCATTGGCACGCTGACGGTCGGCACGCCTAGATGCCTGATTGCGCGGTTGCCGTTGGAGTACTTGACGCCGTTTTGGAGGCTGTGCGTTGTGCTCTCGAGATCAGATTCTAGATCTGCCAGACCTACGTCTCCCTGCGCCGGGAATACGATGACATCAAGCTTGTTGGTGTCCATCCAGTCTTCCAGGTCGCGTTTTCTTTGGGCTTCGAGCGCCTTCAATGCTTGCTCCATTCCCGGTGTGTCTTGAATGCTACCCTCTTGGACGAGCTTGGGTAGACCTGCGTAATCGATCCAATTTCTGGTCTCAAGGAAAGTATCAGGCTTGTAATCTGGCGGCTTCGGGAACAACATAGCAGGGTCTTCAATATCCGCCAGACACTTGATGTTGGGATCTTTATTCTGCACGAGAAAAGTATCCCAAACCTGCGCGATGAGAGTCCCACGCTCCAATAGGTTCCAGTTTTCGGGTTGGCCGTCGACGTTGTTAGCTTCACCAGACACTGAGTCGTTTTCGTAGTTTGTCACGAGGGGAAAGTCAACATATACGATTTCCGCTCCTAGACCTTCCAGTTCTTTGGCAGTGCTCTCCCATAGCGCGATGACCTCTGGCGAAACGTGGGTAGGTTTGGCGTTCGGATCTGAGTCTTCTTGGCCGATATACATTTTTGGTACTCCAATCCGCTTCTCCTTCAGCGCATCAGTCTTGCGCAGTGTCGTGTAGTCGACTTCTGCTGGCTTGGGTATCTCGACATGCGTCTGCTCTCGTATGAAGTCTCCAGTTGTGTCTTCGTCCGGCGTAGCAATAACACTCAATATGTCCAGCATATCCCCAACCGACCGCGCATATGGTGTCGGTACATCGCAAGTAATGTACAGCGGCCAGAGACCCCGACAACTCAAAAGTCCCTTTGAGGGGGTATAGCAGACGAGCGCATTGTTGGAAGCTGGACTCCGCCCGCTGCTCACCGTCTCGCTGCCCATGCCGAAAGCTGCCATGCTTGATGCGATTGAGGTTGCTGCGCCGTTGGAGGATCCGGATGAGAAGGCACCTGTAAGATATTTCGAATTGTAGGGCGACTCTGCTCGGCCATACAAGCCCCTTTGCATTCCTCCGGCAGCCATTGGCGGCATGTTCGTCTTCCCAATCAAGATCGCTCCAGCATCCCGCAGCTTCTTCGCGATCGCAGAGTCTTCGCTCGACATTAGACCTTTGAGAGCAGGCGAACCGTCAGTGACGGTCATGCCAGCAACCTTGTAGCTATCTTTGATCGTGTATGGAATGCCTTCAAGGGGCCGCGGGTCCAACCCCTCTGCACGTCGCGCATCAGAGGCGGCTGCATCTTGAAGTACATTCTCGTTGAAGACAGTGAAGGCATTCAGGCCTTTGCACGTGTCGTACTTGGTGATGCGATTCAGATAGCCGACTACAAGGTCGAGGGCGGTAATCTTTCCTGAGTTGAGGGCTTCGCGATGGTCTTCAATACTAGCTTCTACAATGTTGAATTTAGAAGTCTCCTTTCGAGTGCTACCGGCTTCCTGTTCACTGTCAGGCTGTTTCACTTCTTCGCGCGTCCGTAGTTTACATTGTTGCTTGCCATGTCTTGCGAATACGTGGTGCTTGTGAAGCAGTAGCTGTTGGGTCGCGGGGCAGGTGCAGTTCAACACCGGCTTCACCCACTATGACAAACGATGGATGATTTGTCAAGTCAGGAACAGGGAGATGGCCGACATGACGCTACCACGGAAGATAGTCCCTGCCCCGCCTTTTGATAGGCGGATGGACCTTCCACGAGCGGTTAGTTCGTGTAATGCAGGCAAGTGCGTTACGTATTTTGGTACCTGACTGCTGAGGCTAGAGGATCGCCGGGTAGTCCATGTTGCGACCGAGAAGTAGTGTAGATACAACGACTTCGAATATTCGAATATGTACAGTCGAAATAAAGCCAAAGAAGCACAGTCTCTCGTCCAGTTGTGCATTGTATCCACCCAAATTGATTTCAGTTCGCAATCTCACCCCCCACAAATTGTCTTAGGCCGTGCTCGCCCACAGCGCCTTCATCCTTGTGCTTCCAGCAACCAGACCACACGCACCCATGATGCCCAGATTCCACCCAGGCAGACCTCCACTGCCACTGCTGAAGTGCAGGGCCATGGGCAACCACGCGCTCGCAATGACAAAATCGGTCCACCACCTCTTGTCAAACTTGCTGTCTTCGTCGTCCTGGTACTCAGCCACCGCCCTGCCCTCAGCAACCATCTGCTTCCGTGTTACCCTCCTGCGACCCTCCAGCTGCCACTCGCGCATTAGACGGAGGAAGTCGCAAGACACGCCGCCGAGCCAGCAGCGGTACGCGTAGAGGTATAGACGCGCCGTCGTGGGGTCGCCGCGGTTGAGGGTGGAGATGACGCGAGGCGAAACAACGCCCGAGTCGGCGAGGAGGGAGACGTTTTCTAGGGCTTGGTAGGTGAAGTAGCTGCTTGCCTGCAGCATGGCAATTCTATGCAGAACAATGTCTGTACCCGCTTTGGGGCCCGATGCGAGCGATCGCACCCATGCGTACAGCGGGAAGAGGCCAAACAGTCTCAGCGTGGTGCGCGCCTTGGAGATCAAGACGGCAAGCGCAGCGATGGGCGGCACGGTGCCATTGTTGACGAGAGCCGTCGCGGGTATCTTTGTGTCATCGCATGCCGGTCGGATGAGCGAGAGAAGGCGTGCCGCGAAACTGGAGATGGACGGGGATTTGGTCTGCACGTAGGCCAGGATGTAGAGCGTGTAGTTGAATGTGGAGAGAAAGGCGGAGAGTCCGCCTGGGGAAGCTAGCAGTCTACCCGAATTAGCCCACGTCGCGACTCTGACCACCACGATTTCCGGTAAACTCACTTGTTCAGCCTCAGGATTGTCTGGTCGACCTTCTTCACGCCAGCGAGCAGGTCGGTTCGGTCAATGTCCCTTGGGTCGGCTTTGGGCGCTGCATCCGCAATCTTATCCACGACCTCGGTGACGTCGGGCGTGTCGGACGCCTCGGGCGCCCCGTTCTGCGGCTTTTCCTCGTCAGACATTGCGATAGTGGTTGATATATGTAATGATGAGTGGAAGGGGCAGGAAGTTTGGGCAGGATCAGGTCAAGGGCGCGATTACTGGCTATGCTTCTCCGCACGCCTGCCGTGGCTGCTTTGTTGCCGCTATCTCCGTCAGCCGAGGTCTGGCGTCTTCGGCTTCTGGACGACGAACCGGGGCCACTGGATTTCCGACACACCCAACCTATCATTGGATATTCGTCTATTTGCAAAGACTGATTGGCTTCTGTTTTTCCATTTCATGCATCGGATTAGTCGACGTGGTATATGCCAGCGTGTTATACCCACCGAGCTCTTGGTGGCGAAGAGCCAATTGGTCTGTTCCTCCGCTGATGGATTGCGACACGATATCCGATACCAACCAGCAGGACATAGACCAAAGTGACGACGGAGATGATGTTGGCGGCAATAGAAAGTGCGTTGTCGGTTTCACATGTACAGGTGCAGGGCGTTGTTGAGGCCATGACAGCGTGTGAGCCGTTGAGTGCAGCATGTAGCACTCTTACCTTCCATCGCAAAAATCAGGGGCGCCTTTGGACGCCAGGCTGTCAGGCTGAAGGCAGAGGTGTTGGTGCTGATGCTGAGGCTGACTTCTGCGCGAGGTGTGGCTGTTCGGCGGTGGCGCAAGGATGCAATGACTGGTTACTGTGCATACGCGAGCTATCATCCAGTCTGCCTCATGTCTACGAGCAGCCTTGAAAGCTCAGAATGACTCCAAGAGTGAGTCACCATGCTATCCAAGACAGAATGAGACATTCACCGCAACAAAGCGATTGTGTCTTCTCGTACATTGTGAAGGAATAAAAATGCGCTCTGCAGTCGGGGCAAACAGCGCCGGAACATACACTACCTGCCGTCACTCCGGCTTTTCAATTACTTCACCAGTACGGCGACTTCACCTCTCCAAATAGGATACGATACTGACTTCAACTCCCACGATGGCAGGCGGGGACCTATAGCATACAAAGCGGCCAACGCCTGATTCAGATTCTTCCTACTCATCAGAGCAGACATCCAGACGTAGCCGAAAATCCGCGTTCAACCCGGTTGCGATGGAGAAGATGGGATACAATTTCGAAATTCCGGCAGTCATTGCCAAAGCCCGGAGTAAAGTCGACCGGCCATTCGACGTGGGCATGGCGCTGGGCACGATGCTTTGCTACATCCTCCCGCTTCTATCGACACATCTGGAGAGCGCAGTTGAGTTTCAGAATAATACACCGGCCGCGCTGACATGGGCTACTGGGTTCGTAGAGGCCATCGACCAGTACGTTGCGTATCTACGCCTCACGGATGGATGCTCCGAAAAGTTCCCGAATGACCAAGCTGTCGATCGCAAAAGCCGTCGACCGCGCCGCAAGTACATGGAACGATACACGCACATTGTCGGTACTGCCTACAAGGAATATGTTCGCGAACAGCTCTGCGACGTCTTCCAGGCTTGGGACAAGGAGCAGACGCAGCTCTTCAACAAAGGGGTAGACAAAATTCTTTCTGGCATTCAGTGGGCCGTGTACCCAGATGAGAATGTGGTTCTGCAGGCTGGCGACAGCGACTGGGCCATTTGGTTGAGAGGTCAGTGCGAAGAGCTGGGCATGGTCGAAGCCCGGGCTGGCAGAATGGTGCTTGAAGACATGTAAGGCTGTTATCGTGGGAGAGCGCGGTGTTCCTTTTGATCACCAACAGAGTATGGGTACTTGGCGCAATGCAGACCAGCAATGATGTGAAAAAGAAAGCGTGCCCTGTTCGAAATATTTACCATGTCAAGCCTCTGTGTGCTAGGAAACGACTAGCTGAAGATCACCTGCGAACCCGTAGTGGCCAGCCGACGAAGCGACCGTTGGCCGCATGAACAGCTGCAGCATGGTGGAGTGGCAGTGGAGTGGTGGAGGTGAAGAGGCCAGGGACCGCTGGCGAGATTGCAGCGGCCATCCAGGGTCCACCTGCCAAGGCGCTGACGACGGGTTCACTGGGGCGACAGCGTCCCAAGGCGAAACACGCGCTCGAAACCGTCGCATTGCCCTCTCATCACCCTCAGCGCCTCTTATAGCTCAACGTCCCGAGGCCTGAGTGTCTATCATTCTTACACTCGTCACCACTCCGGTCATAACAGTTCGCAACAATGGCAGGCCGATTCGTTCGCGCTTCCAAGTATCGTGAGTGTTGATGCCCAGTGCCAGCTCAGCTTGCGATGCTAACAAGGGCAACTAGGCCATGTCTTTGGCAAAGGCAGCAAAAAGGTACCATAGCAACGCCGCCCGGTGTGTCTGTAGATATTGAGACATGTGATAGGAACAATGCTACGACAACCTCCGCATCACCAAGAATGCTTGGGATACCAACCTGATCAAGGTCAGCCCATCCGCACACGCGACCTTGTGGCACAACCACTCACCCTCTCTAGGCCAACCCCGAGTACATCTCAGTCAACTGGGAGGCCAGCGGTGGTGGCGCCTTTGCCGTGATCCCCATCAACGAGCGCGGCCGAGCTCCCGACCAGCTACCTCTCTTCCGCGGCCACACTGCTGCTGTCCTCGACACCGACTGGTATGGTCGCACATGATACGCGAGGGCCGATGCGGCGTGCTGACTACTCCCAGGTCTCCCTTCAACGACTCGCTCATCTCCTCGGCCTCGGACGATGGCAAGGTTTTCATCTGGAAGGTGCCTGAAGGCTTTACGCTGCACACCGACGCTGAGGAGCCCGCCGATGTTGCTCCTGTCGCGAAGCTGAGCGGCCATATGAGGTGCGACTGAGCGCTTCCGTCCGAAATCATACCTAACCCCCCCTGCAGGAAAGTTGGCCACGTCCTCTTCAACACGGCCGCCGAGAACGTCCTTGCTAGCGCATCTGGCGACTACACCGTGAAGCTCTGGGATGTCGAGGCCGGCGCGCCCCAACTCACCCTCAGGCACAACGACATCGTCCAGTCGCTGTCCTGGAGCGCCGACGGATCACTGCTCGTCACCACCAGCCGAGACAAGAAGATCCGCGTCTGGGATGTACGTCAGGAAAGGCCCGCACAAGAGGTGCCCGGACACCCTGGCGCCAAGAACAGCCGTGCTGTGTGGATGGGCGAGACCGATCGCTTTGCGACGACTGGTTTCTCCAAGATGAGCGATCGCCAGCTTGGTCTCTGGGACCCGCGCAACCCTGCCGAGCCCATTGGCGGCTTCCAGATCCTCGACTCCATTTCCGGTGTCTGCATGCCCTTCTGGGACGACGGCACCCAGTGCTTGTACCTGGCCGGCAAAGGGTGCGTACTCTTGACCCCTCTGCAAGCTCCCTACTAACGATGATAGTGACGGCAACATCCGCTACTACGAATACGAAAACGACAAGTTCGAGTACCTCTCAGAGTACAAGTCTGGCGACCCTCAGCGCGGCATCGCCTTCCTTCCCAAGCGGGGTATCAACCTGCACGAGAACGAAGTCCTCCGCTGCTTCAAGACTGTCAACGATGCCTACGTTGAGCCCGTA
Source organism: Stemphylium lycopersici (assembly GCA_003268315.1). Lineage (NCBI taxonomy): Eukaryota > Fungi > Ascomycota > Dothideomycetes > Pleosporales > Pleosporaceae > Stemphylium > Stemphylium lycopersici. The sequence goes on along the minus strand of QGDG01000098.1, from coordinate 32,003 downwards.
TCTTTCATCGTACCCCGCCGATCCGAGATGTTCCAGAGCGACATCTACCCACCCACCAACGGCCTCAAGCCCGGTGTCTCAGCCAAGGAGTGGTTCAGCGGTAAGACCGCAATGCCACCCAAGATTTCGCTCGAAAGCGTATACGTGGGCGAGGCACCCAAGGAGGTCGAGAGCGACTACAAGCCTTCGAAGCCCGCATCTGGCCAGCCCGCACCTGTCAAGACCGAGCCACCCAAGCCAGCACCAGAGCCTACACAAGCGCCTGCAGCTTCTCGTGGGCCGCCGCCATCACTCAAGGACAACAAGGACTCCATGGCTTCTGCAGCTTCCAAGTACGCCGACAAGGACACTCCTTCGGACAACGAGAGCGCATCCAGCTTTGAAGAGATCTCTAAGCCCGCAGAGCGCCGCACGTTTACTGCTGCGCGCCAAGAAGAGAAGACCAGGGGCCCTGTCATGACCAAGGAGCCCGAATCCGCGAAGCCATCTACTAGTCAGACTACTACGCCGTCTCAGTCCAAGCCCGCCACACCCGCTGAACCTACACCTGCACCTGCAGCTACATCTGCCCCGACCTCCGCTCCCAGCTCCGGGGGTCCTGCCTCTGCTCTCCGCGACGCACTAGGTGACATCAAGTCTCAGCTTGAGCAACAAAACAGGGTCATGTCGGATCAGTCCGACCAGATCGCCATCCTGCTGCGGGAAGTCTCACAACTCAAGTCCAAGGTTGCCACTTCAGAACCCTCTGCCCGCGAAAAAGACGAGCGCATCCGGCAGCTTGAACTCGAGCTTGAGGAAGCTAGGTCTTGATCTTCGAGACCTCGAATTTTCCACGCTCGGTGCTGACAATATCAGAAAGCTGAACGAGGATTACATCCATCTGATAACACATCAAGGTGTCGTGAAGAAGCCGTCGTTTGGATAGCCCGCCCGGGAGCCGAGGTGTTCATGTCTGATTAGACGAATGTGGTCAGGAAAACCAGGAGTCTGTGTGACGATAGAGAAGCTGTTCTTGTGTATGCGTATTTTTTGTTTTGTCCGTCCGTCGAAACCTGCTTTTGCCGGCAAGGTGTCTGGGTTAGCGGCATCGTTTGGCACATAAAATCCATTACTTAATTCATTGCATCGTCGTGCCTTTGCTGGTCATGTGGTACTCGGAGATAATTGTTGATACCCCTTCTTAGTAAATGCGAACAGTTTGCAAGTCCTGTTTACCAATCACAGCTTGACCATCCATGATTCCATGTACGTAAGCATCACCTACGAGATGGAGTCCGTCACCTTGCAATCTCTCACGCATGACGAAAGGTACGTTGCCCCCATGCAAGACCCAGACCTGGTCGCCGAGCCGCATATCAGGCGGTCCCATGCCAAGATGCCCTTTCTCCATAATGAAGAAGGCATGGTTGGGAACCATACCACAGAGCGACGAGAACAGCACATTCTCTAGGACAGAAGGTCTTGATGTAGAACTCGACTGTTGGGAGGCGAGCGCATTGCGCAGTTGAAAGTAGTCTTCGCTGTTCGATTCTTTGGCGCGTCCGAGGGGGTATTCAGCCATTATGAGGTCGCCGATGAGTGTTCGCCATAGAGCAGTTGCGTACTCGTCGTCGCCGCTGGGGTGGGTTTTTAGGCTGGGATGCGAAGCGAGGTATGACTGGAGGAGAAGTTCTGCGCTGGATATCGTCGAGGCAATTCGTTGGTAGTCGAGATCGGCATCATCTGAGACGGTGTATATGCTGTTTACCAGAGACACTGTGTCGACCAGAACGCCTTCCAAACATAACATCCTCCAATCGCTTGCATCTTGAATATCGAATGCAGGATCAACGAGATTAGTCCGCGCAGCATGAGAGCTGCATGCGTTGAATTCCCTATATCGATGCGAATGGTTCCACCACCGTAACTGGCGCTTGCCAACGCGATTGGAGCACGCAAAATCAATAGCCCAAGTCGGTAAACCAGGCGTGATGTGCACCATCTCGCTCGATGCAACTAAAGACCTGAGATCCTTTTCTGCAACCAGCAAATCCCTCGTAGCCTTTGCAAACAGGATCGGCGCTGGAGTCGAGTAGCTGCACGCCGACGCATGTGGAAGAATCGCAACCCCTGGTTTCGGAGGCAGGAGTCCCAACAGCGCATACACTTTATCACGGGGATCCGTAGCCTTTCTATGCCGCCACCGCATAAACGTATCCAGCTCCGCTTCTCCCTCGCGCGAGCGCAAGAAGCCGAAAACCGGGTGGAATAAACTGCGCAGCAGCGGCGTGTGAAACACTCTTTGCTTCTGGAAATCGAGCGGAAAAGAATAAAGGCGATCGCCGCGCAAGCGCTGCACAGTATCGAATACGTCTTGTCGGGATACGGAGAGGGGACCCCAGAGAAATGTCGCGGATTGCGGCAAGATGGATTCCTGGATCGTCCACACGCGCTCCCACCATGGATTGCCGTACATTGCGAATGCAGCAAAGGCTCGGCGTGCCGCGGACCCCGCATCGCTGGACTCGAATAAGGTGGGTAGGGCATCCGCATCCGCGTTCTGGACATGTACATGGGTCATGTAGTCATCAGACGCTGAGATGCGTTGATCCCACCCACTTGCCACGCTTTTGAGGAAATCGAAAACTGCTCTTGCATCCGCTTCACCTATCTTATACTCGTCGTACGGAACCTCACCCAGCCAGATTACACAGTGCCTGCATTTCCTGTAGATATCGCGCATCATCGCAACCTGGCTAGCCTTCTCCTCTACATCCCATTGATTGATGCAAATCTGATCAACCCACAAAACCCGCTTTTTGACGGGATCCCGGAGACGCAAAAGGGCGTTGTACAGGTTTGGTGTGACTTCAATGGGCGCGTTTGAGATGTGGATGGTTTTTCGTGAGGGGGGTGAGCCCCAGACGTATGATAGCGCTTCGTAGGCGATGTCGCCGTCGAGATTGACGATTCTGAGATTGCAGTGGATGGGGGAGGGGGATAGTCCGGGGAGTAGGTCTAAGACACGGATTTCGCGGTGAAGGGGGCGGGGAGGTGCTGGGTGGGTTAGGGGATGGGGATAGTATGACTGGCAGGAAGGCCTACGTGAGGTCGCCATGGTTGTCGACTATGTGTCATCGCTAATGGATCTGGCTAGTAAGATAAAGGATCTAGAGGCTATAGATGAACGCGCTTCGACAAAAGTAGGGCGTGAGCTGGGAAAGACTGCCTGTGATGAATGAGGCCTCGTGTGGGCGGATTAGCCGAACGCGGGCCTAGACCTGGTATTCTTGAAGCATACGCAGCTCATGAGCTTCTTGTCTTTACACTTGAATGAAACCGTACAAGTTTAATCCCAATGTCCGTGATGATTGCGTGGATATCAGTCGTTCTCGTTCCGAAAGAGTAGTGCGATGCGGGTGCGATGGGGACGACGGACAAGGTCGGAAAGTGGGGCAGGACGTCACCCCATCCTCGCTGCCATTCAAGCGTTACACCATCACCACCACCACCACCACCAACTTTCGTCCCGTCACCACCATGCTACTTAAGGATAATACAGCTCCTGGGACTGTCATGAGGTTCAATACCTGACTCACAACTAAGCTTTACGTGTAGCTGACATGTCTACTGTCACGATAACATGCCGTTTCTTCCTGCGCGAATGTGGACATGCGCTGGCTATTTGGCAGAGACACAAACTCGCATGAGAATAACACGACGTAGCAGTTTATAACATTGTAGAGGAGTTCCCTTTTGGTCAAGATGTCTTTCTGTCCTTCGCCGTCATACTGCGATTATCGCGTCCTTTCCTTTCCAGACTCTCACTATTTGGTCGGAGATCTTGAACTCTACCAGCTCACTTTGGGGCGTGCTTCTCAATGATATATTTCAGCTATACAGCCTGTTTCAAAGGCTTACATCATTCTTTTCACTCTCGTTGCACGCGCAAACCAAGACTGCACTTTTCCGTTACCCCCTGAGTCCGCCATTGCACTATAGTCGTTCACTTGATCAGCTGTTGCGGGTCTTCAAGATTGTCAGCAAGGTCATTTTACAGTGTTTGGCGCAATTTTCTCGCATTCACTTCCTCGTGATCAGTCAGCGGGACGAAGCGTGGCCTCTACCTACGCATACCTTTCGATACGTCACCGGCGGAATCAAACGCACAGACGGGCACGCGTAAACTTTGGCTAAGCCTCGCGATATCTCGAGCATTCACAGGTAGATCCAGGGTCTTGGCTGGCCCGTTCTCCGAGCCCTCGCCTTTATCAGCGCCTCCGGTTGCGTGAATTTCCACCCCACCCCACCAACGCTGTTTAATCGAATCAATTAGAGATAGTCTAAGTGATGAATGACAAGAAGTCCGACAGAGCTGTTGGTCAGCAACAAGACCAGTAAGTACTATTGTCAAATGGTATTAGACGAACATTAACAAGCGGCAGCGTGGACAAACCCTCTGTGGGTATTGTGCCTCCAGAGGTTGACATCTCACTCTCTGAGCTTTCGGAATCTTCTCCAGTCGACATAGCAGATGAGGGGAGTTTTCTACATGTTTCTAAAGCACACGAACATGAAGATGAAGATGAAGGTGAAGACGAAGATTCGGCTATGCTTGACGTAGCGGACTCCGCAGTCGAGCAGTCAAATGGAGAGCCTTCCGGTGCGACTTTCCAATGCCGCTATTGCGACAAGTCGTACAGCAATGGGAATTCGCTAAAGGTATGTTCACGCTTTCTTACATTATCTCTCATATGCTGATTTGATTACAGCGTCATCTGCGAGAGCGGCGATCTAAATGTTCAAAGGATCGTCTAGGAGTCCCTGAATACGGTGGAAACGTGTTCGCTTGCTCGCGTTGTCGTGCAGAGACATCGAAGAAGTTCTCTACAGAGGTATTTAAATGTTATCGCATTGCAGAGGAGCTAGGCTAACAAATCAAAAGCGCCATATCAATGACGCCTGTTGGAAGGTCTGCGACGAGTGTTGTGAGTCTGGTCACGCTGCTTGCAACGCCATCTACGTCGATGGTGCATGTAAGCACTGCCTGGATAACGGGCTGTCATGTACAAAGCACACGGAACCTGTGCGCGGTGTTCATTATCAGCTGCTTCTGGGTGACCCTTCGCAACCGCTCAAAACTGGTCCCAAGTCGAGCCGGTCTGGAAAAGATCCAGCGGCAAAGGGTGAAGCGACCAAGCGCAAAGCGACAACCTCTCCGGATGCCAGTCCACCCTCCAAGCCTGTTGGCAAGAAGGATAAGATCGAGCACAGTCATCTGCGCGATAATATCAGGCTGCAGAGCTCTTCTCAACTGCAAACCTACACTGGAGATGAGAAGCTCCAAGAATGGCGGCACGTTCAGCATGTAGCTCCGTCAAACCTGCGTGACAGCGTCTCTGTAGCACCGCCGTCTGACCCGGCATCCATGACCCAAACTAGTTGGAATCAATCTGGAGAACATCCTACCGCCTATCCGCGGGCTCCAAGACTGAGGCCACACTTCCCCAACGCGGATGGCTCACTGCAACAAGGTAGTTCTGTTGGCCCACCCTCTGGCCAACCTCATGAGCGCCGTGCAAAGGACTTGGTTGCGAGTGCTCCTGGATCACGGATGCCGTCCCGCCAGCCATCAGCTGAGCCAGCCCAACATCCGCATGCGCCCAAGGCTGTAGCTCGGAAGCTCGCAAAAAAGGTACATCAACCCGTTGCCAGACATCCATCGTACATTACTGACACATTCAGGTCGCCTGGGAGCGGTCTGAGCCCACCGGCGAGAACGACGCCGTTTTCAGGCTACGGATTTTCGGCAACTCGTATGACTTAAACAGCTACCCCATCTTCTCTATCCTCACAATCCGCGCATCCCAGAAGTTTGGTCCTCGACTAGACGCATATTGCCATCAACGCAATAAGGGGTACGGCGTGGATTGGATATTCATCTACCAATACGCCACTGAAAACGGGGAGGAAGAACGATACATCAAGATCAACTACGACATGACACCGCTAGACGTCTATGACCAGGACAGCCCTGACATCAAGCTAAGGGACATGGACACTCTCGTAGTCATGAAGGGAAAGTCTCATCTTGCAGCAAAAGTTGAGAGTGACCGCAAAGGTGTCCAGGCCCCATCGTCACCAATCGGTTCGCAAGTCTCTGAGCAAATCATAGACGTCGAGAATGGCGAAACCCCGTTCTACCAGAACGCAAGCACGCTTACCACATGGCATCGCATGATTGAGCTCAAGATGATGGAGCTGCGCAGTCAGGTCGCCAGGATGGACTCAGAGGTGGCACATCATAAGCAGTTGGGGGCGCAAAAGGACAAGACCATCGCTGAGATGATGGCGCGCGAATCGATGATTCAAAAGGTCCTTTGTGCAAACCGTGTTTTCCCACCTAGCCGTCAAGGTCCTGCTGATTGCGGGCAGAATGGGGCCAGACTTGCAGCTGGACCTGCTCGCGCCCCGGCAAATGCTAGGCCAAACCACTTCATGGCTCGCATCGAGTCTGTCCGCGAGCCCGCACAGCCCATGATGCCGCGCCAGCCCATGCCTCCGTATCGCTTTCCCACCCAAGGACGTCGCCCTGATAACCGCGCCGCACAGAATTCGCTTCCGGGCTTCGACGGTGGTGTGGTACCTCCGTTGGAGCAGACGTCCCAACTTCTGCGCCAGGCTGGATACCCGGATGGAGCAGGCTCGATGGCTTACCTTCGTCGTGCACGGGTTGGGCACCGTCAGGGTGGTGATGCTGCCTCTGGAGTTGATGCGAACCGCAAGGAGGGTGAGGAGAAGAAGTAGGGCTTCAATTCTGGCTGCAGACACGGACGCTTAGCACTCTCTGAGTGTGGAAGATGTCCGGGTATGAGATAGGGAGGGGCGGGTATACTGACTCAGTCTCCCCTCCCCTCTGATGAGTTTACATGTTTGTTCACGATAGCGGTCGAGCAAGGTAAAGGGTACTTGCTCGCGAGACGATGTATTTCCTTTCTGAGACGATTTCGTGGGGGGCGTGATCAATGATACTTTCTTGGATAGGTTACACCATCACCACCCAGAACGACACAGAAAATACAAAAATGAAACAAAGAACATAAAGAATACTAGTCTTGTTCATGCATCTCACATTACTATTCAAAAAAAGAAAGAGGTAGCAAAAAACGCGCCATCAAAACACCGAGTATGCCAACTACCACGCCATGCACACGCTGACATAGGCGAAACGCACACAAGATGGCTGTTTATCCATCCCCACTACTCCTACTCCATCTGTCCAAGCCCTACGTCGACAACGCCGTATATACTCCAAGTAGGCAAAAAGGTTGAAAGAAAAAAAAACGCACACGAAAACAGCAAGAACGACCCCGAACACTTCAAAGGCCGCCGCTGCTTGGAACCATATGGTGTTGAAAAATACACAAGTGGCGTCTTGCACTCCGGTTAGACGACCATTGCTCCTTCTGCTCCTGTAGGCCGGAGCAGGAGTTTGGCAAGCTCAACGCTCTCATGAAGACTTGGTCTGCTTCTTGGCGGTACCAATGTGGGTGTTGTGCACCTTTGTCGCAAACTTGAGACTTGTAATGGTCTCTTGCAAATGTGCTTGTAGCGGACTGACCATGACGAACATGAGTGTTTTCGAGTTGCCGCCGAGCGAGTATTGGAGAAGGTAGGTGAGCTGACGAACTATTAGTCATGATTCTCATAGACGACGACGACGACGACCGTCTTGTACATACCTTGGAGTTTCTGTACGGGATGTGACCGCCCTCTTTCGATGAGCCGAGAGCGTTGATGACATCTCCCAAGCAGCTCAGACTCTTGTTGATATTTTGTGTCTCCTTCAAACGCGCACCTTCGGCCTTGGAGTGCTCGAGCCTTTCGGATCCTGCAAGATCGACGAGGTTGAGCGTACCCTCGCTCCTCTCGCCAGTAATCTCATTGGTACCCACGAGTTTCAGGATGAAGACGGAGTGACTTCGACTGGATCGCATGTTGGCTTTTGTGGCAGCCACTGTCCTGTTCTTGCTAGCAGTCTCCAAGATCTCCTCAACACGGTCAGGGCCGTCCAGCTTGACGCTGACTGCATTCTCGAGGTTGGTCTGCTTCTTTACAGGGTCGTGGCGGACCTCTACCTTCTTTTTGTCCAAGTCTTCGGATCGGCCAAGGAGATCGTTGTATGTCTCGTTGTAAACCTCGATGAAAGAGCCTTCCATGGTGTATCGCCAGCCCTTTTCTTGCAACCTTTGCGCCTCATCCCAGATCTGGGCTGTGGCACGCGGGATCATACCATCAGACGAAGACATTGTATGGGTCTTTCCGGCTCCAGTCTGACCATAACAGAAGATGCAGACATTGTATCCGTCGAGAGCGCTCTGCACGAGCTGGCTGATCTCCTCAAAGACCTCGCCGTTTTGGGAGACCGGTCCAAAGACACGGTCAAACGAGTACGAGTATGCAGCGGTGATATCCTTGCCAGTTGCGCTTATCTTGCTTGGGCCTTGGATCGCGACTTCCTTGCTGTCCGTGTCGGTGTCAGGGAAGGAGATTTGTGCTGGGTCACGCTCGGTGCTGTGGGTTGGGCGCACACGACACATGACGCGAATGTTTCCTTTGAGTTCCTGGACCTGGTTGAACAACTTTCGGCGGAGCGTCTCTTCTTGACGCAGCTTGTCTTGTGCTCTTTCGGCCGCTTCGATGGCGTCTTGCATGCGCTTGTGGAGGTCGTTGAAGGCCGACGACTGGGCCTGGCTGTCCGACTCCAGGAAGTCAATCTTCTCCTTCATGGCCTTGTTTGCAGCGTCGAGGGTGAGGTTTTGGGTCGTGGACTCTGTCAGCTGAGTTTGAAGGCCGTTCTTGACAATCCTCTCTCGGTCCAGCTCAGACTTGACATTGGTAAGCTCGCCCTGCACCAATTGCGCCTCGCGTTGTTTCGCATCTGCCTCCAAAGCAGCCGCTCTGAGCTTGGAGGCGTACTCGTCTTCAATCTTTTGTGCCTCTTGTGCGCGCCGGCTCCGCTCCGCTTCGGAGTCCTGGTCCAGTTTCTTTCGCAGTATCGATAGCTCCTCCTCGTGCTCCTTCAACAACTTGTCCATCCGTCCCTCGAGTTCGGCCCTGGTCTTCCTCTCCGCTTCCTCTCGCTCCCTCTCCAATCGATCCGTATCTTTTCGATGCCGCGATTCTAGATCTTCCATATCATTGCGAAGCCTCCGCCGTACATCGTCGACTTCATATGTGTGCTTCTGTTGGGCCATTTCGAGTTCCATCTTGACAGACTTGAGACTGCTTCGGGTGTCATCCAATTCCGTTTCCAGCCCCTTGTTGACAATCTCTAGTCGCGCGCGAATGGTCTCGAGTTCGGTGACGCGGCTTTGGAGTTGCGAGATGGACTCTTTGTAGTCGGTGGCTTGTCGCACGTCGGTCTCCATCTTCTCCTTGAAGGAGCGAAAGTCGCGCTCCATTGCCTCCATTCGTTCATTGTAGAAATCTGGGCAACGATCGTTAGTAAAGCGGTTTAAGAATGGGGCTGGCGCTGGTCTCCTCGGGGTAGTGGACATTCGCCGACATGGAGACTGCTCTACCTGCGCCTGCCGTGTGGGTGGCGGCGTTGGCTGCGGGAGCTGTGATGGGGGCAGCTTGGGCTTGACGAAAGGATTCGTCCCGTTGTCAGAAGTGATTCCACGTCCAACTCGACTGTCACGCCCATCTGCTTTCGATGCGCCCAGTGTGAGGGCCGCGACTCCTGAGCAGATGGCGTCGCAGTCGGTATCGGAGGGCTCTTCAATGACCGGGGTGACGGGGCGAAAGGCGCAAGGGGAGGAAACGGTTCGGGGATCTGACAGACGAGCCATTCGTCGTTGTGATACACTCAGGGATGCTGTGCGCTGCCCGGGGATTGAAAGCATTCCCTTTGGGACTCTTACACTGGCGGAGGGGTTTGTAGAGATAAGAAATAGTTGCACACCTTTGCGCTCTGTTTGGTCACTGTCGTCATCCTCTCCTCGATGCATCATTGCCGTCGCCGGGCGGGCGCCCTGTTGGTAAGACTTGCTTCTAACATGGCTACCGTGGCCATACGCCGACTTTGGCCTGGTGTTTGTGCTGGCTCTCGGGGCAGCACCGACGCTGGCGCCATATGCAGACGTCGATGGGTTTCTCACAGTCGGTTTCGAGAGTGTGCGCGAGGTGGACGCTGCCATGGCTCGGGCGGCGGCGGTGGTGGTGGTGGTGGTGGTCTTGACGCCATTGGCGATCTTGGTCGGCGCGGGCAGGCGTCGCGAGGGGGCTTCGGCGGCTTGCTCAGCCAGAGTTTTCCGTTGCTTGAAGGCAGGCTCCGGTACTGAGATGGTCAGCGGCCTGTCGGGCTCTATGGGTCCGGGGAGGGGCAATGTACAGCCGGAGGGCTTGTGCTTGGCTGTGGGAATGGGCATTGCACTGCGCGCGTTGGTGCCGGATTCGTGCAATTCGCCGAGGGCGCGAGGCGGCGATGATGTGATGTGGGAGAAGGTGGATGGCGGTTTGATTCCTGAACGTTTCGTGATAGCCTAGAATGGCCGTGCTGTTAGACATGCGCCAGGGGATGGCTGGAGCGTCATTACTCACGGCGTTTTCGCTTGCCGTCTCCATTGCGTGATGACTCTGCCCGTGTGCAGCGAAAGAAGGATGTCAACAAAGCCTGACTCGTCACGGCCAAAAGCACGAGCGCGTCCAAGTCGTGGGTTGTCGTGTTGCGAGTAACGGATATCGATTGTTTGGGCCTGCGCTCGGACGGTAAACACAACCAGGCGCGGCCATGCCCGTAACCACACGCTAGCCGCTAGCCGCTAGCCGCTAGTTGGCTTAGCGTGCAACGCCCTCACCTGCAAACTTGGCCGCCTCCGATCAACGACGAGGGTTTCGGTGGCTATGAGGCTACACGTGATTCTAGAAACAGCATACTGAAGTCGCTGCGCGCACCCCGTTCTCCATGGCCACAACCGTCATGTGATGAGAGTGTTGCTTGGATGAAGGGGCTTTTGCACCAACGCAGTGCTGAACATCGACTGGTTCGTCGACGCCGAGATCGCGGAAATATAGGTAGAGGGTGTCTTTCTGCTACTTCTTGCTAGCAGCCGTGGATTCAATCCCAAATACAGATAGTGCAGCAAATCACGCAAGGCCGAAGAGAGACTCGGGGCCTAGTACAATGCAAAATTAGACGACGGCACCGATGACGGTAAACCCCCTTCTCGCTGATGGCAATGTCATGCGAGATCCCGACATAGGCCTACCAAGCGACCGCAACGCTTGGGGACTCCCCATACAGCCCATCGAAAATGCCGCGAAATGTATACGAGTTGGCGTTTTCCAGAGTCCACCCAGCCTTGGTGGGGTACTGCCGTCTGCCTACCGTCCGTTCCAGGATATGAAAATCGTCTAAACACAAGTCTTTTCCTTCCGCTTCGGGTTCGTTGCGTCAGAAGACTTTCCTAGCATAAGTAAGTCAATACACGCCGAGTTGCAGGGTATTGACGTTGAGTGAAGACAAGTATAGGAACACACGAGAGCTGCTTAATGAAGAAGCAATGTTTTCAATTTATTCTCTAGGTACTAAATTAATCAACGCTCATTCACTCAGGAACAAAGTCCGGGCCCTCCGCATAGTACAGCTTCGGGTCCGGCTTCACACAAAGCCTTCCATTCTCATTCGGCAGCCCATCAAAGCTCTTGACATCAAAGAACTCACTTCCCACCGCACCAGTTGCCCAGAAAAGGTTGAACGGGTCAAACTTGCGTTTCGCCTCCAACAAACGGGGGTAAAAGCTTCCGTAAAACGACCACTGGAAGTTGGGCTCAAGGCGGTCGCCCTCGGAGAGGTATGAGCCCGATCCAGGAGTGATCTCGCGCCACTTCTGCATAACGCCGTTGGTCATGTTGAGGCGGTCTTTGATGATTTCCTCGACGGGCTCCGACATGTTGAGCACCTTTCCAGAGATGATGAAGCCAACCATGTCGCGCCACGCTGGGTTGACCGAGTTGTTGGGACAACCGCCCTTCTTGTATGAAGGAGCCATGTTGTACCCAATCAGCGCCATGCCTTCGTCGACGGCTTGCCAGATCGCCTCAAAGGTCTCGTTCGTGATGGATTCGTTGGCCCAGTTGCTGCGCGGGATCATGCGCGAGGTGCTGGCCACCCCGTTGCTCATCACCGTTTCGACGGGGAACGAGCCGTTGTAGGCGTCGTAGAAGCCACTGTATTGCGTCCACTCTGGCTCGACGCTGATGCCGAGCGCTGCCATGTCTTTGATCCAGGGGTCGATCAGCGCCTTGGCTTCTTCGACAGTCTTTCCGGGCGCAAAGAAAGGCGACATATCCATGGAAATAGACGTGGCGGAGGGGAAGACCTTCCAGTACGCGTAGGTATTGTTGTCGGCGTTTTGGGGAAAGTACTTCCAGTATGCCTTCAAACCTTGCTTGAAGGCTTCGACGCTGACGTTGCTGGTGCTCGTAGAGATGAGCCAGTTGGCAGAGGCAATGGGCTGGTCCTGGTGCACCTTGACGGTGACGGACGTCACAACACCGTATGTCAGACCACCGCCTCCACGCAGCGCCCAGAATAGCTCGGGGTTGTTGTCCTTGTCGGCAGTGACGTAGCGACCATCTGTCGTAACAACCTCCATGGACAGAACGTGGTCTGCACCCAGACCAAGACTGCCAGAAAGTGGCGAGTGACCGCCACCCTGGATCCATCCTCCCATAGCACCGACAGTGGGGCATTCACCGCCCATGACGGTTCCACCAAAGTCTCGTGCAGCGGCATAAAGCTCAAAACCCTGAGCGCCAGAACCAGCCTTCATAGCCGGGCCAGTGTAGTCGTCAGACTCGTACTTTTCGATGAACGCAATGTCTTTAAGACCATGTGTCCATACACTGAGGGAACCAGCGCCACCACTCTTGCCCTGTGGAAAGTTAGTGATTGAGAATCTAGCGTCTGGGTTGGGAGACCTACGGCAAAGTCGTGGCCGGTGTTTCTGACGACAAGACGAATGCCGGTGTTGCGAGCAAAGTTGATGGCCAGCTGGATTTGGGCAGTGGTTGAGGCGTTGACCACATACAAAGAGTAGCCTCCCTGAGTACATCCTTCACTGTCGTAGTACTGTGGTGGCTGGCAGGTGTTGCCCTGGTACAACGGCGTCAACATCTCGATGGGGTCGTCGAGTCTGTGGAATGGTTAGTTAGTCGTCACTCCCGACTGATCTTTCCAACATACTGGTAAAACGGATCCGTCCATGCCTCCGTCATGGCATCGCAAGCCGCCTGATTCAAGCTGTTCGTGCCATTATCATAGCAGATATGTGCCTGGGGCTTCGGCTTCATCAGCGCCCCGTCGATAACATCGTTGAGCGCCGCCCAGCTGTCCTCAACCGGCCAATCGTCATCACCAGGGAAGACCTTGCACTCGCGTCCATTGAAAGTCTTGTCAGTTTCCGGCACAGCATCTTGGACAACATTATGCGAAGCAAACCGAAACAACGACTTTGCATCGGCGGACACGGAAGCCAAGGCGTCGTCGATAGTCTCATCGGTAAGAGCAGTCTTCTCCCATTCGAAACGAGGAATGCTTCCATCCTGAGCCTGTTCGATCGTCGCAAAGCCAGCTGATTGGCGATCGGCGAGGCGCATGGGAGGCTCGGCGGAGCGAGGCGCAAATCTCGCTGCGGCAGACGCTACGAAGAGCGCGCTCACAAGGGAAGGGAAGACCATGGCTGCGTTTGCACCCAAGTACAACAAATAATACACGAGAATCCGACCACAAGCCTGGATTGCCTAGGGATAAGAGAGAATGCGGGAAGACAGCTACTTGAAGGCCCAATCCACGCTTATCCGAGCTTGCCAAGTTAGACGAATAGGCCTAGCCGAACATGTCGCTCGATCTGGTAGTAAAAGCCCACCCCCCACCTGCGCATCCTGGGCGTTGGGGCGGGTTCGTTATGGGGTATTATCCGCCTTTGAGAGAAAGGGTAAAAAAAAAAGGGCCTCGTGAGGGCGGGTTCCGGTGGAGTTGTTGCCTGGTTCTTGTTAACGGGCCGGCAGCCAAACCCTGACTATGCATGCAGTTTTCACCGTCTGTTGGCGAATAGTTTTTTTTTGTGGCCTGCCTTGTAGGCTATCTGCCATGCGAATGAACCGCTTCTGCAGTCTCAGGGACAAGGTATGGAAGATGCCATGCTTCGATTGCGCAAAGACCACGGCAGCCAATGCAAGAAAGACGGGTGTCAGACTTTGGGAAATGGGGGATGATCCAAGGCCATGGCTTTGCTGATCGAATCTGTGCAACCAGGAAAAAAAAAGAGAGGCATCTGGGCAAACGCCATGGTGGCCTAATTTCCATCTCCCCGAGAAAAGTACATGCACAAGTGTCGATCGCTAGCCTTCTCCACAATATGGAGCCGACGACGGGGTCCAGCAGGGCGTGCGATCCTTCGATATGCTGTGGAGTAACAGACACACATCGGTCGCTGCAAAAGAAGAAGAAATAACCAAACCGCGAGACGACGGTACTCTGACAAAGTCTTATAATATGCGTGTTTCATCACAACTCACATGAGAAACTGGCTTCGGACAGATTGTGAATACCAAGAGCGCGTCACTTCTCCGAGGAAGACGTGGTTGAGGAAAGTCTCATGACGATCGTCTGCTCGGCAACACCCCAAAATCCCCAAGTGCTGACACCAACACCGCCGGGTCACTCTAGAAAGCGACTTGAGGGGAGGGGAGGGAAACGTCTCCACCTGCATGCAGGGCGAGAGCATCCCATCACTTCCTATCATCGACCGTGGTCCCGATGGTAGGTCCGGAAACCCTCCATCCCTGGTAGCTGTAGTATTCTTTGTGTTGTTGTTACCTCAAGGTTGCGCTCGGCAAGCCTTCCCGGATCGCTACCAGAGGGAGGGAGGGGGGCAAGGGTAGATCGGGGGAATTTCTTTCTTCCGAGAATCTTCGAATATGTCGCAAACACGGCGAGATGGACTAAGTGGGTTTGTTCAGTACTAGACGTCTCCAGCGCAGCGCGACCTTTTGTCGAATCTCGGTCATACTCCACTGACGGCTGTATACTCTGCATGGCTATCCTTCCTTGCTTCCCGGAACATGCAGACCCGAAATGCAGCTACATTAGTAATTCCTTGCTTCGCTCCTTCATCTTCTCTCATCCTCCATCGGCGGTGGGGGGGGGGGGGGGGGGGGGGGGGGGGGGTTTCCTTTCACTCCGCCTCTCACATTGCAGAAACGTCGTAATAAGCCCGAGCGCTAATGTCGAAGAGACGGCACGGCTCGGCAGGAAGGCCGCCGTTACCGCTGGATTTCCCCATGAGGCATGGTATGTCATGTGGGGGAGGTTATGCAGCTAGTCATTGTCGCAGAGACTCGAGAAGCGCATGCGACGACTTTCATCTATTAATATTACAGGATAGCATGTCGGTTTCGACATCGGCCTTGCGCATGCGGGAAATGCACTGGTTGCTGGTGATGGGGACTCGTAAACAGGCGATGATGATGATGATGATGATAACGACGAGGCTTGCGTGATTTGTGAGAATGCCTCGTGTCTTGGAATTGCCATGGTTGAAGGACCGAATTCGTATCGAAAATGTAATGGCAATAGCATCGCTGGGTGGAGAGATTGTCTTCCTTCTTTACTGCAATTGGATGGATTAGGGATCTTTTGTCTGTGCAAAGATGGTTTGAATTACTCGCATCCACACACAGGCTCATGCTTCCCAGGCCTCGGCTCCCCTATCCGTCATCGATCGTGAAGTGAGACTTTCTCTCTGCTTGCTGTTGCGGAAAAGCGGAAGTAGGAACATGTTTTAGATGATACCCTCAATTCCCCCCGTTGTCCCGTATCTGCACCCACCCCCCTAGCCCAGGTGTATACCATGACCCCACGGTTTCAAATTTCCTCCCTAAAGTCGTCCGCTATGCTGTTAGTACCGCCTCGCGCTTCTTCCCGTTGTCGTCCTAAGTGATCTTCCCGTATCAGCCTCATTCCGTAATTCCCCCCCTCCACTCCCCGACGAACGGCCTAGGCTGATAGTAGTTCCCTTTTGCCTTAAACTGAACCCACTGCTTCTCCGCGTATTCTCTTTATCCGCTCTGCCGGCCGATCAAAACTATCAGCGTCTTTGATCGAACACCATGAGTTTGCCGACGGACTCGAAACAACCTGCTATATTCGCCATTACAATTCTGTTCCCCGCTGTTAGTGCATTGGTTGTTGGACTGCGGCTATGGCAACGGTACCTGATCAAGAAGTTCCATTGGGGTGAGTCTTATCCCATTCCAATGCGCGAGTTGAATAGTCACTGATGTTTGGAGTAGATGACGCCCTTATATGCATGGCGCTAGCCCTCGCCATCGCCCAGGCTGGTGTCTTCTTAAAGTTCGTCGTCTTAACACACCAAGGCGACCACATATGGAATATCCCCCCGCCTACCGTCGAGGAGAATGTCGAAGCCACCAAATGGAACATGGCACAGCAACTGATCTACAACCCCATCTTGTGTATTGTTAAAGCGTCCATCCTGGTGTTCTTGCTCAGGTTGGGGGACTCGAGGATGTCCATATACTGGACCCTGCAGGGGCTTCGGTGGTTTAACCTAGGACATATGATTGCCACCTTCTTTGGGGCGCTGACCCAGTGTTTACCGATACACATGTATTGGGATCATTTCTACACGGATCAGACGATGCCGGATGGGACGGTGGTGAACCCAAATTACAAATGCTTCAATATGGCGGCATTCTCGCTTATCACGGCTGGGATTGCGATCCTGACGGATATCCTCATCCTACTTGTTCCCGTCGCCATGATGTGGAATCTCCGAATGCCGCTCCGTCAGAAATTCGCCGTAGGAGCCGTACTTTCCTTTGGTTGGATCGTCGCAATCATCGGTATCGTCCGACTCAAGGCCTTTTACGACTTTTGGTACCCATCTGCCGTCGGAGAGGACTCCACTTACAACGTCACGATTACGCTGTCGGGAATCGAAGTCAATGTCGCAATCATTACCGCTTGCGGGCCAATGCTCAAAGCCCTCGTTGCCCGATTCGCGCCACGTCTCTTCAGCGCCAAGAGCAGCCCTCGATCGATAACAAAGCCATACCTTTCACGCGGATATGAGCTCAACTCTGCTGCCGGTACAACGAAAAAAGGGAGACCAAGATCGCATGCTCATCCTGGCATTACTACTGTGCTCGAGGACCATGATGACCACGGCGAGAGTCAAGAGCACATTGTGAGGGATAGTCACTTTTTCATGGACGACAAAAGTGAGCAGACAGCAGTTGAGGAAGAAATAACGACATGCCCGCCTGACAAGATGGCACCGACGGATAGCGATATAGGGAGGGCTGCTTGATGGCTTGGCTAATGGAATGCGGTTGGAGTCGGTGGGGTTGGAGGTGCTGTACGGTCAATAACAGGTCTACACAGTGCCTTCACATGTCGGATAGGAGGTACGAGTGACCTTGGTTTTATGATACCCAACGAAGCGATAAACGTAGCGAGACGGTTGTCCGCGCGTATACCATAATAGAAGATTGAACTGTAATATCCTGAGTGTCAGCCGAAGATGAGCAGAATTGTAGGCAACAGGCCGAGCCAACTATACCATGTATCCATTGGGTATCACCACCGCAATACTATGCTAGGATTGCCTCTGAAACGCCCGCGCCATGTAAATGCCTGAACTGCGATGCGCTGCTACCTTCATAATCGCAACCGATTGTCACCTGTTCCTAGATACCAGCGCTGGAACCGTCTTGCACTGTACCACTAGACAGTGCACATGCTACACTTGCTTCACGAATGCTATTACAGTGTTAACAATGCGGGACTGGAGTGGAACGACGCGACTTACTGGCATCGATCTGCACCACTTGTGGTAGCGCTAATCGGACCTTGTTCCGGTACAAGGCCGGCTGCGACCGTTGCAGAGGATTGCCTTCAAAGTATACAGTCTCCAACTCTTCCTTGTCTCTCAGCTCTCGCTCGACTTCGTTAAAGTCGCTTAGCTTGCAGTTGCTTGCCCAGAATTCCGTGAGATGCTTAAGGCCCTTCAATCCAGTAAGATGCTCGATTGGGTTTGCGCTAATGTCGATAACATTCAAGTTGACGTTGTTCTCCAAGCCGGATATCTCGGTAAGGAGGTTGTGCGATATGTGCAGCTCTTCTAGGTTGACGAGCTTTTCCAACCCCGTAATCGACCGCAACCGATTCGACTGTATGCTCAGGATCTTCAAGTTGGTAAGCGTATCCAAGCCCTTGATCTCGGTGATCTTGTTCTTCCCCAACCATAACTCCTCCAACCCAGTCAATGTGTCCAAACCTTGAATCTCGCGCACCCTGTTTGCGCCCAGTTCAATCTGTCGCAGACTCGTCAAGCCGTCCAGGTTTTCTATCGTTCCAATCTTGTTCTGCACAAAATACAGGTCCTTGAGCTTTGTCATGTGGCTTAGTCGCTTGATGTGCTTGATCTTGTTGAAGGAGAGGTCGAGCGAGGTGAGTTCGGTAAAGGCATCGAGACCTTTGATGTGGGCGATCAGGTTATCATAGAGGTCGACCTCGGTAAGGGTCGATGCGGAATCGTCTGGTATGGCGATGGTTTCTATGCGATTTTGGCGAAGGCAGAGACGCTGCCACGTTAGCAAACTCGTCTACAACACCACGGAGGCTGCCATACCTTCATCTGCTTGAACCTCTCCAGCCGTAACGAAGACATGTCAGAGACTTTGCAGTGCACCAGCTCAATATCGTCCTCGTCGTCCGGAACGTCATCCAGCAAGTCCTCGTCCGCAGCTAATTGTTCTGGAGGCGGCGCGTCATCGTCTGATACTTCTGGGTCGCTCAACACCTGCGCATGAGGATCTCTAGGCTCGTCGGTGAGAGTCATTCTGTCTACTCGCAACTTCCCGTCCCATCCGTTGCTGTCGCGGGGCTTGGTGTCGTCAGCGCCCTGGTCACGCGTTTCGTTCGCGTCTATCGTAGCCGCGGGGTCGCTTTCCTTGTGCGGGGCAGATCCTGGGTCTGTCATGATGCGCTAGGCTTGGATGTGGAGACAAGCCGATCTAGGTTCTTGTGCGGCAAGGCAGCTGATGTGAAAGATTCGAGTGTTTAGGCGGTCGTGGTATGACCTCCGAACGGTTGTCCAGGTGTGAAGTTAGGAACAGCGTTGGTGGGGAGCTGAGCTCTGGCCAAGCAAGGGTCTAGCACAATGACGAATGCTGTTGAACCACGAAAACACCAACACTCCGCCATCGTCGCAGTGAAACTGGCAGAACCATGCTCTGAATGGCCAGTTTCCTGAAAGTCCACAGAGTCGACTTTATGTAGCCTGTCGCGTACGCCCTGGCAAAATGTAGAAGCTCTATCCATCACCTAGCTCGAGTAGTGTTGACTATCCATACAGCTGTAGATGACGCAAAAACTCAATATTCTACTTCACCTGAATCAAGGACTCTACTGACGATTGCCGTCGCTGCGCTAACTAGGAACAAGGCACTAGATCAACTGCCATAAGCCTCGGTAACGCTGTCATTGCAACATCACACCCTTGTATGTCGCCAACCCAATCGTTACGTTATACCCTCGCCTATAAACATACGACCATCCTGAAGCGGTATGTCAGCTGTACCCTTCCGTTCATTACCTTATTTACGTATTCCTCGAAGCCGGATGTAGATACAACACCGAGTAAACGTCGATGCTAGATACCTGATAGGACCGACTACTCGGCGGTTCAAATATATCTCGTGGTGAGGCTAAAGACAGACAGGAAAGGCTGTGGCGGCGTAATAAAGGGGGCTTTGCACTTTACGAAGTAGTACCTTCCATCTTGAGGCTACTACGAGGTAGCTTCCAGACTTGTGGTGAGCTCTTTATCCGAGGGTAAATCTGCATTACGCCTCTTCCGAAACAGTAGTTTTTCTATAATCTTGTTCCACTATGTATGGCTTCTGTCTCAGCCAGTATCTGGATAATCAGCAGTACCCTCATCACTAACGCTAATAACTCACTCAACGAACCCACCACCCAACATGCATCTCCTCAGCCTCTCCCTCACTGCTCTCTTAGCAACCTCCATCTCTGCATCTCCCACCCTGGACAAACGCGGAATATCTTGTCTCAAAATCGGCGCTACGGCAACAGCATCATGGACCAATGCAGCCGGCCAGTCCTGTCGCTGGCGCGGCATTGTAGGCAGCAACTTTGGCTCAAACAGCGTAAACGGTGGAGAGTATGTAGTTCACCCTCGCATATCCCTCTATGCAGTATCTAATATAATCGATAGATACAGCTGTAACGGTCGCTGCGGAGCAGGCTGCTCAGGCACTGCGATAGGCAACGTATATACACAGGACTGCTTCTCGCATGATGTGTGCTCATGGTTCAACAATGCTAGCGGTGGTGCGAGGTAAGTTATCTCAGAAGAAGGGATGTCGGAGAGGGCCTTTTGCTGATATGGTACTCAGTGATGCAAACTGTGGTGCTGCATACAATGCAGCGATTGACGATACGATCGGTGGTTTGGCGGCGGGCTGTAGACAGGACAATCCGTCGAATGCTGAGGTGAAGCCAAGTACGGCCCCGACGTGCTCGTAGGGCGGTAATGAATATCCAGTGATATTTCTGGCAGCTAGGAATTGTGCCCTTGACGGCACGAGTGGTTCAAGACAGGCGGACAAGGCCTGAGAACGATGATCCGGGTATGTTACCAGACCTTGGGGAAATCTACCGCAGCCATAGGTGGCAGGATCTGGTCAGATACCGAAAACGATATTGTCTCAAGCAAACCAAGACCATGCTACAGGAACGATTCCCAGACCAGGGAGGTACCCGCCTCGATTAGCTCTTCGCTTCGTCTGATCAACATGGAACTCTTGACTCTTCTCGTTGTTACGACTACGCCCCCCCCCCCCCCCCCCCCCCACGCTAACAAGACAACATGTTAAAAATAGCCAGCATATCCAACAGAGACAAAAAGAGAGACCTCAGCTTCCCCTGGCTCTCCACCTGGGCAAAAAAACACACAACAGGGGGGATTCGCTAGTGGTCACCCACCTAACCACTAACCCGCCGGTGTCTTGCTTAAATAGGTCTGAGCGAACGGGAGGCCTTGTTGTCACTCGTTCTGATACCATAAAGACCGCTAAATTATCTGTTTGCAGTATCGCGCAAACCGTAGCAAGTATTTGCAGAAAGGAGAAGGATCTACTTGCGTTACGTACACCCCTTCGGGCTGAGCGGCAGATCATCCCGAACTAGTGCAGCGCAAACAATTAAGCTACAATCAGGGGGCTGACATTAACCTACTAGCCTTGACAGTAAATCGCTCCATTAATTCTAGCAATACGGCCTGCTCACAAATTGTTCCCTCCACTAAGCAAGAGGCGTGATACCACCAACATCATAGGCGCCACGATCGTCCAATACAGACAGCAGCCAGCCGGAACGTGTTGTCTGCCTCATAAAATCCAGCTCTCAAGCATGTAGACTACTCGTCGGTCTATGCTATGCACACCAAGCCGCCGTACCGAGCTCGCCTCTCTACATCCTCAACACTACTATTCACTCAGTCTGCGCAGATTAGTATACCAGCCACGTGCATAATATATACCGTCCCATTTATAGTAATAAGTGTTTGTCGGTATTACGTGCCTTTAGTAGCGTGAGTAGCCATACCTTCCTGGATAGGTTCAACATCAAGAACCCAGACGTCACACCTGATATGAACAGCGGTCTTGTGCGGGACTTTCAGCGCCAGGATACACCCGATATAACAGCGGATTTGCTAGAGTTTCGCAGGATAAGGGGTCTCCGGTAGATTGTGTTGTCCGGATTTATTCAGGAAGCTAGATACGAGGGATAAAAAGGGGTTCACAGGGACGTTTACGTTCCAGGCTAGACGTTGATAGATTGGACCATAGGGCTCTACAAGAAATTCACAGTGCACTTACAGAGCAGACGGAAAACAGTCATCACGCACAAAAACCAAAAGTTCGGGCAGACCTCGACCACGGCGGTCAATCCTTTTCATAGTTCCTTTATCCATCTACACCCATTTACTGCTGTCACTACTTCTACTCCGCTACACCTTCCGTCCTTCTTACTCTTAAGCGTAGACATATTTAATCTCGATGCGGGGAACGCACATATCCTCGTATGGCTGGGGAGCAGTGAAGGGAGCAACGTAAACTGGGGATGTAGGGTAAGCGGGAAGAGCGGCGACACTGGAGGAAGCAGCGACACTGGAGGAAGCAGCAACACTGGAGGAAGCAGCAACACTGGAGGAAGCAGCAGCGCTTGAAGATGTAACAGCGGCAATGCCAACAGACGAGGCGACGACAGTAGAAGAAGCGCTGGGCGTAGGTGTGGGAGCAGCACACAGAGGGGCGGCGTCATTGATCTTTCCAACAGCCCATGTCGAGGCGTCGTCGGTGTACAGCTCAAAGTAGCTCAAGTGCTTCTCGACGTTGTCGCCGTTGGCGCAGATCGGGTCTCCCTTAGCGCAGTAAGAGCGCAGGATGGGTGCGTAGCGGTTCAGGCGTGCAAGTGAGTCGGCGTGGCGACCGCTCTTCTGTAGATCAGAGCCGTCAAGAACGTTGTATGGCTGGTTAGCCTCGTGCAAGACATCGCCCCAGAGGAGAGCAGCAGCAACTAAGTTACCACATTAGCATAGTCCAAGGTTCGAATGTGTCATGTCAAGAATACTTACTAGCATTACCAGGAGCCGAGGTAGGGTCTAGACCAGTGGTGATTTGGGAGCATCCACCAGGTCCAGCAAGAACATCTCCGGTAATCCAGGCACCCTGAGAGAAGCCATTGAGGATGAGGTGCGTGCAAGGGCACTTCTTGTTGAAAGCAGTGATCTGGGATAGACCGTTGCGGACTCCCTCGCCAATCTGTTTGCAGTAGTCGCCGCCCTTTGGGAACACAATCTCAATGTAGTCGCAGGTCTTGCCCTCAGCCCTTAGTTTGCTGCACGTAGCATCGGCGAAGGGGAATGTACGCCAGTCATGGTACGGCGCATTGTTACCGCGGGCCATGAAGATGACGGCATCGGCGCAGGGAGCGTCGAGCTTGGGGGCTGGGTCTTGAGCGACGGCGACGGCGGCGACAGCGCTGAGCGCGAGAACGTTGCGGATGATGGAGGACATTATTAAGGATTAAAGAGTGTGGTATTAATTGGTTGTTAAAAAGCGAGTGTACTGGTTAGGTTGCGAGGTTGGAAGACCTGTGAGAAGAGAGAAAGACCTTTTGGCTTGGGGGAAACAGTTTAATAGGAGCGTTCATTTTGCGTATTAGCCGAACGGAGCGTCGAGTTGGCTCGATTCCGCAGAAACAGGCGGAAAAGGGTAGTGTGACTGACTAAGTAGATACGAGTTGGATCCCTTTTTGGGTGAGCTATCTATCTTGGGTCGTGCGCTAACAGGAGCGCGGACAAACGTCGTATTATTGAGATTGAGGCTGACAGTTCGGTTTTGGTGGATGGCCCAGGGGCCGGATGTCCCCTTGATGGATACCGTCAAACGCTGCCATCTTTGCGAAATGGGTCAACGGGACATGTGAGACGTTGCTGTTGGGGTTTGCATCGAAGCTAATGTTGAGCTTATGGGATCAAGCAGGAACCAAGAAAAATGCTAGCGTGCGTGTCAATGCTTGATCGATCCTCCATATATGAAGCTATACGCCGTGGAGATTACACCCCGTGTCTGGCCTCTGAGCTTATCTTAGATAAGACTTCGTGCACGTCCCCTCTCCCCTCTCCCGACCCGAAACGGCTTAGCTCGTACCGGAACTCTTCGAGGGCTGCCGTGCCTCATGCCAGACATTCAACAATCCAGATGCACTTTACTTGTTGGATGCAGTCAAGTTTATCTTTTATGCAACTCTAGCTCCCAAGCTTGTCATACGTCAGTGCCTGAAGCACCACCGACAACACTAGTATGGCATATATGCTATTCCTCCGACCGCCGGTGCCGACCTTTTCGCAAACCACAGCTCTTGCCAATCTATACTTCAAAAAGAGCAGAGACATACATCATGTGCCTGAACTTTCTACCAGCAGCGACAGCTCAGACGGAGCAATGGAGGTTGACGATGGCTATCTGGAAGAGTGAGACTCGTTTGATCTCTATGAAGCCATGTATGTGTCCTTGCCAGAGACGCGATTCTCCGACAACAGTGGCGACGAGCCAATAACAGAGCCAGCACCACCGAACCACGTCGATACCACTGTCTCACAACCTTTCCACCGGTGGATGATGACTCCACGGCGTCATCACCTTGAGCGTCAAAAGGGGTGGCACACGAAATCCCTCGTGTATCGCTCGGTCTCGAAGATGGCAACACGGATGGGACGATACCGTCAAATCACTTGCACGAGTCCATACGCAGCATGTCCGAGTCGATAAACTCTTCCATTGGGACATGAAGACTGCCTCTTTGACAGTCGGCAGCACAAGAATCGCTCTACGCTCAGATGCCGGGTAGATAGCAGCAGCCACTACTCCGACGCCAGAAGGTCCATGGATAGCCATCGTGGCACGCTTGGGCCCACTTTCGACGATAGCGCATGGCTCCGGTCACTCCAACGCCGAAAGATTGTCGAAGAGCTGACAGTCTGAGAGGCAGGCTACATCGTCAACCCCAAAATTTTGATAAATGTATGTCATTGGGATCTGTACGCACTCGAGACACTGAGCGGAGCCTGCCACGACACGATTTTCACCGGAGCTAGACATGAACTGCGCTGGACAAGTAGTGCATCTTGGGAAGATCTCTTTTGTAAGTGATTACTCGCGGTATCGCGCGAATTGACGTAGGCATGATGATACTGTGCAATTGTGTTTTGAGTGATCGTCTCTAACATCCGAAGACTGTAAACCTACCCAAAAGCCATTCCCGTACCATGTCCTCTAGCAGTCTTGCACATTACAGTCGGGAGAGCTTGTGTAGAAGTTGCATAGTAACTTACATTGCCTTAGACGGTGCGGCTCGTCACAAGAGGCTACATTAAACGGGTCGAGAATAAGCGCGCTGTCAATACAAGCTCGCTGATCTTTAGCATTGTCTAACGCCTGCATTATCGCAACATACAGCACCATATTTCCGAACACTATGTCCTGATATCAGTCAATATCCTCTAGATAGTGGGAAATCGGTTGAAACCTACAAGCCTTAATAAGGGCGTCTACTTGTTGGAAAAATTCCCGAGTGCTTTGCCAGACGTTCGGCTGCATATTAATTGCAGCAAGCTGTTCAACCGCTGCCTTCCAGGTGCATGTACAGATCAGTGCGTGACATAAAATAGACTGTGATCTGCCTGTGTCCAGTTCTTCGCAAGCTTATAAGGGGCTCAATTGTAGGTTTAAGGGAGTTATGTTAGCCTCTAGAGCAGGCTAGCCGTGCTGTGATATGATCAGCACAACTTACAGCACTATAGATACAGTCGGTGCCTCAGCGAGCACATGAGCGTTCGCATGACTGCAGATGCTTTGTTGCTTCAAAGGCTGTTAAAAGCTGCAAATGAGATTCAGGTGGAGGGGTGGCACAGCTACTGCGGTTAGAAGCGTCCGATTACCGCGCACTGCAGCAAATAACCCGTAAACAGTACTTCGATATCTACTTAATCGGACAGGAGAACTTGTTCTCAAGATCCTATGGTCGTTTGTATTGTTTTGTTCGAATATTTTGCTACATGTCATTCATGACGCTGCAACGTGTACTAAACCAGCCAGAGTACAGTGCTGAGGCCCAGTAACTGCTTGTGAGCCACACCTGGGCGAAGACGACGCTCCAGGAGGCTGTCATGCCCGGATATGGTCTCTAGAACGCGAACGAAAGTATCACACTAGCTCAAAAGCTTCTAGCACAACTCCACCCTCCTCTAACCCTTCTAAAGTCAACCTCGGATCCTCTATCCTCTTCTCCCCTGACCTCATATCCAGAAACCATCGATCCGCCAACCTCGCACCTCTGACATATTCAATTTCGCAGGCCCCCTCACATCTCTCTGCTTTGTTTTGGATATCGCAGAAATGCGCCTGCCAATGCGCCGGCAAACCCCACAGCCGCGGATCCTTCCACGTCCTCAGCGCACCATCTGTGGTCTGAAAACACCATTTGCGAGTCTCGTGCATCACGGCCATCCAGCCAGGTGGCAGCGGACCGAGCAAACCCTCCCCGATCATCAGCCCCTGGATATAACATGGGCCTACGATCTTGTATCTTGCGGTATCCAAGGTGTGTTGCGGCCGCAGCACAATTGGCACGCTCGCGCCTACCAGTACGGCGACAACATCACCAGCCATGACACTCGCAGGAGAAACACCCAGATACCCTTTCTCTGTTGTGAACATAACTTCTCCCCGCCGATCACTAGCAAGCTCCTCAACGTACGCTCTATGGCTAGGTTCGGTGCGCAACTTCGCATCGCCGCCGGACCATACACACGCTATGAATGTATCGCGAGATTCCGTGAACGTGGGTAGGTGACCATCGTAATACACGTCCTTGCAGAAGCCGTTGGAGAGGAGTAGGACGAAAGCGTCGAGGAGAGTTCCACCAAGCGGATATAGAGACGACATGAGTCCCGGCGGCTCCCACGCGCGATACGTGGCGATGATGTCTGCAAGGTTGTCGCCTTCATGCGTGCGCACGGCCAGGGGTTTGCGTACAGGTGACACTTTACATATGTCATCTGCATTCACTCCTCTTGTAATTATACCACCATCCCCTGTGGCCACATACGACTGTTGGGACCCGGCATGCGCGTGCATAGCGAACAAATGAGATTCCGATTTCGGGCTCGCGTAGTCTGGGACAAACGAACTGAAGCCTGGTGGGCAGGTTTCGAGGTCACATGAGCGGAACAGGTCGAGCGATTGGAAGTGGGCGATATAGCGTAGCGTCATATCTTTGTAGACTTGAGCGGGGCTAAGAGAGTAATCCGGTGCAATGTTCAGGGCGGCCATGGCGGGAGAGGTGGATAGGTTGGCGTAAATGATATCGCGGGAGTCAAAGTAGCTACAGAGGCTTGAGCGGTGGAGAGTGTATGTTAGACTGTTGACGTTAGCATATGTATCTTCATCATCGGCACTAACATCGTAACATTTAGGTACTTTGGTGGTAGAGAACGCAGGCTTACGTACCTATCTGACCCCAAGTACCTAAACAGCGAGCGACAAAACAGTATCTCCTCTACGCCGATATACTTCCTATCCATCTTGTGCTCCACAAACACACTCACCTTCTCCAAACTTTCCCAAGCCACCTCCTTCCTACCACACAGAACCCGTACCTCCGACGCCAACTGCACCTCCTGTCTAATCCACAGCCTACTGAACCAGGGTCTGCGCAGGAACCTACTCAACGCCTTCCAGTGCTCCAGACTCAGTGCAGAGTCCTCGGGCCGCTGCTCCAGGACCTGCGCCTCGCTCCCGGGAATTGTACGATGAATTCCCCGGTGATGCCACGTCAACTCGACACCTGCGCTTATTCGCTCGATGATGTCTAGAGCTAACGGCGTGCTTTCGTCTTCGGGGCCGAGCCACACTACGACACGTAAGGCTTTGTTGTAAATCTGTCCCATGCGTGCTACTTCCTGGCCCTTTTCGATGAGATTCGTCTGGTCGATACATACAGCGTCGATCCAGAGCACTCGCGGGGCATCACGGAGGCGTAGATATCTCAGTGCGGTCATGAGGTTAGCGCGGACATTGAGATACTGCAGGCTATCTTTTTCGCCGTTGGCAGTGGTGTGCTTCTGCCAGATATACAGCTTCTCGTGGGCTTGCGTCGCGGAGCCCCATGTGTACGAGAGGCATTCATAGGGTGTGCGAGGTTCGTCTTGGAGCCTTTCGTGGATGATGGAGAGGTAAACATCGTCCGAGAATTTTCCGGGCAGTAGGTTGAGGAGTCTGATGGCATTCCCTGGTGGATCCAGGACTTCATATGCAAGAAGCCCTTCCTCTGCCATTTTTATGGGGTATGACTTTGTTGTCAGTGACGGCATGGCTAAAGCTTATAGCTGCTTCCGTATAGCGGGGCAATCGGGAGAGAAGGTTACTGCTTACTGCGCAAAGCGGGTGTATACCCTAGATAGACGTAACAGGGGGGTTAAGCTTAAGCCGCATGTGTAAAAAGCTGCATGCTAAACCTGTGCACATGATAAGCTTTGTGTAACAAGCTTTTGCCGAGGGTGCCTGTCGCCATTTTTCGAAATTTTGATAAGGTATCATCCAACCCACAGTAAGCCGCCTCGTGAACACGCATAACAAATCAAAAATGATAATTACCGTTATATCACTTGTTCCTCGACTCCTACTCGATAGCAGCCCTGCAGCCTACTACACAGCTAAACCTAGTACAGCTAGCGTAGGGGAAAAAGCTTATCGGATACAGGACTTAATCCGCTTATAAGTGGGCTGCGGCGATGGAGTCGCGATTCCTAGAATAGGCAACCGCGGGCGAACAATTATCAATAGGCCTCAGCACGGAACCATACGTTTCAACGGATAGTGAGAAGAAACCTTTTCCCAAGACCACATGGCCGTATGTACCTATCATTAGGATTTCAAGCAGTTTACAGCCAGCTTCAAAGTTGGCAGTAGACTAGGCAGAGGCACTTCCACGGGCTTAGTCGCGCTGGAGCTCGGATCAGCTGCTAGTGGTATCTATTCTAATGAGAAAGCACACTTAATCATTGTGTAGATGCTGTGGGAGTGCCATGGATCTATGTGGTTAACGGCTTTGCACTGGAGACTGACACAATAGCTGGGCTATAGTCTCTCTTTCACAATAACATGCTATGTTTCGTCGTTTAGTGATGTGCTCAAGTAGGTGAAGAGCTAGGTACCATTGGGAAGGAAAATAATTTAGTATCAATGAAATGATTTTAATTGGTCCAGGAAACATGATGTTAAGATTGAATTGGTGAAACTACAAGTCGAATGATGAGAAGCGATTGATCAACCGATTGGCTCAATATCCCAGCGTTCATCTTGACATGGCTCATCAGATCCGCCGTAGTTACTCTCTCGTAACCCTTCCTTGACGTTCCCTTCTAACCACTGCAAACGCAGCGTTTTCCACTCCTAGATCCCCTAAGTCAGAATCTCCCCTTGAACTACAGAAACAGCAACAGCGCAGTGACTTACATGTCAGGATACATCTCACAGTACGGGGTACGACTGGACGTACACCACCCCGCACATTGACTAGCACTGCTGCAGAAAGGCGGGAGTTGTCTTCGCTGGACAGGTTCCGGGGCTGCGATGGCGAGCGCGGCGAGGGAGAGGAGGGCGAGGATTGTGGTCCTCATTTTGATGAGAGGGGACGGTATAGATGGGCTAGTGTAGCTGAGCTGGTGTAGATGAGCTGGTGTGGCGGCAGGGAAGGAGATATACGGAAGGTTTATATCTTAGATAGGGATGTAGCTGGTCAGTCTGGGTAGTAGAGGCGGTAATTGTAGACGGTGTATCGTAATCTAATAGGCTCGGCAGGCCTAACCTCTACAGGAAGTCTTATCCAAAGGCTCTTGATACAACAGCCTGCTGAGTATCATTGACATGGTATTCATTGGCGTCGGAGTCAGTCTTGTTCGTGCTTAAGAGGCTGGGCAGGTACCAGAGGTTAAGCAAGGTGCGAGCTGCGATCTTCGTCGGTGGTAATCCACACTAGCGGTGTGCTTATTCGGCGAGATTTTGAAACGCGCATACAGTTTAGCGTAGCAGTCTGTTAGGACGGAGAAGATTGCGGCCTTGAAATGTGCGGGGTATGACATGAGATAGACAATGCCACGCGGCCGAAAGGACTTGCTGTAAACCATGGCATCCGAACACAAAATTAGCAACACTCCGAGCCTATCATACAGGAACGCAATAGATGTCCCCCTTAATCTTAGAGCCACAGAAGAAAATTATTGACCGTGTGGCTAATTTTCTTCATTTCTTTAGCAGTACATCGCAAAATAAGAGCGAGTTCATATTGCATGGGAAATAGTCACAATTTTCCTTTTCGGGCCGCATCGCGCTAGCGATTCATCGTAACTCCGCAACTGTACAGCATCGGACGTGAGGCATGGCGATCATATATAGGTCTTGGCAAGAGCTTGGCAGGGCGGAGGCAACTTGTGGACTTGATGTGCCAGTGTTCTGGGAAGGTATAAAAAGAACCGGTTGGAAGCATTATTCAAGTTTACTAAGCCTGTGAAGATATGCCAAAACGTCTCTCCGTGACATCATCATGTCTCCTTGACTTCAAGCAAGACGATAAAATCTATGCGATAAATCCGGAGTTCGAGACGATTGTCGCTTAGAGCTAACGTTGTTGCAAAAGTTTTCTCCGTCACGTGTACGTCTTGCACCGCAACGACGCTATTATCATCAACAGTGACACCCAACCTATTCGCCTTCGACGAATTGTGGGAAGATTTTCCCTGCGCTACTTCTAGCGTATTCGCTAGTAACTCATGCTCTCCTACAGGTGGACCTCCATTGAGTTCGGTGGGAAAGGTAGCAAAGTGAGAACAGCTCAGCTCTTCTCGTAATTCCCAGCATTTCCTGGGGGCTGTCTTGGTCGCTCGCCCATTTCCCTTGCGTATTGTGACTGGGAGGGTCCCATGAGTATGTCGGAGGTGCTGTACGGGGTCAGTATGTATAGACTCTGGCTGATAGGACGCAGACGCACGTAAGAATCTGGTAGATGTTGCTGGGGATGTCAGTTCTGCATTTGGTGTCGCCGAGTTGCTCGCTGCTCCTGTCTCCTCATTGCTACTCATCTTGTTTCGCCGCCACCGGCATAAGTAAAACACAACTGCTGCGATGATCAAGAAAGCAAGTGAGCACCCAACAACACCTCCGATGACCGCACTAGAGGTTCCGTTGGAACTAGAGTCAGCCGTGGCCGTGGCTGTGTTACTTGCGGCTGTAGAAGTATTGCTGAGGATCACAAATGCCGTGGCTGAAGGAATATTCGACAAAAGCGCAACATTGAGGTTATGAAAATGGTAGTACTGGTCTGGTCGGTCCCAGAATGTTGGCGCCGCGTCACAAGTTCACATGCGCGTCTGGCCACTACAGCTTCCACCGGGCGACAGTGGAGATAGTGATGAGACGCGACCTGCTGGCCGTAGGATGCCACTTAAGCAGCCGTTCCGGCACGGGTCCGTTGTGCAGCATCCGAAACTTGGTCCTGGTTTCGCACGCGCCTTAGTGTCCGCAACTACTCTAAACCTGCGCCCCGCGCAGGGAGAGATAGACAAGAATTATTCCTGTTTTCTCTAGACATCCAGTGTAGCAATGCGGATCTATTCTCTACTTTTCTCTTATAGTGTAAAGCAATATTATTGCCCATAACTACCTCTCACATGTACGCTCTAAATTAGCGTCTACATAAGCTGCTTCCCACTGTTCTAGAACTGTTAAAGAGTACTGAAGATCAGGGTGATCAGCTTTTAGCACACGATGACGCTGCTGCACACACTGCCTTAACAAGACAATAGCCTCTGCACTCTGACCTTGTGCTTTCCACGTAAAAGCTAGGTTGGCCATGCTAGTCAGCGTGTGGGGATGGTCCGCCCCCAGCTTCTTCTTGTCGTCTCCATCACCTGCACAAACAGGTTCTCGGCATCGTCCCATCGGCCTTGATTCCGGTATGTCGACGCCAGATTGGCCATACTAGTCAGCGTGTGGGGATGGTCCGCTCCCAGCTTCGTCTTGCTCGTCTCTATCACCTGCACAAACAGCTTCTCGGCATCGTCCCATCGGCCTTGATTCTGGTATGTCGACGCCAGATTGGCCATGCTGGTCAGCGTGTCGGGATGGTCCGCTCCCAGCTTCGTCTTGCGAGTCTCCATCACCTGCACAAACAGCTTCTCAGCATCGTCCCATCGGCCTTGATTCTGGTATGTCGACGCCAGATTGGCCATGCTGGTCAGCGTGTCGGGATGGTCCGCTCCCAGCTTCGTCTTGCGAGTCTC
>QGDG01000097.1:0-113380 GCA_003268315.1 Stemphylium lycopersici | reverse complement strand
CCGCGCACGTACCCATTTTCCGACAATATCGGTACGATATCGTGCATCCTAATATCTATAGAGTTTTAGTTTATTAAGTAAGCAACTAAGTTTTTTAAAACTTCTTTATAAACTAAAGTTAAAGTAGTAAAGTAAATTATTTAATAAAGTAATACAGTATCTTTTTTAGTATGTAATCTAATATACTACATAAGCTCTAGCTTATAGTGTAATTATAGTTTTTAGTATGTAATTCTATATAGCTAGCTCTAGCCTTAGTTCCTTTAAGCGTGCGTACAATAGTTAATACTATACTTCTACGCTAGCTTATTGTATGAAAAAGATACGCCTAGCATATAAAACTTAACTTCTATAATTATTTCTTTAATAAGATCTATATTAGTATGGTTATAGATAGATTAGGGTTAATAGAGTAGTTAGTGGGGTGGTCAAAACTCGAACGTGGCCAAAACGCGCACGGACGGGATATGCCTGTTTAGATACACAACGGCTTCGGGTAGCTTCGCATCAGTCCGGGTCAGCCGGGCCACATGAGTCATGGAACTAATACCGCCTGCCGGTCTCTTAGGCTTTGAAACGAATCCACCTTTCCTAGTTTATGATGCTTTGCGAGCGGCCATGCGATTCGACCAGTACAGGCATAGCGCGGTTTGACCATGTGGATTGCAATTCGTGTTGTCCTAATCTGGCATTACGCTAAACATTCGTGTCTCCCGCCTAAGCCTCAAACGCCCTAGCAGCCCCTATACTTGATATCAAGTGATGTTGTTGTCTCCACGTTAAATCAAAATACTCTGCGGGGTGAAAATGGCTATGACGTGGATTGTAGAAACTCAAGAGTCAATAGCAGCTCTTCTTGTAGGTTTGAAGCCCCAGCAGAAGCTTCCTACATCTTCCTGACAGTCGCATTTGATAAAACACGTTATTGTATTTTTGGATCAGGAGATTTGCCCCCTAAAGGCTGTACTACCAGTCCCACACGCAAGTCTATATAATACATCTATACGCGTATTCGTAGCCGTATATAGCTTACTTCGGCGAGGTCCACATTTAAATTAACTCAAGGGGGTTCCACTCAATACACGATCCTCAATAGTGCGCGATATTTATCCCTTCTTGCACGTGACATTCTAGCTTGTCTAACAATGTTAATATAAATTGATGTAAAACCGTAAGCACGCTTTGACAGGTGAACAAATTCATTGGTCACGCTACAGCAAAGCGCTAATTATT
The DNA here is from genome assembly GCA_003268315.1 of Stemphylium lycopersici. Classification (NCBI taxonomy): domain Eukaryota; kingdom Fungi; phylum Ascomycota; class Dothideomycetes; order Pleosporales; family Pleosporaceae; genus Stemphylium; species Stemphylium lycopersici. Next base: position 112,147 of record QGDG01000097.1, on the reverse strand, counting down.
TGGTCCCAGCGCGCAAGATCCTCTGGCTCTCAGGCCTTACTCGCAAATACAACCGTTATTCTTTCTTGCAACTGCTATCCCGGTTCTTCCAAACAAAATGGCTGAAACAATGGCAAGCATACAATCGGTCCAGGCGCTCCCACAACTGTCTTCTCCAGTACGATCGCACAGCAAGTCGCTGATGAGACACGATGAGGACATTCGGTGTATCATATCCACGATACTATTTTTCGTCGTCTTCGTCATCACTTGGCAAACCTTCACATCGCCATTTACAGGTGGCTTACTTTCATTCATAGCATGGCTCTCGCTGTTCAAGCTATCCTTCATGGGCGCTGTAACAACGCATAATGCTATTCACTTGCCCATCTTTTGGGATAAGAACTGGAACAAGTTCTACCAGATTTGCTTGTCTCTACAGTATGGTGGCGCTGTTTCCATCTTTATACCAGGCCACAACTTGTCTCATCACAAGTATCCTCAACAAGCAAGAGACGTTAGTAAGTGCTTCGCTTCTATTCTTTTCGGTCTTCATCGTCTTGCCGAGTCAGCAGTCATGTAGTGTAAATAACGGCATTGAAAACTCAATCTCCACGACTTTCACAGCGCTAATTCTCTATCCTGTTAAACAGTGCGTACTACCAAAGTTCGATATAGCTTGAACATCTTAAACGGTCTACTCTTCTTTTGGCACGTTGTTCTGTCTGGAAACAAGGATGACAAGCTGTACTTTGAGGCTCAGGCCCGTCTCAATCGACCTATTGTGAAGCAGCGCCGGCTTGAAGAGGTTGCTGTTTGGAGTGCCACAGTAGTGCTTGTTCTACTAGATTGGCGTCGATGGATCTGGTTTGCACTGCTGCCACAATTCTACGCCAAATACTGCATCCTCTCGTTGAACTTTCTCCAACACGACGGGTGCGATATGAGCTCCAAATATAGCTTTGCGCGCAACTTTACTGGCCAGACACTCAATTACTTGTGCTTCAACAATGGATATCATACCGTTCATCACCTGCACCCCGGGCTACACTGGTCCGTCCTGCCGCAGAAGCATCAGGAGCTCATCGCACCTCACATCGCGCCCAGCCTGGAGATTTCGAACATATTACTTTACATGTGGCGAAGCTTCATTTATCCGGGTCTTCGGCTGGACTACAAGGGACATCCGCTCCTGATTTCCAAAGAGGAAAACGAGATGCCGGACGAACCATGGTTCTACAACGAGACGGAAACCTACTCGAATACGCAGGAGTATCTTGCCCATGGTATGAAATAATTGAGGTAGAGAAGAGCACAGGGTTCGAGTAGGTCTCATTAGTGCATCATTGTTCAAGTCATGCACTCAGACATAAATCATAGAGAGCGGAAGTGTTTAAGGGAACTACTATTTTGTATATCGCGCTCTTATCAAAGAGTACTCGGACCTTTCAATTCAAGTTCATTCAACAACTACGGAGAGCAATGGTACTGCCAGTTCATGAAAACCATAGCTGAGCCACCGGAAATTCAGTGAACATTCACATGCTCCTTGCGGCCATCTGATCTACGAGGAATGTGACCCTACGAAGGAGCTAATATTTAGTGTCCGACCACTTTTGGCCCATGCCGCAACGCGCATGTCTATACCATAGATTTCACAGTATTTGTGGCCCCCCACACCTATTAAATATGCCTATTACGCGTTGCAAAAAGTTCAACTACAAGGAGAATAAGGTTATAAAGCCTCCTAAGACTGGCCGCACTGAAATGAGTGTAGCTGAGCGCGCGTTTGTGGTGGAGCGAGTATGGCAGCCTTCAGCAGTTGGCAACCTTCAAGGGACGCAGCCACTCAACGCTCTTGGATATGTTTGAGAAGGTGGAGAAGAAGAGGAAGAAAACAGATGGTATCTTGTGGGATTCAATCATAAATCAGAGTGAGCTAGGGCGTGATCGGCTGATGCTCTTATCCCAAGATCAAAAGGATAGCATCATTACAATCGTCACCTCCTCACGAGAGAAACGCGAGCAGAAGGCTTGGCAGGCAGTTAACTAAGGTGATTTCAATGAGATAATTCCTAAAATGAGTGTTGAAACCTTTCAGAACTTTATGTATGAGGCTGGGTACGCATAGAGGAAGTCAGGATAGAAACCTTCACTCACACCTCAATAAGAGAAGGAGCGCTACGAATGGGCGCTCACCCACAACCTTGATCTTCACGAAGAGTAGGATAACCTTGGATACAAATTTAACCAGGTGGTGTTTACTGACGAAACACTAGTCCGAATTGGTAAAGAGTGAGGCTTAATAAGGGCGTAGTGCCTAGAAGAGGAGAGATGCGATGAAAACGTCAAGCACGATCGCAACCGCAAGGACTGTTGCCTCCAATTCTACGCGTCTTTAAGATTTGATCACAAAGGTCCTTATCATGTTTATCATCCGGTTACAGACCAGGAAAAGGTGGACGCCAAGGCTCACATCAGGGCAGGCTTGCAAACAGAAACATTAAATCAAATTTGACCTTCAATTTGATTTAATTTGGTTAGACCCATGGCCGATATGATATAATTCGATTTGATCTGGATCGATTTGGATCAATTTGGTTATTTGGTTAGCCCCACTTCTCTTACACGAGGAGATGCTTTGAGCTGCTCCTATAATATTCGCTTGCAGTCAGCCTCTCTGGGCTGTAACCATATGTCCTGCAAGGCTGGATATTCACTCCGGCTTAGACGACAGCGCAGGAATTGAAAAGAGATCGATTGACATCCGTGACAGACGTGGATACTGGCGTCTTCAGAGAAGCCAATACTGAATCGGATCACCCACCGAGCAGTTGCCTGGATCGAAAGTGGCAATCTCACGCTGTGTACTCATCGTGCGTAGCTGAAGGTAAAGGTGCAGGTTGAGTGCTGGGCTTTCTGATGGACGCCATAAAGCCATCTAGGTCCGTGGTCTTCCTTGTAACAATGGGCTGCTCAGGTATCGTATCCCGCTCGACAGGGAGGATGCGATGTTCCTCCCACAGTTGTTGCACGGCAGCCTTTCTTCTCACTAGCCAATCGGGATGATCGGCCTATTGTGACTCGACAGTTGACCACCGAAAGGCGAGGTGGAGGACAAGGACTGCGAGATATGCAGGACTGTCCTCAGTAAGGGTGCGGTATTGGTCCAGCTTCATCCAGCCAAAATTGCAACCAATCCGTAAGTGTGGTTATTCATCTCGTTCATGTTGTATCTTTGACTCTTGCAGATGCTTCAGAAGCCACTCCATTATCAGCAGAACCTCGCAGACCGCACCGAATTTTCCCGAAAAATATAAATTCAAAGGTTAGCGGCAGGAAGCTTGATTTGGCTCACCTTCTTTGGGTCGACCTTCGAGGCGCTTGGTAGCTGTCTTTAGCGGCTTCAGTAGAGCCAGATACTCCGAAACCATTGACCAGTCCTTAGCAGACATCTTATCGTCAACAATCGCAGGCTTCTTTCGGCTCTTGTTTGGCATCGGCTTTGTCCCATTCTGAGTCCTCCTGACCACGTACTGGTTCCACTCCGTAGCTTCTGCCTGGACCATGGAGTCGGGCGCATTCCGAAGCTGGTAACCCCGTTCCATCATCGCCTCAGAGGAGTTCCAGCGGGTGGCGTTATCCGTGATGACATTGTACGTTATTTTGTCTCCAAGGTTCAAGGCTGTGTTCTCAAGAAGCTGGAGCTTGTGGAGCTTCTCTATGCGCTGTCCCGATCTTTGCACCCAGTGGACAATATTGTGCAGCTTGTCGATTGGGCCCTTCGACCTCCAGAGTTTCATATTGTCTTGGACTTCTTTGTCGGCTTGCCAGTCCTCCTCAAAGGTATCGGCGTCTGTGCCGAAGAGAATAGACCGGGCGACAGGGCTGATGATATGTCCACAGCAACGAAGTCATCTGTGCTGCTTGTCAAAGCCAGACTCAGCGCCTAGTTCCTCAAGGCACGTGTCATTGTTCTCGCATTGTCTGTGACGGAGTAGCCAACACGATCCTCCAAGCCGTATTCGTGGATTGTCTCACTAACGCGGTCTGCAGGGTCCTTGCCACCATGACAACCCTCGATTTGCGGTAGGCCTAGAAGGATAATCTTTACTATAAGCTAAATTACTAAATCTGTTAGAGAGGTAGTTTACTTTATCTAAGCTCTAAGCTAGCGCTTAAAATCTCTAACTATCTTATTTTAGTAATTATTTCTTTTTTTAGAATCTAAGTTCTTCAGTATCTTATTATAAAGTAGAAAGCTAATTCTACTTAGACTTAGCGCTATAGCTAGCGTAGCTAGTGCTTACTTTCTATTTACGACTAATATAGTAGTTCTTTTTGATTTCCTTAAAGCGCTATAAATACTTTCTATAGAATTTATAAGCAGTTAAAGTATTATATAAAGTTTAGTAATACTTATTTATCTATAGTTTATACTAATATAAGATATAATAGTACTATAAAGTTATTTAGTAATAATTTAGTATAGTACATATTTAGAGTAATATAAATTTAATTCTATAAATAATAGAATAACTAGCTTATAATCTAAGTAAGAGATGAAGCTATAAGAGAGTTGCGAGCTAAATAAGTTAACTATAATAAGAATAATAATAAGATCTAATACATTCTTACACCTATTACCTCTAGTCCTAATATCTAGTTAAGCCTTTAGCATCCTAGATATTATTGGCATCTTTAGATAGTCTAGCATCTTTAGATGTCCTGCCTTAGTAAGATACTAAGTCACGTATTCTACGCCCCGCGTTAATCATTACCTTCTAACGTGTCGCCCTAAGGTTCTATACCTGCGACCTTTATTAAGAGAGAATCCTTTGCCTTATTACTTATAATGCTTAAATTATATTAAAAATTATAGTTTATAAAAACATAATTACTTTAAAATAGTAAAGTAAGAATATAAATTTAGTATTATAGTTTAAAAGTTTATTTTATAAAGTTAAAGATATCTTTAAATTTTAAGTACTTATTAAAGATATTGTACGGGTGTAAGTGTTTGGAAACGCTATCGTTTTGGTGTAGAAGCATCGCGTTCGCTGTAGCCGGAGAGAGAAAGATATAGGCACGAGGTACTAGTATTTCAAACGATTGTTATGAGAATTAGGAGTTAGTGTCTTTTTTTTGTGTTGTTCTTGTCTAAGTTGCATGTTATCCCCTAAAGTCTCTTTTTCAAGAGAGCTTTATAGCAGTGTCTACTAGTCTCACACTATAGCACTCCGTGCACTAGCACAACATATTTTAAAAAAAAAAAAAGTAGAAAACTAAAAGTTTTAAGAAGGTATTACTACTAAGAAAAAAGAGTATTAGGCTACTAATATAATTAAATATTAAAAGCTTTCGAAGTATAAATATTAGTAACTAGAGTATCTTTATACTACTATATTACTTCTATAATAATAACTTATAATAATTTCGTTTTATTAAAATAGTATTTTATAATTCTATTAAGCATACTATTATATCTTCAAAGTAAGAAGTAGCTAGTTATTAGTGTTTACTTTAATTATTTACTACTTTAATATTTAACCTAAAATCTAAGTCCTAATTTTAGTAATTTAAATTAACCTAACTTATACTAATGTTAATTAAACTTAGCTTACGTAGAGTAGAAAATAGGTCTCTACATCAGGAACTCATTTTCCGCGATATCTCTACCAATACCTGTACAATATAGACAGTGAATAGCTTATTTTAAAGCTAGAATCTAGATCTATCTTTTATACATAAAAGATATCTAGCTAGCTAGAATAGCTAGCTAGATATCTTAGATTAGAGCAAAAAAAGGAGACCTTGCTCTTAGCAACGTAGGTTAGCAAATAAATTTCTACTAATTAGACCTAGAGAAATTTTTTAAAAGTTTATAATATAGATTTTAATTCTAGCTATAAGATAAGTCATTTATTATCTATATATTATAGGTAGTAGTGGAGATATAATAGAAAATAGGTTCCTGATGCGGAGACCTATTTACTAGCTTAAGCTTACGCTAATATAACTTATAACCTAATCTAACTTAACGTATGTGGCAAGCGAGTCGCCCACGCAAGCGAGTCGCCCACCCCACCAACTTTGATCACCTTTGAAGCTCAATCCAACCATGCCGCAACACCGACAAGCTCTAGCGCGCTCATCTGAAGCTGATATACAGCTAACTATCTCATCTCTAAATAAGCATCAGATAAAGACTGTACGAGCAGCTGCTCAAGCCTTTAATGTCCCTCGTACAACGCTACGCGACCGACGCGCTAGCAAGCCTGCCCGACGCGATTGCCAGCCCAACTCAAGGAAGCTTACCCAGCTAGAAGAGGAGGTGATTATAAGCTATATACTCGACCTAGACCAACGTGGATTTGCGCCTACATACGCAGCTGTACGTGATATGGCTAATAAGCTGCTAGCTGCGCGCGGCGCTGGCTAGGTTAGGCAGAAGTGGCTAGCTAACTTTATTAGGCGTATAGATAGTCTTACGACGCGTTTTAATTAAGCATATAATAGATAAAGAGCTCTATATAAGAATCTAGTCCTAATTAGCTCTTAGTTTAAGCTTATAAAGGAGACAAAGGCTAAGTATAGTATCTACAACAAGGACGTCTACAACTTTAACAAAGCTAGCTTTAGAATAGGCAAGATCACGACTTAGCTCGTCGTAATAGAGTTAGAGAGAAGAGGCAGGCTAAAGGCTATCCAGCCTAGTAATCGCGAGTAGGTAACGTTGATCGCTGCGATTAACGCAGCTAGCTAGTCAATCCTACTATTCCTTATCTTTGCTAGCTAGTATTACCTAACTACCTAGTATAAGGAAGAGATCTTACGCGACTAGGCAATCGTAGTTAGTAACAACAGCTAGACAAATAACAAGCTAGAAGTTAAGTAGCTAAAGTACTTTAACGCCTATATAAAGAGTTGTATTATAGATACGCGTTACCTACTTATTCTTAATAGCTATAAGAGCTACTAATCTCTTAAGTTTTAAGAGCTTTATAAGGAGAATAATATCTATACGCTCTATATACTACTATACTTATCTTATCTACTCTAGCCTCTTAACGTTGGCTGCTTCTCGCTATTAAAGCGCGCGTATAGCTATAAGGTAGAGAGCCTAATCCGCTACTATATTAACTATATTACGAAGCTTAAGTTTCTACTAGCGTTTAAGACAGCGTTTAATTAATCGTTTATATTAGCTAATATCTGCTTAGCTTTCTACAGCGCAGGCCTTATTCCTCTCTAGCTAGACACTATTCTCTTAAAGCTAGACGTGCAGCTCTATACGCCTACTCTAGCTGCTCTACTAGAGGCTCTCTAGGAGGCTCATACACCAAGCAACGTACATAAGCTTGAGGCTTAATCAACGTTAATACGTAATCGTGTGCGAAAGCATAAGAGCTTATTACCTACCTTAATTATTAAGGCGATTAACTAGCTTAAGAAGGGCGCTAAAGTAATAATACTCTTAGCTAAGCTAATGCGCGATTAGATTACTAGCCTTAAGAGAGCTAACGAAGCGGCGTTAACGCGTAAGTAGCGTAAGAAAAAGCGACTCTAGAAGCGTAGGGTCTTAACAAAGAGAGAGGGGGAGGATATACTCGCTCAACGCGAGGTTGAGCAGCAGATTGAGCGTGAACAGCGTCAAGGTGGTGAGCGATCAGGCGTTAGCCGCCAGGCTGTTGCGCGCTGCAGCAGATGCAGGGAGACTGGGCATAACTCACGTACATGCCAAAAGGATACTCTAGGTACTACTTAATCTACTCTGTTAATATCTATATATTATCTTAAGAGGTGGTTGAGTTGCACGCTTTAAAGGTGATGAAAGTTGGTGGGGTGGGCGACTCGCTTGCGTGGGCGACTCGCTTGCCACATACGTTATCCACTTGAGCAGAACATCCATGCACACGCGACCACAACCCTGAAGCAAAAGTAAGACCGCAACAAAGATTGCAGCGCCCACCGAAAATAAATCTAATAGCACCTGCTATTCACCCAACGCTCGAGTCTAGAACGACACCGCATACCGAAAGGTTCCGCGAACAAGTCACACCCAAACAGCTACCAAATTTACAGTTTGTAGGACATTCGTGTGCGATAAAAGGACAGCAAAAGAAGTTGCATGTGCCAGCAAAGCAATTACTAATCAGCAAGCCTAACAACCCATCTACGCGGCATTTCAGTGTATATGCATAATACGGCGCCAAACCAAACAGTAGATACGCAGAAACGGCCCGACATAGCAGCACTATTTGCGTCTACATTGAACTTTAGAAAAAACGCACAGTTTATATGATCGCGGATTGTTAGCACCCTTGATTACAGAATGCCCATCTAAGTCTTCCTGTGTATTCTTTTGGTCAGCACCTAGACAATAGTATAGAGACAATGACAACTGTAGTAAGATAAGGACGCAGAGTAAATGTACCCAGGCATCTAGTATTAGTAATAGTCAATCGATTGACGTTATTGATTACTATCCAAATCAAGTGCTTACTTGGTCAGATTGCCTCTGGCCCAGATAGCAATGAACCACGTCGACCTAATTAATTGTTGCTTACTCTGTATGCATCCAATTCACACATGCGAAAAATAGAAGCCGGAGAATCAAAGTCCAAATAATGTAACTAGGGAGATGAGACAAAAAACGCCAGACAAGAAAGTAATTATCAGTAATAGAAGTAGATAGAGCCTAGACGCACCCAAATGTCACATCGTACGACTAGTAATTGTCTGTATTGACTAGAGACAATCCGCTATCGCGGCACGATAGGGAAGAGTAAACCCAAATAGCCCGATCTGACTTATCGGGCACTGTCACGGCAGATTGACCTGACAAGAACATAGCGTTGCCGAATAACAGCCTAGCCCGCGAACTCGGTCCCTTTATGTGTTGAACATAAGATAGCTTAGAGGCCGAGAACGAGTTTAACCAAGGCGCTAGAGAGACGCTAAAGCTTCACGTCCACGCCCCCCGTCATTACTAGTAGAGATGAAATAGCGAGGTAAAGACTGTGTTTCCAAGCCCCCTTCCCTCTCCACCCTCCGACACGACTCAGAATCCAAATACCGCAGCACAATACAGTATAATGTATCACACTACTTGGCACCAACCGGCGCGCAAATGGCACGATAAGAAAACTTGCTCGAAACATTCAAGCACGCGCTAGGCGTAGACGTGATGACGTCGGTTGGTGTACCAGAGCAATCGCTGCTGGTGTAGAATTCGACTGCAACACGAATTGACTTCTTATTAGCCTAGGCAACATGCCACATGCCAACGTGAGATGTTTCGTGGTCGTGGTCGTTAGATGGATAGTAAGAGTGGAAAAGAATCGTGAAAGGGGGTGTGAGTAAGTGAGGGCAAGAGCGTGGAAGGCAGTATGCGCAAAGAGGGGTGACTTACGGCGGCAATCTCCCCTCGTCTTCTCAAGGAAGAACACGCGCGCACTCTGTCCGGGGAGGAAGTTGCACGTGTCACTGTTGATGTTTTGCTGCTGGGTGCCCTGGGGCGAGCAGTCGAAGTTGGAGTAGGTTTCGACTAGAATGCCATGCCACAGTGTCAGTTTAAACAAATCGCGTTGTTCCTGTATGTTGACTTTCGAAGTGGGGTGGTGAAGATGATGATGAGGACGCGAAGGAAGGGGAGGGAGGTGCAAGGGGGCGTACAAGAAGCGACGTTGTCAAGAGCAAGCTGCGCAGATGCAGTCGAAGCCAGCATGGCGAGCGCAGCAATTGCAGAGGTAAAGTGCATGTTTGAGGGATTCTGGTAAGTGAGGAGATTTTTGGGGGTAAGAATATTTAGTTGTTTGAAGAAAAGAAGACAAAGGCAAACCTGTGATACTTTCTGTCTTTTACTACGACTTTTTTACATCTCTTTATACCTTTTACTCTGTAGTGTCCACCGGTTACAATTCCTCTTCCGGTCGTCTCGATGCCTCCAAATCGCCTCTTCACAGCCCGCCATGGCTTTTTGCGATGTGTAGAATACGAAAGCGACTTCAAATCACAGCTGATGGGCTTGCAGTTCTGCGGATCACGTTCGCCAACCACAATATTGTTGCCACATCGCGAGTCACAGGCTTTGTCAAGGCAGCTTGTTCGCGCACCTGACCGCCACGGTTTTCACGTTGAGAGTAAAACTCACCAATGCGACCATTCAAGAAGCGACAATGTGAGATGTGCTGGTCTAAGATTGTGACGACTTGCAGAGAAGGCTCCCTCCCTTGTGGGTGTGGCTTACGATGGTGGAAACGGTAATGTCCGGGCCGTCGTTGCAGAGGTCGGCCCGCGACTGACAACTGCCTTATGGGGAAAACGTTACCATCTTGTGGCTTGGGGGGCGTCATGCATAAGCCGATTATGCAGCTTGATTTGTTCAGTTTCGGGCGGCTCAAACAGTTTCCGGTGAAGGTGTGAACAAATCCCTGTTACTGCTAAGTTGCATGCAATCATTCCATCAATCCAGCAGTAAGATCGATATCCCATGCATATCGATCTCACAATAGCTCATGAAGACACTTGGGACTTACTGTTGACAAAAGTTGGAGGTGAGATCCGCCATACCAAGAGGCTTGGCGCGGGTTTCTCCTGTATTCTACCCGCATTAACGTACTGCAACGCAATGCAATGCAAACTGCGAGACGCATCCTGCGTAATTTCAATGCTGCGTTGGTGTGGAATCCGACAGACGGCACGCACGCATGCACCAATGAGACGGGAACACCCGGCTGACGGGCCTAGGCATGTGCGAACAAATGTTGGATTGTTGAAGGGAGAGATCATGAGCAGATGCTCACACTCAATCTCACCTACATCCAGCCTGCGAGGCTATACACCCTCTTTGAAGTCTAAACCGTGGCGCATACAGTCATCTCGATCGTAAGGTCTTTGGCCTACCTGGCCAGACCTGCAAAGGTATCTTGCCCTCATTTTTTAGTTAAAGTCATTCATGTTGTGTAGGCTGATGTCCTGGCTGCTGGTAACGCGACGGTCTTCACCGTTGTCATTGGACAGGGCATCGCTGGTGGGGGCGCTGCTGACACCGTTGACAGGATGCCAATCAGGTGAACCAGCGACACCATCTGAGGGGATGACGTTTCCATGTTGGTCAACCTCCTGTGATATTCGTTAGTAAATTGGACGACTTCAGACTTAGATTTCGGTTCAAACTTACGACACCCTTGGCAGCCATGCGGATCTGCTGTGGGTTGGCTGTGCCATGCACAACGGCCTCTCGTGCCTTTTCCATGACCTTTTGTTTGCGAGACTCCCCACGCACCTTCTCAAGGTGCTCAAAGTAGCCGGCGTCAACAGGGGTGACATATTTGCCACAGAAGACGCCAACCTCGAATTTCTGAGTCTTCGGATCGCGCGGCGAGAGGCGCGCACATGCGCTTTCGAGGTCGTCAAGATTTTGGTAGACGACATCGTCAGCACCAATGTGCTTGGCAATAGCTGCTGAGTCGCGATGGTGGGCGATGAGCTCCGATGAAGATGCAAGGTCGATACCGTAGATATGAGCATAGGTGATCGGTGGGGCGCACGAGGTGAAGTAGACCTTCTTTGCGCCAGCCTCACGTGCCATGAGAACAATCTCACGTGACGTTGTGCCTGGAGTAAGAGTTAGTGTCTGAGAACGCTAATGGATAGTCCGCTGTCAGAGCCAACATACCTCGTACTATCGAATCATCGACCAGTAGGACGTTCTTGCCCTCAAACTTCTTCTTCATCGGGTTCAATTTCGCCCTGACACCCTTCTGACGTAGCTTTTGGGATGGCATGATGAAAGTGCGGAAGATGTATCGGTTCTTGACGAATCCTTGCACGTAGGGCTTTTCGAGCGCCTCAGCGACGCACAGAGCCGATGTGATGGACGTCTCGGGAATCGGCATCACCACGTCAATCTCCGCCATCTTCTCTGGACCTAATTGCTTCTTGATGGTCTCGGCGAGCGTAAAGCCCATGTTGCGTCGACTTTCGTCCACATCGATACCGTCGATGACGGAGTCTGGACGAGCAAAGTACACGTACTCAAAGATATCTGGGGTGTATGCCTCTTGCTTGGCGACTTGTCGGAAAACAGGCTCCTTGCCCTTCTCAATGATAACGGCTTGACCGGGCAGGATGTCGAAAAAGTCCTTGTAGCCGCATTGAACAAGGGCTACACTCTCAGAGGCCATCATGTAGTCCATTCCGATGCCGTCCTGTGAAGGTCGAGAGCCGAGGACCATGGGTCGGATGCCGTACGGATCACGGAAGCCTATGAGACCGAAACCTGGGACTGTTAGAAAATGCGCCGAGGAAGTAGCCTAAGGGACTCGAGGCTGGTTGCGCTTCGTGCCCTCTTACATACCAGCTAGCATGGCTGTGCATGCCCATCCACCGGTGCAGAGCTTGTACATTCTCTCCAGCGCAGCGAAACAGTCATCGGCGTTGATACGCGCCTTGCCCGTCTCATTGAGCTCGTCGGCGAAGATGTTGAGCATGAGCTCACTGTCGCTCTCGGTATTGATGTGCCTGTGCGCCTCGTGGTCCAATCGCTGGCGGAGAGCGGGGGCATTGATCAGGTTGCCGTTGTGGGTCATGCAGATGCCGTAGGGGCTGTTGACGTAGAATGGCTGAGCCTCAGCGTTTGCGCTGCTGCCAGCGGTGGGGTATCGCAGGTGGCCCAGACCCATGAAGCCGGGAAGGTCGGAGACGCGAGCGCCGTCCTGGAAGACTTTGGAGGCCATGCCGTTACCCTTGCACTGGTGGAAGCGACCGCCAGCGCTGCAGCTGACTATGCCAGCAGCGTCTTGGCCTCGATGTTGGAGCAAGTAGAGGGCATCGTGGACCTCGACCGACGCCGACTGCGACTTTGGATCGCCATGGATGACTGCGATGATACCGCACATTTTGACGTGACTGCGGGGTGTGGAGGAGAAAGGTTCTCAGACTTGTGTAGTACTAGAACGCGTCAGTCACGGTAGCCCCGGAAGACGCAGAGTCTGAGTAAAGGTGGGGTTGCTGTCTCTCAGAAAGTCTTTGTGCGCTCATGGGTGATCGCAAGTCTAACATCTTTATAATAATGACGAGATCATCATAGTGACAGGTGGAGATGGGGAAAGTAGTGAGATAACGTACCCTGAAGGAAACTGGGCTTCTGAACAGCTTATCCAAAGATTTCGCACAGCAGGGTTATGTAGAGTACTGTCGGAGAAAAAAACGCGTCCAGGGAGCAAGTTTTTTACAACTGAATATCCTTCTCTCTCTCTCAGGCAAGAAATGGCGCTCAGTGAGGTCGTCGTCGTCTTCGTCTGCGTGATATTGTCGTCGCGGGGTTATTGTCCCGTTGGGTGCTGGCGATGGCGTGCAAGCTCATGGTTATTGGAAAGTAAGAATGCCTCTAGTGGGGAAGGGGGCAGCATGATAAACAATTTTTTTTCGCTCGCCGCACCTGCAATTCCGCACTTCGGGCCTTGGCAGCGAACTGCGCCGAGGGTGCAACCCCACATTCGGCGACAATGCGCTCCATCACGCCTGCATTTGGATTATGCAACGACGTCCGATATTGGAAAAGATGGGATTCTGCATATGCATGATGCCTTTTGCTTTTTGTAGGGACAACTATGCTCTAGTAGATGCTAGTTGCCATCTATCTTTGATCCCCTCTACAATCCAAGAATCTTCCTGACATCCAAAGCACTAACAGCTGGGAAGCTGAACGTCGGGTGTGCAAGTCGCCTACTTCCCAAGCGCATCGAGCTCACAGGGTACAGTTCATCGCTATGTAGTCATGTCCGTGCAGCCCCTCAGCTGAGCAGATCATGTGATTACTATCAAGACTTTGAGAACGAGCATCAGTCTGTTCAGTGCGAAAGACTGCCACGTCGCACCATGACAATGTGATTATGGAAGAGAGCAGCATATCGTGTTCCCTACTATCGGAGGCCAAGATGTGGTCTATCAGAAGATGGCAATGGGTATGAATGATACATCAGGTCACGGCTCATTCCAATTAGGTGGTATCCTTCGTTAGCCTAGTCGCAAAACATTGGGAAGCGCGACATTGAGCTGCAATGCAAGACGAATGCATCGCTTCCATGTATAGTGACAAGGCGTATGAAGCGGAAGCTCGCTCACACCGAATCATTAAACTCAGAAGCGGTAATGGAGAGTGAGTGAGGGATGTGGAAGTGATTGGAGTAGCGCCTGTGCTAAGCCGCTGTCTTTCCCGGAACTTCAGGCCCATCTGGCTCATAGTTTGTCTCTCCCAGCGATTCAGAAGGTGCAGATATGGAAGGCGCAGCCGGGGTAACAGAGCTTGGACCGCGAGATGCTGCAGCATTCAATCTCGCATTCAACGCTTCTAGAGCCACTGCTCTTCTCCTCTCTGCCTCGGCGCGTGAGGATCCTCCACGGCCGCCCCTGCTGTTGGGGTTCATGATGCTCGGCAAGCCACCTTCAGCACGGGCGCTTGCCTGTTCGTTACCTGCATCAATGTCTTGGTCGGAGAAGGGTGTGCAGACTTGAAGCGATATCAGCATGTTGTAGATGCCGTCGGCGAGCGCGCCAACGGGTGTCTGTATTGGTTCGGGGAAGAAATGAGCAAAGCTGAAGGTGTCGGAAGCGTCCCCGCGTATGACCGATCCATCTCCAGTGGTTGTGGATGAGAGCGAGGGACTGAGGCGGTAGAAGCGAAGGTAGATCCAGGCCATCATGAAGCCGAAATATGCCAGGAACATGGCCGTCTCGGTGCCTAGTACAATGCCTGAGACGGTATTTGTGACAAGGAAGATGGCGGGAAAGTGCTTGACGCGCATACGGATGAGGCCTTTTGCGATGGCTACGGTGTGTTCGGGAACTAGTTGCTTGAAGGAGACGAGAAAGCCGGCTTGGATAGCGATTCCACCAGAAATGGTCGTGTGTCTGCGGTGGGTTAGTGGAGTACTTGGAGGCCTTCAACGTCTCTCACCTCAAGGAGCCTTTGCTCAGGACAAGGTAGCCGACAAGGTACAGAAGATAGGTCAAGAGGTTGGGTATCATGGCTGCGAACAGCATGAACTTTGTGAATTCATGCGACCCCCACGCCCTCTCGAGGTAGCGTCCGCCATAAAAGACAGTCAGACCGGTGGTAATGAGGCCGAGGAGATTCTGCTCTACGACGGTCGCAAGCGCAAAGACCCAGGGATACCAAGGCACCGAGAAGCCGGGCACAATGGTGAGCCATGGAACGCCATTGCCCACGCCGATGATGGGCTTCTCGACCTTTTCGACCCAATTCGAGTTTGGTCGCAGGGCAAAGTTGACGAGGGTGAAGAATATGAGGGCGGCGAGGATGCCTCGTGTGAGCGGGGGTAGGCTGGTGCGGGCCATGGGATGACAGGCTTGGTGATGTTGTTCAAGAATACACAGACGGGAGTGGTGTCGGCCCGGGCGGATGCAGAGGAGCGGTACCTAAGCTGCTGGCAAGGTGAAGGCATGCAGGCGTGGCTCTCGCTGGTCCTCGTCGCATCTTCCTTCGGACAGGGATTCTAAACGACGCTCGGACGAAGATCAGGGCGGCCGTGTGGGGACTAGCTTCCGAGCAAGTGTGCGTTCAGTAGTTGCAGGTAGCCATCCAGCCATCGATCCTCTCCCAAGCACCACCACAGCGACGCATCGCGCAGACACTCCCTCACAGAGCCACACAAGACCCTCTTCATCCTGCTGGAGCGCATGCAGCGCGTGCAGAATGCGCCATGGCGGAGACTCTCAGCAGCAACGCGATGAACTATCTCGGTACTTTTCCCCAGACGGACGCTCCATTGGCCTGCCTATCTGACGTGTGGTCTAGTATGGCGATATCTACAAGAAGCCGGATTCGGCAATGCAGCGCTGCACCTGTCGCGGTGCTGGATTCGCGACCCCGACACGCTCCCCTTCGCCAGGAACATTGAGCCGCACGCTCTCGTCAGGCTGGTGCAGGATGGCATGTGCTTTGACCAGCTCCAGGCCGAGGCCTGCAATGTACGTCGTCGCATGCGCATACTTGAGACTGAGCTGGGCTGATTTGGGCAGACGGAGCCCCGATACAGGTTCGGCAGCGACCACGGCCGGCCATATACGCGCAATGGCAGCCTGTTGACCCTCGACAAGGGCATTCCCGCCCACCAGCTCGCGACCGAGGCCAACAGCGCCGTGCAGGACCCCCCGCCAAAAAAGACGCTCAAGCGCAAAAAGGCGAAGCCGACAAATGGCGTCGACCCGCGCCCTGAGCCCGAAGTCAACGGCGACGCCATGGACATCGAGCACAACGGCGCGACGACCCACGTCACTGCCAGCCTCAGGGCTGAGTCGGAACCCATGGGCTCCGAAGCCGAGTCGCTCACCGTCGCAGAGATACCACTCTCTACCCTCAGCATCGGCCAGGACGCTGAAATTCAGACCGAGGCCATCGCGATAGCAGATCTCGCCCCGAGCACCGTCTTCGTTCCACGCCATCCGAACCCCGAAAAGGTAGTCGAGCACACATTGTGGGGGCCGATTGAATCTCCAGTACTACTTGCTGCAGGCAAGTCTCTACTCCAGGTCCATGTAGTCAGCAAACCCGACAGCCAGGACCAAACCCCGCCTATCCACACGGCCGACATGTCCCTCCCAGTCGACAGCTTTGACGTTACCGCTCTGTGCTGGCATTCCGAGGACGAGCTCACCGTTTCCGCGCGCGAACAATGTTTCAACGAGGTAGGCGAGAAGATGATGATGGACAAGCTCATCAAGCTCACCGAAGGCGGCACCACCTCCAACGTAATTTCCTCAACCGCAGGACTTATCAACACGCTTCGCTGGAACTCGGAGCGTAACCTACTACTGTCCATCTCGACAGACGGCGAGAAAGGCTCCATCAAGGTCTGGAAAAACGATAGCGATTCCATCCCAGCATGGACCGAATTCACAGAAACGGCCATTCTCGACGCTCAATGGATCAGCGACTCGGCCTTTGTTGTTTGCGGCATCAAGCTTTTCAAAATATACGAAGTCACCGACACACTGTCGACCCAGCGGACATTGGACACTCGCATACAGTGGGAAACAGTCAAGCACGACGCAGCCTCTGGAATCATTGCCGTACTGGGAATCGAGGATCAAAAAGACTACCTTGGCATTCTCCATCCCAACGACTCAATCCAACTACAGACCCATGAATACCCCGATGAATATGCTACTGATCTTGGATTCCGTGCCAGGCCAGCTACCAGTCATCTTACCAATGGCTCTTCTCTGCCCCCGGTACTGCTGGCAACAAGTTCAATGTCTGGCGCCGCGCGGGTGTGGGATGCAAATGAGCCTTTCAAGTGCGTCAGATGGCTCCCTACTACAGATGGTACACAGGCTCTCAAGATCGCCTTCTCGCCAGATGGTTCGCTTCTAGCAGCTGCGGGTCCTGATGCTGTAACTATATGGGATGTGGAAAAAAGAGACGTCCCAGTAGCAAACTGGCGCGCCAGTGAATGGCCAAGCGAAAAGTGGAATCCTGGAACAGATGGCGAGTTCAGTCTTGGTTGGGAACCAGACAGCTCCAGGCTGTCGATTGCCCTGGGAAATCAGGTATGTTCGGCCCTCAATTCAATACTGCTAACTTACTGACTGTATTGTAGATTGCCATCATCACAGTCCCCAGGTAGACGGATGAACTCGCATACCAACAATCCCGACTGGGTCTTATCAAGCGATTACGAATTGCATTGCGCAGGACGAGAGAAGGGAATTCACGGGTCGACTATGCAAGTCATTGCGGAGACAATACTCCGCGGCTGCCAAATCAAATCACGATGCGCGCGCATGGCGGGGCGCATGTGGAGTCCGGGGTGGCGTCTCTACCAGATGCGGAGTATCCTGTGATGTGATAGGCGGAACACGAAGGCTTAACTGTCTCCCGTATAATCGGCTACCGTGCACGACACCCGTGGACAACACCCGGTTTTTGAACCGGGTCCACCATTCCTCACTAACGCTGCATCCATTTGCTTCGGCACTTGTGTGATGCGGCCGACTGTCAGCATGCACGAGGGGCGTATTTCGATCAGCAGCTATCTTATCGCTTTTATATGACCGAGTTCCTCGATACCCCTCGATACCTTTTCTTGTATACTACACAAATTATAGGCGAACAAGCTTCGAATACAGTCTAGGAGAACAGGTCGCAACGACCACACTTTTAACTGCAACTTGTTCCCTTCCACTTTCTTTTCTTCCCATCATGTCAGCAGTACCGAATCTTCCTATTGATGCCCCAATGGTCCATGCCGACACTAATACAGAAGGTGTCGCCGCAAAAAATCCTTCCTACAAGCTCAACGATGCACCAGTTGAAAACTTGCGTCGTTTGAAAGTCATTGTTATCGGTGCAGGGTACTCGGGCATTTATCACGGGATCCGTATACCGGAGAGATTGAGGAATGTTGAATTGGTGATCTACGAGAAAAATGCTGGTGTTGGTGGGACGTGGTATGAGAATAGGTGAGTGCCGTTTTGCGCATGGAAACGTCCGGTGAGTTGAATCCGTCGCTCTCAAACTAACAAACGCAGATACCTAGGCTGCGCATGCGACATACCTTGTAAGCCTATCCACTTACATGAATTCTGTATGTTTACTAATCGTTCCGCTAGCTCACTCCTATCAGTACTCTTTCCAACCAAATCCCAACTGGTCGTCTCTGTATGCTCCAGCGGCCGAAATCCAATCATACCTCCAGGACGTGGCTCAGAAGTATTCGGCAGATCGCTTCATCAAGCTGCGACATGAAGTCGGGCCGTGTCGTTGGGATGACGAGACTGCAAAATGGAATATCACAGTCAAGAATCTGGACACAGGAGAGACGATGCATGACCAGGCTGACGTGTTGATCTCTGCAAAAGGAGCTTTGAACACTCCCTCTTGGCCAGAGATAGACGGCCTGGACACTTTCAAAGGCGAGGTCATGCATTCTGCAATCTGGAACGAGGAGTAGGTTATACCAAGCCCTAGCAGCCGCGTACACCCATTGATTTGAAGCAGCTACGATTTCGAGAACAAAAAGGTGGGCGTGATCGGCTCCGGTTCATCTTCAATTCAGATCGTACCCTCACTCCAACGCATGCCAGGTACACAAGTCAGCACCTTTGTGCGTAGCAAGACGTGGATCTCACCGCCTTTCGGCCACCAACTCTTTGAAAAGTACGGTTTCCAAGGGTCTTCTATCCCCAAGGAGCTTCAAGATCGCTTTGCCAACGACTCGGAATATTACCACAAGTTCAGACTCTCCGTCGAAGAAGACGGAAACGGGATCCACGCCGTCACAATAAAGGGGACAGATCTGCAAGTAGGCTCCAAGGAATTATTTGAGAATCACATGAAAGAGCGACTCAAGACCAAGCCCGAGATTCTCGAAGCGCTGCTTCCCTCCTTCTCACCCGGATGCCGGCGCCTGACGCCCGGCCCAGGATACCTCGAAGCGTTAACACAGCCAAACGTCGCGTTCGTCACATCACCCATAACACGCATCTCAGAATCCGCCATCCACACATCCGACGGCCAAACCCACAAAATCGACGCTCTCATCTGCGCCACGGGCTTCCAAGCCGGCGCCCCACCTCCCTTCCCCCTCATCGGCAGCAACGGCCTCAGCCTAAAGGAAAAATGGCAGGAGCGCCCAGTAAGCTACCTCTCGCACTCCGTCGCCGGCTTCCCCAATCTCTTCACCATGCTCGGACCCAACGGCGGCATCGGTTCCGGTAGCCTCACCACCATGATTGAAACTACCGGCGACTACGTCATCAAAACGATTCGCAAGATCCAAAAGGAAAACATCGCATCCATGGTTGTTAAAGCAGCGCGCGAGCGCGATTTCATCGAGCATGTAGACGCGTACTTTGAGGGTACGGTCTTCGCAGATGAGTGTAGGAGTTGGTATAAGAATAAGGGGTGTGGCGCTGTGACTGGGCTTTGGCCGGGGAGCACGCTGCATTGCGTTGAGGCCATGCGGAGTCCGCGGTGGGAGGACTTTGAGTATGTTTATTGCGATGAGCTGAAGGGGGCTGCGTCTGAGGGCGGGCTTGGTGTTGCTGGTGGTAAGAGGGCTAATAAGCTGGCTTGGTTGGGCAATGGGTGGAGTGATAACGAAAAGAAGAAAAAGGATCTGGCGTGGTATCTTTACCCGGAGTTTATGGATAAGCCTGTTGCGCCGCTGCCGGAAGCGAAGGAGGCATACAATGTGCGCCCGTTTTCGTGTTGAAGGGGAGGGGGGAAAGGGGTTCTGGCGATGTTAGGCTGGATGGTAGAGAACGGAATTACTAGCCTGTGTCTGTGAAATGGAGAGGGAGGAAACCGGGTGAAGAGTTGATCCAGCATCATTTTCGAGACTTTCAATGCCGCCATCGTGTCGCGATATCCCATCCCCGTTCACACGCGCCTCCGCAGTGGACGTACAGGGCCCCAGTATCGAATAGAGAATTCGCAATCTTTACCGACCTTGTATGTTACTCATCTTCCCTTCAGCCTCAGCCTCAACAGTTGACACAGGTTCGTGGCGTTGTCAACACCACTCGGCGAGTTCCTGTGCCTGATGCGGCGAAGAATGCTCCCGAGCTTCTATCCCTCGGTCGATCGAGAGAACTAGCCTCCTGCCTCTGTGAGGGAAACTGGTGGCGCTTATCTCCACTCAGCAAGTCGCACGGACGACACTGAAGTCTATTTCCAGAATGACTTTTGCGTTCTCGATGAAGGAGTTTGACGGGGCGAGGCGAAGTGAATTGCATATGGTGAGGCTTGCGCTACTAGCAAGTAAGTAAGCTACTACATGGGTATGATGAGGTCTGTTCCAGCTTAACGTCTTATTTTAGCATCAGACAGACGAGTCTGGCATGAGTAGTCTCTCCCTTCATGGTGCGAAAGCACTGCGTTTCGCTCTTAGGCTTTTCTATTTGTTCGTCTTTCTTTCGTTTCTCAGTGCTTGGCTTGACTTGACCTGCCTTTTTCTCCGCGTCTCCCCTGTAACGTTGACGTGCGAGGCATATTAGCATGCCATCGGAAGTCAAACACCATCCCCACGTGCGTGTTTTCCATGCCCCATTCCTCTCCGCTTGTTGGACGGCAACAGCAAAACACCCCCATGCTCCATGCAGAACCTGTTGAGGTGGGTGATGATGCGAATATCGAGGAATGCATTATGAAAGATAGTCACGCGTCCACCCTGGTGGCCGTTCATGTGAAAGGGCTTTCCCCGGGTTAAGGCTCAAAGCAGTCTAGCGTTTTGTAGGGATACCTCGGTACCCTTCACATGTCGCGAGTCCGCGTTGTGCGACACCGACACCGACAACCTCTCACAAGACATTCATCCCAGCAAACTTCACCTCCCAGCGCATCTACAAAAGTAGACTCAGCGCGCAGTGCAGATAACATCGTTTACGACCGTCCACTGTCATCCACATAGGCTGCCACTACCCGCAACCGTCCCTCGATCCCCGCCGCTCGCGCGTCACCACTGCGTTGCGGTGCGCACGACGACAGACGGCTGAACAGCCACCAATGACTCCTCCATGATAACCATGGCCGTCTTCTCGAAACCCCTCTCCTCGCACCGCCTTACCAACGCCTCGGCGAAAGCCATAGTAGCCGACCTCACCCGCTTGTACTTGCAACACCGAACACGCATATCGCGCGCTGTGTATCTCACCTTGTTCGTGGCCCTCATAAACCGGATCCGGAATGCCATCGCCGAGCAGAAAGCAGCTGCGTTGCGACGGAGCAAGAAAGCTGCGGATAAAGACAAGACAACAGCAGGCGAAGGCGAGGCAACAGGCAGGAAAAAGGTCGAGTTGAATCGCGAGTTCTTCAAGAATCTGCTGCGGCTGCTGAGAATATGTATACCAGGGTGGAAGAGCAAGGAGTTCCGGCTGCTAATCGGACATAGTGTGTTTTTGGTGCTAAGAACGATGATCAGTCTGTATGTGGCAGAGTTGGATGGCAGGCTGGTTAGTGCGCTTGTGAGGGGGAAGGGGAGGGAATTTCTGATGGGGCTGGTGTGGTGGATGGGTGTTGCTATACCCGCGACATTTACGAATAGTATGGTATGTGAAAGACATGCTCTTCTGGAACAGTGTTTCCTCGGACAGGCTGCTAACGATGGTAGTTATCATACCACCAGTGCAAACTCTCCCTCCAATACCGGACTCGGCTCACAAACTACATCCACTCCAAGTACCTCTCGCAAATGACCTTCTACACGCTCAGTGCTCTCGACGACCGCATCGCAAACGCCGACCAACTCATTACCGTCGATGTGGCCAAGTTCTCAAACTCCCTCGCAGAACTCTACTCCAACCTTGCAAAGCCGGTGCTCGATATTATAATCTACAACTACTCGTTGTCAAGAAGTGTAGGCGGAGAAGGCTTATTCTTTATGTCACTGCTCGTCCAAATCTCCGCGAGCGTCATGAGAGCGCTGACTCCACCTTTTGGCAAATACGTAGCAGATGAGGCGAGATTGGAGGGAGAGTTCAGGTTCCAACATTCTAGGCTGATTGATTGGAGTGAGGAGGTTGCGCTTTATGCGGGACACGAGGCGGAGAAGGATACGCTCGACAAGGGGTATTTCACATTGATCAAGCACGTCAATCGGATCCTGAGGCGAAGATTCTACCATGGTATCATGGAAGACTTCGTGATCAAGTACTTCTGGGGCGCATTGGGCTTGATGTTGTGCAGCGTGCCGGTGTTCTTCAAAGTACCCGGCACAGGGGGTATGAGCATGGGCGACCGAACCGAAAGTACGTCTCTCTCTCTCTTTCTTCTACGTTCACCATTAATATACTAACATGGTACAATCACAGGCTTCGTAACCAATAGACGCATGCTCCTCATGTCCAGCGATGCCTTTGGCCGCGTCATGTTCTCCTACAAAGAAATCAGCGAGCTCGCGGGCTACACCTCGCGCGTGTCGACTCTCCTCGACGTAATCACCGACATCCAAGCCGGCCACTTTGAAAAAAATCTCGTCTCATCCGCCGACACGGAAGAGAACGCGCAAGTCCTGCGGGGCCGGGGCGACGTAACCGAAGGCTCCGACATCGAGTTCACCGACGTGCCTATCGTATCCCCCAACGGCGACGTCCTCGTGCGCGCGCTCTCCTTCCACGTCCGCCCGGGTGACCACCTTCTCATTGTCGGGCCCAACGGGTGCGGGAAAAGCAGCTTATTTCGCATCCTAGGCGGCCTGTGGCCCGTGTACGGGGGCCGCGTAAGGAAACCCCCATTCGAAGACATCTTCTATATACCCCAGCGACCTTACCTCTCCCGCGGTACCCTGCGTCAGCAAATCATCTACCCAGACTCGCTGCATGATATGCATTCGAAATCCGTGTCGGACGCCGATTTACTGTCGATTCTGTCTACCCTGAACCTCGAAGGGCTGGTCGATCGCCCGGGTGGGTTTGACGCAGAGGCCCTGTGGGAAGATGTGCTGAGTGGCGGGTTGCAGCAGCGGGTTGCAGCAGCGCGCCTATTTTATCATCGTCCGCGTTATGCGATTCTAGATGAGTGCACGAGTAGCGTAACGCTCGAGGTGGAGAAGGTCATGTATGAAGAGGCCAAGCGGTTGGGTATCACGCTCATGACGGTGTCGCATCGACGCAGTCTTTGGAAGTATCATGTTCGGATACTGCAGTTTGATGGGCAAGGGGGGTATTATTTTGGGGGGTTGGATGCGGAAAGGAGGGCCGTGCTTGAGGAGTGAGTTTTCCCTTTTCTTGTCTATTCTGTTGGATGATTGTTGGATGGCGAGGTTGAAAGAGGTGTGCTAACTTGATGACAGTGAGAAAGAAGAGATTGATTTACAGCTTAGGGCGGTGCCGGATATTGAGCAGAGGATCAGGGAATTGGAGGCGGAGTGATTGTGGGCTGTATGTGTAGCTCTTAGGTAGGAAGTGGGGGTATGAGATTAGGCTGAATGTTCGGATATTGGAAGAAGTTATGATTAGACGTATACTATGAGTGCATTTAGCTATTTTTCTTCGACTTTTTCACGCGCATATCGCTGCTTTCTGCTACTTTAAGTGGGCCGTGGAAGGATAGCAGTGGCTTCATATCGTTAAATGCTGGGCTAAAATTCCCGTCTATGTCGCATGTCTCTACAACGTCAGGAAGTGCCAGGAAAGGCGACAGGTTTGGGCGAGAGACGCACTAGCGCCGGGTGTGGCCGCCACAACCAACTGGTGTTCCCCCGAGCCATCGCCAGGCTGGACGCGAGTCATCACCGCGCCAAGACATAGCTCTGGCCGGCTCGCGACTGCTGTTGGACCCTCGCTCCTGCCGTGTACCTTCTGTCTTGTACGCACACACAGCCATCTACACCACCAGATGCTGCAAACCACGACTGCACCATTTTCGAGCTTCTACGTAGGCGTTTTTGTGGTTCTGCTTCCACTGCGGTGAAGCCTCAGACTTTTTCAGGATCAATTCACCGCAATTGCACCCTTTCCCGCCCGCAGCACTTTCTCGACACGTCGCGACTGCTTCACGCAACCGCGCTACTCACGCCTGCCTCTCATCGTAATCTCAGCGTTGCTACTGGCTAGCATCCAGTAGCAATGTCTGCCATCAAGGTCGGCCAGACGGTCGAAACCACCAGCGAGCAACAGGGAATAGTCCGATATGTCGGACCTATCCACGTATCCGACGGCATATTTATTGGAATCGAGCTCCCTACGCCCACCGGAAAGAACGATGGCTCAGTGCGTGGAGAGCGCTACTTCACATGTCCTCCCGGCCACGGATTGTTCATACGAGACTCGAGCATCGCAAGCATAATATCACAACCAGCACCACCCCCACCCTCCACACCTAGAAACGCCGCACCAAAACCGAAGCCCCCGACAACCACACCTAGGGCTCGCCCTTCAAGTGTCATTGCCCCGAAGCCTGGCGCGCCCACCAGGCCACCCACAATAACCAAGCGGCAATCAGTCGCAGCTATTTCATCCCAGTCAAACCTCCGAGGGCCCACACGCAAAGCTAGCGTCGCCAGCATTTCTAGCAATCCTGCGGCGGAAAGCTCCCGTACCGCACCATCGACATCACGACCGAGCCTCGCATCATCAGTAAATAGCAACGCCGGCAAGCCGCCTCGAGGTGACAGCAACATCGAATCATTACAGACCAAGATCAGACATTTGGAGAAGCAACACGCGGAAGACCAGGAACGACTTCGAGAGCTCACCCAGGTTAGGGACGAGCGGGATAGATTCAATGGCATCATACAGAAAATCCAAGCGAAATGCCAGTCCCAGTACGGAGAGGTGCAGGAGTTGAAGGAGAAAGCAAGGGCTCTTCAGCAAGAGAACGAAGCTCTCAGCAAGACCCATCAAGATCATGAGGTGGACTTGGAAGATGCCCTCGTCGACAAGGAAATGGCAGAGGAGAGGGCGGACCAGGCAGAAGCAGAGATGGAGTCATTACGGAAACGCGTCGAAGAGCAAAGTCTGGAGCTTGACATCCTCCGCGACGAGGCCGAGCTATTCACAACAGAGATGACGGAAGAGCAAAAACAAGAGGCTGGTTACTACCGTTTGCAGCACGAAAACGACCGGTTAAGGAACGCTCTCATCATGCTCAAGGAGGTGACGGAGGAAAAGGACAGAGATCAGGAAGCGAGGATTTCTTCACTGGAAGCCGACCTCTCCCAACTCGAGCACCTGGAGCAAGAGAACGCCACTCTCCACGAACGTGTCACTGAATGTGACTCTCTCGTTGACCACTTGAAGCAACAGCTAGACGCCTCCAACGAATGGGAGGATATGGTTGCAGAGTTGAGCGACCAAAACCAGAACCTCCAAGATAGGATCGCGGAGCAAGAGATGATTGTGCAGGATCTTGAAAACCTACGAGAACTCAACGATGAGCTTGAAGCTCAGCATCTCGAGCAGGAAGAGGACATGCTTGCTGAGCTCGAGGCTAAGAACAGCGAACTTGCCGAACAAACACGACAGATTGCCGAGCAAGCTGCCATTATCGCAGATAACGAATCTCTCATCACCAAGTTCCGAGACCTCGTCATGGACCTGCAAACCAAGATGGCAGATGCCGAATCTTCCAAGACCATGACAGAAGCCCAAGTGAAGGATACGACTGGGCGATTCAACGAGGTTATGGATCTGAACAGACAGCTCCGTGCTGCTACAGTCTTATCTACTACCCGCGAAATTGAAGCTTCGCTCATCTCGCTCAAGGCCGACCAGCTTGCTGAAAGGCTTGAAATCTGGAACGAGACGGAATCCAAAGAATTCACGCGCAGCGAATCACTTCAAGCCTATCTCACAGCGGAAAGGATCGTTGGCAAATCAGAACTACTCATGAATGTGTTGAGGAGCACTAACCGCCAGATGAGCAACGGAGGCCGGCTGGACGATGCTTTGTCTAGACTTGTCTGTGTCCAGTCTATCAGCCATTTGGAAGTCCTCAAAGACGGCAGCCATCGCCTCTGGTCTGCTATTCGTAGCCTGACTCTGGTCGAGTTTGCCAACATTGGACCAACGTATCAAGAGTTGATTACGGTGGAACAAGTTCTTGATCAAGGCCTGAATGCTCTGAAAGCAGACACCGTCAACTTTGAAGAGTTTGCTGGGTCTCTCGAACGTTCTACCAAGACACACGAAGCTATCCTATCCAGTCATCAAGATGTCCTGGCTGAACGACCAGAGGGCGAACTCATATCCAGGGTGACGTCTATCCATGCTCGCCTCGATTACATCACCTACATGTACGATCTCGCCACCTTCGCTCTCCAAAAGGTTCCCGAAAATATACTGGAAGAGTGCGAATACACTCTGGAACACTTTAAGACCCCATTGGACACTACGCAAGGTGCGCTTGCAGCTGCGGCTAAACTGCTACGAACCGTGGAGGCTTTGTCGCAAGACAACATGTATCCCCGTCTCCCAGAAGGACTTGACGACGCGATTAAATTCGACGATGCATTAGCACAAGCTGCTCACGGAATCGCTGGCTTCACACGAAGCCTCATCGAGGAGGTTGCAAAGTGTGCCAGTATCTCAGACCCAGAGTCGCTCTCAGAAGCCGAAATTGCCAACATGAAGGCATCGATAGATGATTTGGATACGAAGCAACGGTCCATTTTCCTATCCGCTGGGTTGAACGGTCTTACATTCAGCTTACGCCACTGGACCGACCACGCTTCCGTCTTGTCCAACAACACAGAAATTGAGCGGGGTCCTACACCATGGGCTCAGAAAGCCAAGGAGGTTGAGGCTGCCAGGAAGAAGGACGACGAGGCTGTGCGTCAGTTGCAGGCACTCACGGCAGAGCACCGCGTTACTGTTCTCAAGATACACGAGCGCGAGCAGGTCATTGCTACAAAGGAACTTGAGATCGAGCACCTGTTGGCTAAGATCCGGGATGCTGCTACCAAGACAGAAGGTGTCGAGGCCCTGCAAGAGGAGCTTACCAAGCGTCATGACATAATCATGGAGCTTCAAGAGCTTAACCGAGCCCAGACGTTGGAAATGGAAGCTCTCCGTGAGCGCCTTGCAAACGCTTCCGAACATGGACGCAACGATGCCGAGCCCACCACCGACAACAACACAGCACCCACCGAGCAACCCCAGCAAACTACCGATCCGCGAAGCGTCCCAGGAGGTCTTAAGACGTTCATTGACGCTTTACAAAACGAGAATCATTGGCTGCGCGAGCGCGAGTACAAGGACGCTTTCGATCGCAACCTCAGGGACATATTTGGAAAGATGGAATATGCCCGCCACGATGCCGTGCACCGAGACTCAATGGCAAGGCTTGACGCGATTGAACTGGCCTGGCTCACAGATGACGATTCCGAGGACATTGACGCGTCTTCGGCGACTTCAAGCCCCGTCCAGGGCGAATCGGGACTGACGTACCATATTCCCCAACACGCTTATGGCTCAGGCCGTCCTAAGATGTCGGCGTTGGAACTCTCGGGAATCAGTCTGGGGTGGGAAGAGCGTGCGCATAGTCATAAGGTGGCTCTCGAGCAGGCTGAGGAGGATTTCATGTTCATGTCTATGATTCAGGAAGATGACGAGGATGCGTCGTTGTTCACATTGTAGATATCAAACTCGATGATGAAGAGAAATGGGCCTGTTGGTCTCGAATACTGTCTTGAGGCGGAGTCCGCACGGTATTGCGATCCGCTATGAGCAGGTATTTTGGGCACGACTTTGTCTCACATTTGGCATCTGGGGAAGCCAGTTTTACGGCCGCCTACTTGTTGCATGATGGGCGTTTTTTTCTGTTTGATTTTTTGCATTACATTGCATTGCATTGCGCACGAGATACCCATGGGTCTGCATTCGTTCGCACCGCATTATCAATATGATTCCAGCCTAGCCTAGCCTACCGCATTGCGAAATCACGACATATGAATCTTGCAAACATCTAAACGCTTGCACTTCGTCATTCTTCAATCTATCCATCTCTCCTTTCCAAAAAAAAAGAACCCAAAAAATCTTAATCAACAGTCCCCCACTGCGGACCACCACTTCCCTCGATCTGCCTGACCTCCCTCTGCCTCTTGACATTTCTTTCATAAAACTCCTCCTTCTCCTTGAGCATCCGCCTCTCGACATTAGCCCTATGTTCGACCTCGGCCTTGCGCGCCTCAATCAACTTCGTCTCAACACTAACCGCATCCCTCACCTTCCTCTCTTCCACACTCTGTCGCCTGGCTGCGGCATCGCGCTCCTGCTCCATGAGCAAGGCGTGCCAATTCGCCTTCTCGGCCCTCCTCACGCGCTCGGCTTCGCGCAGGCGCTGGACCTCGAAGTCGTGTTTCTGCTGCTCGAGGGCTGTGTGCGTGCTCGTTGCTTTGGTTTGCAGTGCTAGTTCCGCGTCTAGGGTTTCTGTTTTACGACGTAAGATGTCCTTGTGGCTCGTCTCCTGCATGGACCGCAATTCCTCAAACTTCTCTTTTTCGTGGCGCAGAGTCAGGTCGTGTGTTTTTTGCAGGTCGACGAGTTGTGCGATGGAGGGGGGTAGACCGGTTGCGCCTACGGGTTGCAGTGCGCTGCTGCTGTAATAAACTGGTTTGCATGCCTTGTCGCGGAGGAGGTCGAGGAGCGCAGTGCGAATTTGGGCGCGCGAGGGGGTCGAGAGCAGGTCGACGTAGGAGTATGGCGAGTAGTGGAGATTGGAAGATGTGTCGTGGTAGATGTGTGCTGTGTCGTTGATGTCCTTCCAGATATCCGTTTCCAGCAGGGATTCTGTGATGGGGAGTGCACTGTAGGCATTATCAAGGGCAAGGAGGACGCAAGATTTCTCGTTTCGAGCGCGGAAGCTGGGGTTTGCGGCGTGTGAGAGAAGCAGACGGAGGACTTGGCGGAGGCGCGAGCGGTGGATGGGAGAGGAGATTGTGGCCTTGAGACAGAGTTCTCCGAGGGAGTTCCTGCCGCCGTGGAGGCGAGATGGATAATTTACATCGTGGCCGTGTTCGATGAGTGTTTTCACGGCTTCGACGCTCAACTCCCTCGCTGCCTCGTGTATGCTTCCGTCGTTGCTTGACGCATGTGGCGCTAGCGCCTTCACCACACCTTCCCCAGATAAACTGCCACTAGCGTAGAACAGCGCTGACTTGTTCCACAAGTCGCGAGCATCTATATCCGCGCCCCGCTCCAGCAGCAGACCGACAATGCCATGGCGGCCTTCGCGCGCGGCGAGCATAAGCGCCGCAGTTCCCGAGCCCGGCGATATATGGCTCACGGAACCCCCAGCATCCAGCAGACCCGAGATAACAGCATCGGATATGCGTTTTTGCGGCTGAGCTAGCGCCCAGTGAAGTGCGGGGACCGTCTCCGGACCCGCGAACGGATGGAGCACCACGGACGCCGCAGCATCCGCGTCAACGCCGTGATCGAGCAGTAGCGTGACAAGGGCGGCATTGCGGGGATACACGTTCATTGCGGAGATGAGAATCGGCGTCTTGTTATATCCGACTCCGTGCAGGAGGAGGGTCTCAGTGGAGCAGCCATGATCAAAACACGATTGTATTGCCGAGACGACTACCTCGTCGGCCAGTTTGCAACTTAGTAATGCGGGGACAATGACGCTGAATCTGGGGGTGTGCTGCATGAGTTTCTCGAAAATAGCGTGGCTGTGCTTTTGTGCGGCGAAGATGAAGCATGCGCCGTCTGCGGTGTTGACGTCGGCGTTGTGGGCGAGCAGCAGATCGACGAGAGACTCCGTGTTCTTGGTGTCGTGCTCGTTGCTGAGAAGAACACGTAAGCCGGCGTCGATGGCGAGCTGGTCTACACCCCGACTCAGCAGTTCTTGCGTGAGGTCACGTATGCTGCTTTCGTTTTTGGAGATGCTATCGTCAGTAAAGAGTGTGCGGAACGCTTTCGTCAGACTAGATGACGATGCTGGGTGTTTCCCACTGAGAAGCAATGCCGTTAGCGAGCTGTCTCCTGAAGCCACAGCAACACTCAACGCCTCGCCATCGTTGTAACTCACAGAAGCTCCTTGTACCAACAGTAGCTTAGTACTGGTCGTGTCCTTGGTCGAGACTGCGTGTCGGGTTTCCGCCGCAAGAGCTTGGTCGAGGGATTCCTGTGGTACACCTAGCTTCAACAATGCGTCTAGGATTGGTGCCTTCTTTTGCGGGTCCTCGATTGCAGTGGCGTATTTGAAAGCGGTACTGAGCAGTCCGGGTGCCGCAGTGAGAAGTCGCTCGATGATGTCGATGTTGTCTGGGCCACCAGTGATGGCAATTTGCAAGGCTCGACTGGCTGGTTCTTCTTCAACCCCCTGACTCAGTAGCAAATCAATAATCTCGAGTGTTTTGGCATGCCTTCCAGCTTTTGAATCAAATGCTATGGGCAGAGATGCCGAAGTCGAAGAAGATTTTGGCCGGGCGTTGCAAAGTAGACGTAAAAGGGACATGTCGACTTGAGCCACCGCCAAGGAAAATACTCTACCGCCGTCATAGTCAACATTTGCACCGTTTCGAACGAGATCCGTTATAAGCGCCCCATCCCGGCCAGACGACGTGTCTGCAATCGCGTCTATGAGGGCTTGGTCTACACCAGGGCCTCGTGCACCGTTTTCGAGCAGCAGTCGCGAGAACTCGCGACGTTCAGATGGCGACAGTCCATCCTGGAGAAGCGGGAAGAGACTTGCCAGGGATTCTGGTGTTGGGTGGGCGCCCAGTAGCGAACGAAGGCTTCGGATATCCTTGTTCACGACTGCAGCCTGGAGAGCACCATTTTCACCAGCGTCAACTGGTGCTTCAGCACCAAGAAGGAGGTCAATCATCTGAACATCTCTTTCCTTGGTGGCCCGAGTAAGCAATGCTCGAAGCGGTGGACCCCTCACACCTTTTTGTATGAGAGCACCAACCACGCGAAGTCTATCGGATTGCGATATATTGGGTGGCAATGCGGATAGTGCAGCTGCGGCGTGTTGCGGAGCTATCGGCGTTTGAAGTATGGCATCCACCAAAGTCCAGTTGGAGTTTGCCAGAGCCTCCCTCAGACACTCGGATGCGTTGATCGCAGTAGAAACACCATAACTGATCAGCATCTTTGCACCAGCCGTGTCGTTACTGCGGACAAGGCAAATGAGGAAATCAGGCATGCCCCGGCTGTCAGGTGGTAGCCCACAACAGAAGAGAAGCCGAAGGAAGTGAAGCGTTGCTTGACGCGTTGGCAACCTCATGGTGGTATCGAGCGAATGCTGCAGATTGGATGGTGTGAGACGAATCGGACCTGCGACCAGGGCGACGGCTGGCTTGTAAAGCTGTCTACCGATCGCCATGTTGAAAGCGCTTGCAGAGTCAAAGTTCGGATCGGCACCGTACGCTATCAGAAGCGATATAATAGCATCCGAAGTTTGTTGAACTGCAGCAGGTAGACATGATGAAATGATGTCAGGACGGAGTGGCTTGGGTGCTCGCAGCAAGAGTCGCACGAGATTGAGATCGTTTGACCGCACTGCATTTGCCAATGAAGTCGGAAAGTTGTTGAGATCAGCGCCATGTCTCAATAACTCTGAAATGCATGCCTGATCGTTTGCAGCAAGTGCTGCCTTGAGTGCTTCGTCCAGAGTCGTTTGGTCGGCACCGGAACTGGCAAGGATGTTAACCCCGTCGGCCTTTCGCAGGCTCGCTGCTTGCTGCAACACTGTGCTGCGGCGTCGCAGGGAGGTATTAGCCTGAGAATTCGATCTCTTCTTCTTATCTTGTGTTTCAATAACGTTGACCTTTGCACCCAGACTGAGAAATGCCTGAATCAAACCGGGCCCTGTCGTTGCGCCGCGGATGACTGCGGACAAGGCCTGATCGAGTTCCTCCTGGGAGAATTGCGCAGCATCCTGGGCCTTTTCCTTCTCTTTTGAGCTTTTGAAGATGTTCTTCAATACATTCTTACTCTCTGGGTTCTTTGCCCTGCGCTCCAATAAGATGTTTCGTGCCTGTGCATGGTCTTCCTCGCTGGCAATGATGGCGGGCTGAGTTGGGGCGGGGAGAATGGCCTGGCGCTGTTCAACAGGCATGATGCCAGATGATCGAATAATCTCACTCAGGCTCACTCTTCGCTCCATGATTGTAACTGAGGCACTCACAATGGTATGATTACTATCGAGAGAATGTCTACCTCTAAAGACATCAGGTTGTATGGCGTTGCGTGGTGGTGAATACGCGTAGGCTGAGGCGGAGCGACGGAAGGGGCAAGCCACTAGCTCGATCCGATGCGACCAAGTCGGGGCCGGCAGCCACGGTCGTATTCTCTTCGGACGATTTACGAGGCGATGCTCCGTGTCCTCCTCCCACCGCCTCTCCTGATGTACAACTCTACCTATTCCGGTAATAATCGAGCGCTGCTGGTCAGCAATGACGCGAAATGACCGAACATATTTCCTTTTACTCCGCACTAAAGGAGTCGAGACCTTTGGCTTTTCGCAGACACGCGACCGCTTAATCGCAACGCCTACCAGAACAGCGCAGAGCTTGGAAGCCAACCGAGTTGACGTCTCGATGCCTTGCACTAATGCACGAAGACCCCTCACAGTTCAGGCACCTCTTACGCTTGATGTTTGGTGCCACGGCTAATAACATCTACCTGCGGCTGACGACCAGAGCACGTGAGCCTCATCAATATGAAAAAAGCAAACCATCCCTTCTAACAACTGCGGCGTAACTGAGTGACTGTGGCAACTGTTTCAGAGTGGCAGTACATGAACTGGGTGTTTCCCGCTTACTTCGGTCCGTCGTCTACCCCAGCGTTTGAGAATTGTGGCAGGTTCTGCAGGTACCCAGGTACCGTTTCAGTGTCATTGCCGACACCTGAAGCTTTTTTTTTCTTAATGAGGGGCGATTGCAGCTACGTCTCGTTGACAGGCGAGATGCAGCTCTATTGTCAGCGCGCGTCTAAGTAGGCTTTGCGAATCGCACCTCCAGGCTCAAGGGAGGTCAGGTGTCGCGCGCAATGGCGTTATAAAGTCATTCCGTATCTGCGTATTTCGTATTGCACACTTTCGGCCAGATCTCCTTGATGTTCTACTAACTCACCCGCTATCGGCAGACCCACTGGTTGCCGGTCTGTGCGACCGATGCGAACCCTTTTTATCCGCCAGACTGGAATTCTCGTTTCAACGGCTCACACCTGCCTGAGTCAGTACCACACATCCTGGGCGGAACTTGACTTGAACCGTCTTGCAACGCACTACACCCGTCACTTCGTACCCCAACTTTCCTGATCCTGTCGAAACACCAACATCGTCCTAGGACATATGTCAAACGTCTCGACATCTGACCCCCCATGATCGTAATCTAAATCCATGTAGATGGGCTAGAGTAAGTCCGTTGAGAGTGGTAGGCATAGTATATATAAGTCTAGACATGTTTGTCAAGGCCAACACAGAGCAAGCACTATCACTCAGCTAATTCCCATCGACTTTCTTTCTCAGTCTGCATTCGTTTCTTCCGGCTCTGGCAGCTCTTCATTTGTTCCTCAATACTTTGTTTCCTAAGAGTTTGCAATCTATTCGAACCAACTACATCGCACTAGATAAAAGTTTTTCCACACCAAAAGCATCTCGCTTCATCAAATCTCCAACATGCACACTTCATTCTTCTTTGCAGCCTTTGCGTTCATTCCCGTTGCTACGGCCGCACCTCGCCCACCATTCTACGCCCCAGGCCTCATCCGACCGCGCGAAAACTGTCAGAATGAGACAGCAACCAACACCACCACTCCTACCGAACCCGCCCTGCCTTCAGCACTAACATGCGACCTGTCCAGCGTCCGACAGCCCTCTTCCGCACTCGTTCCCCCACCATCCACCATGTCCCTCGTCCTCGTCGCTCTCGGCCAAGGAACCCAAAACTATACCTGCAGCAACAGCACCGCAGCCCCAGCCGCCATTGGCGCCCTCGCCCGGCTCTTCAACGCCTCCTGCGCCCTATCTTCTGATCCTACTGCCAGCACCACGTCGCTCGGATCGATTGAGGAATCGGCTTCAATTGGCAAACACTTCTTCCTCGACAATACAACACCTGATTTTGACATCTCAGGCCTTGGGAATACCGTTGTGAAGAAGGTTGAAGATGTTGCTGCGCCCGACGCTGTTAATGACGTTAAGTGGTTGAGGCTTGAGGCGCAGCAGGGGGCCTCGACCAGTGATGTTAAGATGGTGTATCGCTTAAATACTGTGGGGGGTATAGCGCCTACAAGTTGTGAGGGGGCAACTGCGGGGGAGGTAATGACCGTGCCGTACGAGGCGCAGTACTGGGTATACACTTAATTAGTGGACGAGAATCAACATGCGGGAGTAGGTTGACGAATGGTGATGGAGTATTTGGTTGGGGCCGTGTACGATTTCTATTATTGCTTCTTTATGTGTACTTTGGGCTTGAACGGCGTTTCTACGCTTCATTTAAGGCGGAACCGTTAAAAGGGAAAGATGTTTTATCAATGGATTAACGCGATGTAATGTCTACGAGGAAATTTCATCGTTCGCTTTACGTCTTGGATCAATTCGTTACGCAGTTTTCAGCAACAACTCTTCAAGGCCATGTTTCCCAAAACTTTCCATTTCTCTCGTTTCCACAAACCCCCTTCTTACATTTTTCCCTAACCCTATCAAACTCCCAGCGTGAAAGAGAACACAAGTTTGAACACTCACAACACTATTACTGAAACCATCA
Source organism: Stemphylium lycopersici (assembly GCA_003268315.1). Classification (NCBI taxonomy): domain Eukaryota; kingdom Fungi; phylum Ascomycota; class Dothideomycetes; order Pleosporales; family Pleosporaceae; genus Stemphylium; species Stemphylium lycopersici. The sequence goes on along the minus strand of QGDG01000097.1, from coordinate 76,973 downwards.
AAGAACATAACCAATTTGTCACTATCTATTACTAACACTCAAGCACAGCTCCCAAGACACTTCTGTTCGGCTTTATCGCCGCTATCCTATCCCAAACCCCTCCAGCCTGAACGTCTTACTGACAACCCTCAGGCGGACACTCACAAAAGCTCCCCTGACAACGCCCACACCAATTACTGTAGCAGGTTCATGTCAGAAGAACAAAAAATTGTCTGGAATGTGTCTCAACGTGGGAAAAGCCCCTAGAACAAACAGTCAGCTCCTTTGCTGAGCGCTTGAGGCGGCGATTGAGGTATCTCGGCGGATGCTTGAATGTTGGTACTGCGTTACCGACCGGGGGTTACCAGGGTAAGCATGTGTCTGGTGAGTGTAAGAAAGATGAGGAGACTGGGTAGAGTGGGCGTTTGGGGGGTTGGCGTTGGGCAGCTGGAGCTTGTGTTAAGGATTTGATCTCATGAAAAAGAGCGTTAGGTTGGAGATTGGAGTGCTGGTTTGGTTGGAGAATAATTGATAGAGGTTGTAATGCTGCCATTTTGGTACACAGACGAGGCACTGCGAGACGGAATGGTCCAGATGCAGCATAGCTTAATGATGTCGCCTTTTCGCTACTTGGCTGCTCACCTGATCGTCTTCGATGCAGCGTGCTGCTGGTAAGATGTGGGGAACCAAGCGTCTCCGCGCGTATGAGAGAGGGAAATATACTTGGTGAAATAGGGTACATGGATGTTCTTCATGATATGGTGGTTCGTTCAATTACTGTCGTAGGTAGTACAGTTGACGATTTCATTTGCGGACGCCCTCCTATTCCCGAGAAAACGTGGTCATAGGGAAATTTTCATCCGTCGTGGCATTCGGCTGCGGGAAACTGGATGTTTCTTAACGATCAGCGATGAGTGTGAGTTCTTGATGGTGTGATAGCTTGCTGAGTGGTAGATGTATCTCAATTCAGCTACTTTCTTGGGTTGCACAGTTGATATATGCAGATTTACAAATCTACATGCGGCCTGTAGCGATGTTTCTCGTACCTGTCTGAGATCTGGGTGAAGCTTTACATGGCCAATGTCGGATTGCTCTAGGTAGACTGTGAATTCACAGAGACATGTCACTTGCCAGTTGAAGCTGAGTAGCTAATTCCTTGAGTATCCGATATTTGCGTGTGCCCAGAGATGTACTCTAGTAAACGGAATGCCTACGTGTTAAGCATTGTTTATATTTCGGCAGTGGGATTTACAGGAAGTCGAACCCGGAAATGTGTTGAAGCTAGTGAGCATAAAGCCGTGGGCAAGCAAAGCCAACACACACCCACGCCAAATCTTTTGAAATTGGAGACCTGTGCCTTTTCATATTTCCTCAATACCTAGGGAGCATTCTGCGGTGGTAGGGAGCATGCGCTAGTGGAAAGTCATTTCGGCAGCAGCAGCAGGTCCCGTCCAGATGTGGCAAGAGGGATAGCCTTGCTGGATATACCGCATACGCCACAAGCAATATGCTTTTCTCACTGATTGAGCGATCGCTGAACATCGCCAATGAGGGGCCTCAGATGCTTTGGGCTAATGATGCTGGAAAGTTACTGTCTCCAGTTCGCTAAGTGATCTAGTGCCACAGAAGTTCTTTCAGATAGAGCCACAACTAAGCCATGATGGGAAGGGGGGGAACTGATCTCAGCCATGACACCAAGGAGACTAGAGGTGTTTCTCGCGAAGGACTGTGGTTTGCACAAAGTGATGCAGGCTATAAAATGACCTATAAATCTTCCATCTCGAAACACCACGAGCGCATATCATTGCTAAATTCAGACTAAGTAGAATTTAGTATTGATGGTGATATAGAGCTTCGGCAATGTTTCAGCGATATTCATCACCAAGATGGTAAAGACAATGCGTTTTGTCGGTATGAACATGTTTGCTCAGCTGTCGAATGTTCCTCATGGCAAATAACCACACATTTTCAGGACTTGAGAGCCTTGATAACTTCCTCAGCGCCACGATTCCCCGCTCTGATAGCACCCTCAAGATAACCCTTCCATTCGTATGCCGTCTCGGCACCCACAAAATGAATGGCATGGAACGGCTCACGCAGCGCCTGGCCGTAGGATTTCAACATTCCAGGTCCCATGACACTGGTTGGAGCACCGTCAAGATACGCCTCCTTGGTCCACTCCATTTCTGTCACCTCGAGAGGATTCCGCGCCTTGTCTGCTAGTTGAGGTCCCACCAATGTTGCGAGATGCTCGAGAATTGCTTCCTCACGTCCCAATTCGCTCAGCCGATGCCAGGCAGCAGCAATGTCACCTACAACGAACAGAGCAAGCGAATATTGCTTCGTCGCGTCGTCACTGATGTCCCAAGAACAGCAGATTGGACCTTTTACGGACATGAATTTGCCCTGCAAACCGGCATCTTTCCACCACGACGAGCTGTATGTCACGATAACCTTTGCATAAACGCCTGGTTTCGTACGCGTTACGAGGGCTTTTTTAGCACTGGGAAGCGGGGGACTGAAGCGAATGTTGGTGTATGTATTGGTCGGAATGGCGATGACGACCTTTTTCGCTTTGTATCTGGTCCCAGTGGAGGTGGTAACGATGCAGAAATCTCCATACTGCGAGACGGCGTCAACCGGAGTGTTTGTTTTCACAGATCCTGGCTTCAGAGCTCCTGCCAAAGATGTCGCAATAGCGGATGTACCTGTATAAGTATGTCAGTACATGAGGTTTTCTAGTAGACTCGTTACTCTGGCGTACCTTGTTTGATCTTCAAATCTTGTGCTCCACCTGGACCGTCGGTATTGATGCTTGCGAGGCCGCCGGCTGACTTGACATAGTCGAGAATATAATGAATGCCGCACTCTCGCGGTTCACGTCCGACCCAGAGTGTAGTGAGGGCCTTTGCAATACCCTGGAGTAAAGGGCCCTCATACAACCCCTTCATTGTTAACCATTCCGAGACGCTGACATCGTCGTTTTCTGGGAAGGATTCGAAGTTGCGAATATCTATCTTTTCTGCAGCGATTGCGAGTGTCTCCATGAGCGTGCCCATTTTTTCAGCCATCTCAGGATCCCGAATCTGTTGCAGCAAACTAGTGTTAGCCTTGGCTCCTAGTGCATCAGTGACGTTTACTTGGACCTTCTTACCTCCGGCATGAGCCCGCTTCCTCGAACCACGCTTCCATCGTGTAGCTCCCAGACCGTATCGCCCTCGATATATTGTTCTTTGCAAACAAGCCCAAAGCGTTTCGTCAGCTCATAGACGGTAGGCTGCGTGATCTGGTTGATCCAGGTCGCGCCCAACTCAACAAGTCCAGGCCCACTTTCCAACTTGTGGGTTCTGCTCTTACCACCAATGCGGTGCTTAGCCTCTAAGAGGATGACGCTGAGGCCGGCTTTGTGCATATCGTATGCGGCCATGCAGCCAGAAAAGCCGCCACCGACAACGACAACATCGACCTCTTCGTCTATCGGAAGCCTGTTGGCACTGATTTCTCCCCCGGCCCAAAGCTGCATGAGACCTCCAATACATAGCACTGCTTCCATCTCAAACTTTGCTTCCGGATGAGCGAGGTTGGCTACTGGGACTAGAGTAGTGGTTGGCTTCAGAGGCATTCCACCAGTAGCGTTTGCAAGGGACATGACAGCCTCAAGGAGCTCCCCCTGCAAGTCTTTGTTCCAGTCGACTATATAGAACGTGAGCTTGACGATGTCGTTAGCTGTAGCACCAGACGCCTGGATTACATCGAGAAAGTTCTGCACAGCCAGCAACGCCTGTTCACCGAATGTGCCGGGAAAAGAACCGTCCTTGTGCTGACCGAGCAGGCCAGAGGTGTAGATGGTACGCTGAGCTCCATTGACAGAAACCGCATGCGAGTAACTTTGCGGGTCGGCAACATTGGGTCCATTGACTGAGCAGTTCGAAGGCCTTACGTCCCTAGGTGCCATTTTCGATAAAGGGAACTAAGAGGCAATAATATTATCAAAATTGGAATGGACGTAATCTTGTAGGCTGAGATAGGTCTTTGATATTTATATGTAGATGAAAGCTTTGGTTGTGGCTTGATCAACGAGAGCCAACCTGGAGGGTATTTATTTACATTTCGATAGATCTACTGCTCCAAATCTGATCGTAGCCTGAGCCCTGCAAATACATTCTCTTACCCAATCGTTAATCGACCGATCAGAGCAGCTGCGGGATTTCGGGCTTCTCTCACTACGATCTTTGCTCGTAGAGGCTTCGTCATCGGTGATCTTGGCAAGTCCGGCGATTACTTTCGAAGGTTTACGCGTAGTCGAGCGAATATCATGGGTCAGATTGTTGGCACACTAGATCGCGCTGACAGACAAGCTTAGGCCATGCTTGAAACAGCGTTATGGTGAGGCAGAGTTGGTGTGCGGCTAAAGAAAGCTTCCATAGTTTCCATACCTGGGCTGTTCGACCTTGCAGGGACCACGAAAAGGGCCGATTGCGTCTTATCTAGCCGCCCCGCATTCGAGTATCTAGCCGCCCCGCAATCAAGTATCTAGCCGCGTTGGATCTACTAATCTAGCCGCTCTATAATGCTACTGCATTCTCACCTATGCGTCCATACTCACCTGACATATACCACCACGAAAGACTCGACAAGGTCAATCAAATACCCACTCCAAGGCGGGGACGAGCAGTGCGGATCCCATGACTGATTCACACAAATCAGCATTGCGCAGGCCTAGCCGCAATTTCATGAGGTCCAAATCAGGCTGTGTTACCTGTAGGCAGCGGAAGAAGAAGTGTGGCGAAGAAAAACCAACCTGCTCTGGCTGCTTACGCAACCATGTAACCTGCCGCTGGCCCGTCTCCGCTGCCCCCACTACTCCATCGGCTGCAGAGGCGTATTCGCAACCACAAGAATCGTCGTATGACTACCTCATTAATGCAAGAACCGTTTCCATTTGGACCGCACCACATCTGGCATTCATCAGTCCCGAGCGTCCATGCTTTCTAACCAAGGTGTCTGGATCCCTACTCCAACATTATCTCGCCCGGACCGCGTCCCTGCTCGTGCCTTTTCCAGCTGCTTGCAACCCATTCATGAGCATGATTATGCCGATCGCGGTTCATGACGACCTCGTTATGCATAGTGTCCTTGCTCTCGGTGGTATCCACCACTTAGGTTACGACGTTGTCGACCCAGTGCTGGTTTCTCGTTCAACATGGATTCACTATGCGGCAGTCGTTCGTAGCCTACGGTATGAGCTGGCGCATTTTGAAGCCAAATCGGAGAACACTATGAAGACTCTTCATATCATCGTTGTTCTTATTTTGCTGTGTCACTACGAGGTACGTATAAAAGTATTCCCATGCTCTTAGCCCCTTACGAGTGTCACCAGCTCACTAACATTGAGCTTTCCTTCTGTTAAAGGTGATATCCGGCGATACGGAGGGAAAAATGTTTCAGCATCTCCGCGCGAGTCGACAACTCATCCTCGCTCTACGCGATCGCTCACAAGATCTACTTACTGATAGTTGCCGCCATTTACTAGGCCTCGTGGTTGAGCTATACTCGTACCTTGTTCTAACCAACATTTTCACTCCGCATGCTACTACCACAAAACGCGACATAACCTTCGACCCTTTTCTCCTTCGTATCGAAGAGACTGCGGGGTCTGAATGGTTTGGTGTAATGTTTGGGGGCTTGCATGGGCTTTTGGAGCTCATTCCCTTGGTTTCGGTATTTGCTGCCCAGCGATTACGCGAGGATGCAGATGAACGGGATGAACATACACGAGGGAGACAACGCAGGATAGGCCTTTCATCACTGTCGTTGGATACGTACAGAATACTCAAGGGTCGAATAGACAAATGGTGTCTGCCTCACTGTCCAAACCCAACAAGCGATCGAAGCACCAGCATTTCAACAATCCTCAGCGCAAGCATCATCAGTAGGCAGAAAGAGCGTTACACCGCCGGAGAAGTCTATCGCCATGCTCTTTACATCTATCTGTCTTGTGCCCTGGAAGGCCAGCTGTGCACCGACCAAACCACCCATACTTCAATCCAGGCTCACGTAATCGCCATCTTAGATCTTGCAAGCAGCCTAGTGGAGTCTTTCTTCGACTATACTATTGTTTGGCCAGTCCTCATCGGCGGCTCATGTCTTGTCGACGAAACGCTTCGGCAGTTTCTGCTAGCTAGGCTAGAATACTCTCGCTACCATATGGGACATATGAAGACGGCGGCAAACCTGCTCAAGATCCTGTGGCAAGATCCAGATCCGATGGCTTTCGGTCCATATGGGTTGTACTTTGTAATGCAAAAACATGGATTTACATTCTGTACGGTGTAAAGAAATGGGGATTCTGGAGATATCGATCAAAGAGCAGAGCAAGAGATTCTAAACAGCCAAAGAGATCTCTTTTCATTGAAAAGTGCTCGGCCAATGTCCAGTGCTTGCGTCATGTCAATTCGACGGATTTGATGATGTACAATGCCTCTAGGAAAGCCGTCAAGGCGGATCATTGCGACTGTTCACCCGGTACAGGGGATGTTCTCATCCTCGATCCATGTGGTGGGGAACTCGGCAACACTTCGCGTTATCCCTTTATAGTTTTGCGATTCAACGTTGCGGAGCTCGGCACCTTCAATATGGCGGCGAAGCGAAGCCGACGCGATCGAATATCCACCTTCTTTACGAATACATTAAATTTCCATGTTCGCTAGTCATCTGTCTCGGGCGTCCTGAATCAGCAAGCTGTCGATCAAACAGCTTAACAGCACCTCTAGTCAGTGATAAAAGCGCGCAAAGACACAGCCGGAATCGCTGCAAAGGCGGTAGCAAGTAGATGTGCAGCTAAGCAGGCGTCAGACGATGCAAAAATGCCAAGCGCTCTCACGTGCGACAAGCTTTTATCGTGCCAAATGAGCGGGCATCCAGCGATGATGTCGACGCGGAGATTTTGAAGAATCCGCTTGGTGGATCCTCGAGCACGAAATCCGGGGATGGTGGATTGTTTCATCTCGGTGCTTGACCGGATCAAGTCTAGCGTGCTCATCTATGCTTAAATCGTTCGACCTGTCTACTCCATTGCTCCGCTCAACCTCCTAGTAATAAAATTGAAGGCGCGTGCTCCTCCGACACCATAGAGCAAAAACGTCAGGTCATATGAAAAGATTGAAAAGGAGTTTTTGACCGTTGCTGATTCAATGCCAGCCTACAGATCTGCCCCATGTCGCTCGAACATTCCTCCGTCCGCATATACATACGTAATTTATACGGAACTGACTATTCCAGGAAGCTCCGTGCTAGGGCGTCGACTTACCCGACGCTAGGAGCGGGCTTCCCTGGGCATTCAACGAATTGCTGACAAGTGCGATGACTTCGTAAAGTATAAAGAAAGACGAATGCCCATGAACAATTCACGGCACGGAAGTCAGCAGGACCCATTCTGAATCGCCCACTATGAGATTTACTTCTCCCTCTATCCTTCTCCTTGCAGCCATTGAGCATGCAGCAGCGATCCGATTTCTCGGCCGTGTGAACCCAGAAACACGACAATTAACATGGCCAGGCACCGGGGTATCCTTCACATTCACCGGCTCCTCAGCAACCATCGAGCTCAGCGCGCTCACCGGAACAAATAGCGCACAACTAACCATCGACGGCATTGAAACAGTCCTCAGCTCCGTCAGCGGCACATCAATCACAACGCCGTCGAACCTGCGGCACGGAAATCACACTGTCGAGCTGCGCAAACGCTCCGAGGCCAGCTTCGGCACCATAACAATCGGCAGCATCACCGCCGATGGCATCATCGGCCCGGACGCCGTTTCAGACCGCAAAATGCAAATCATCGGCGACTCCATCACCGTTGGGTATGGTCTCGATGGCGACTATCCCTGCGTCAACACCGCGGCGGTAGAAAACAACCCGAAAACGTACGGTGCGCTTGCTGCCAGCGCTTTGGGAGCAGACTACGATATCATTGCGTGGAGCGGCATCGGACTCATCCGCAACTTTGCTTCTAACCAGGACACGGGGGACATTATGCCGCAACGGTGGACGCGCTACGGCGCGCTCGATCCACTCGGTAGCTACACATTCCCCGAGACCACGACGCCAGACGTTGTAGTGATCAACCTGGGTACCAACGACTTTGGGTACTCGGAAGGTGTGCGCGGTCCCATTGTGCCAGCCGAGTACACAGATGGCATGGTGGATTTCGTGAGCAAGATTAAGTCTCATTACCCTGATGCGGCCTTTTTCCTTCTGACGTCGCCCATGCTAAACGACGGCTGGCCGTCGACGCAGGATGCGCAGAAGACGACTCAGAGGAATGCGCTCATGGCGGCGATTGAGCAGCTAGGAAATAGCACCACCGTCCAGCTTGTGGACATACCGAGCCAGGGCTCCGATGTGGGCTGTGACTACCATCCCAACGCTGCGACGCATGCGGCTGAGGCGGAGATTCTGGCCAAGGCAGTAGCGGAGGAAATGGGTTGGTGAGATATCCAAGCCACAACAGTAAAAAAAAAAAATGTAGCAAAAAAAATCAATTTCACCTACGGTTTTACCATTTTCCTCCTTCAAAACGAGTGGAAACGAGAACTTCCACACTAATCACTCGTCCCACTCTACACACATACACACACCCTACCATCCATCTAATCATTAGCAACCCGATCATTATAATAATGAATCGTCTGATCCGCACAACCTGCCGGCGTCCCATACGCATAATTCCCCAAATTCACATACAACTTCTGTCCCGCACACACATACCAGGCGCTGCGATTGGGGCGCTGCACCCCCTCAACACTCCACTGCAAATCATCGCCACCCCACTTGAACACGCCATATGTATTTTTGGTTTCTGAAAAAGTCACGGCGAGCGACATGTCGTTGATGACGCGCTTGTCGGAAACGTTGGCGTAGAGGAGCTTTGTGGGTGCGCCGGGGGAGGAGATAAGCTGCACGAGTTGGCCGTCGACGACTTGGAATTGGCCAGCTGTTGGGGAGGCGTCTAGGAGGGCGGGGCCGGTGGTGTAGATGGGGGATGTTTGCATGTACTTGTGGAAGTTTGGGGCTGCGACGGCGCGGATCCAGTAGTAGCCTGATTGCAGTGTTCTCCCTGGTCCAACTGTGCTGGCGGGTGGGCTGGTTGTGGTGGGGGTGCTTGGGATAGTGGAAAGAGTGGACGATGGTTTGGGGGCTGGTGCTGGGGCGGCGCCAGGCTGGCATTGGGAGTAGTAGTCGCTGGAAAACGGTTAGAGATGGTTTGAAAGTTAGGGAGCAAGGAAGATTGTACTTGATCTTGACGCAGCCGGAGTTGGAGTCGCAGGCTGTTTCTCCAGACCAGTTTGAACCACCGCCTTTCATGGTATTAGCCTATGTGTTGTAGCTCACGCGCTGAACGTACATTGCTGCCAGTCGCTGACGGCGGCGGACACTGTGCTTGCTAGCAGTGCTAGTAGAGCGGTTGTGGAATGGCGCATGTTGAGATTAGGATTCGTAGCTAGCGAGGAGAGTCGCGACAAGATGAGGGATATCTCCCCTCAATCGCCCGTTGAGACATGAGTGAATAATCGAACATTTAATTTATATACCAATGGTTTCTCACGTCTGTAACTCGTGATGACAGCCAGTAGTGTTTATATGAATTATACGGCGGACCGTGGTTGCCGCATAAAGTGGATAAAGTATGCGATACGATACCGGGAACCAGGCCCGACATGGATAGCAGCAAGCTCGAGCAATCTTAGATTGCTTGATTAGGATGTCTAAGCTTCACTGGCTTGTGGCTGCATCTTGTAGCGGCGAAGGATGCGGAGAATCTGCAAGCGAGCCTCAAGACCCGGTCAAGACCAATATCGCCCCATTGCCGGGGCTTGCCCAGTCAATCGCCCTGCCCCTGTATTGACCGGGGCCTCCAACCTGGCGCATATTCATGGTGACGACTATCGCTCCAGTGTTAAAATGCCAATCCGAAGACGTGGGCACGCAGCCTCATCCGCGATCCTGCCTCCAGCGCGTTCATCGGCCTCGTGACTCAGCTGCGCAATCCGGGGGGCCATTGGCGAAAGGCGTATCATGAGCGCATGCGAGTCCTCTGACGGAACGCCCGCCGGGTCCATAACACTGTCTCATCAACTCTCACTCCACCTCAGAAACCCCACTAATAGGTTCCGGCCTTGCGGAAAACACAATGCGATACCTCACTAGCTCGACAATCTCCAACTCCTCTTTGACCGCTGCACCCTCCATCGTGCCTTCCACGCCCTCCATGTCCACATCCCCACCACCATCTCTCCTCTCCCTCTTCCGCATAATGCCAATCGGATTCACCAACTTCTTACACTCCCCCGTCATCCTCTGCCCCTTGCCAATGTACATGTACACGCGCTTCATCCATTTCGTGTCGCTCGGGTCGTTGATTTCGGGGTTGTAGTAAGGGAAGACTAGCTTACCGACTACTGTTGATGGAGGAGAGGATGCGTTGGGCGCGGGGAAGTGGATTGTGCCTTGGATTTCGAGGAGCGCGAGGCCGGAGGGTGTGTGCAGGAGTTGGGGGAGTGGGTTCTCGGTGTGCGCGGGCGTGGTGGGCCGAGAGGGGAGATGGATAGGAATTGAAGGCATTGCGAAGGCTGGGGGTTGGATTTGTCCTTTGTGTGAAGTTGCGGTAGTCGAGTCGCGAGTGATGGTAGGAAAGTTGGTGATATTGGCGGGCCGTACGCGACGCGACCAAGTGTGGTGGGGCAACTGCGTAGCGGGGCATGGGACAGCGCAACACATCACCGTGGCCATGTAACTTGATTGTTCAATGTTCATTAAATTTCATAATTATCTATCAGGCGCTACAATAGGTATATGCGCCATCTAAGCCCTCTTTCCGAAAACCTTGTCGAAGCCAGTGAGGGTGAGCCTGTACTTGACGTTGTCGTTCTTGTACACGCGCTCGACTGCCTCCTTGCAACCCTCTGCACTGAGCTGGATTTCTTGTACCCAGCTCTTAATGTTCTGCTTCGACGCGAGCTCGAGCATCTCCTCCATCTCGGGCCTGTTGCCAATGTGCGACGCGCCCATGTAGCAGCCGTTGGGAGCGAAGATCTGAGCGGGCATAGCTGGGAGCGGGTTGTCGGGGAAGCCGACCATGTGGAAGGTGCCGTTAACCTTGAGGATGGAGAAGTATTCGGAGAGATCGAACTTGTCGGTCGCATCGGCAGTGTTGATAACAAAGTCGAACTGGAACTTCCATGGCTCAGCCCAGCCCTTCTCCTTGGTGACGATGAAGTCCTTGGCACCCATCTTCAACGCGTCCTCCTTTTTGTTTGGAGAGTGCGAGATGACATAGGTGTCAGCGCCCATGGCGACAGACCAAAGGACACCAAAGTGGCCCAGACCTCCACTGTTGACATGTCAGGATTTGTAGAGACCTTTCAGAATTGACAAACTTACAGTCCAATGATACCGACCTTCTTGCCGGGGCCAGCGCCTAACCTCTTCAATGGCGAGTATGTGGTGAGACCAGCGCACAGCATGGGTGCTGCGAGGGCAGTCTCGATGTTGTCTGGGATCTTGAACACAAAGTATTCGTTTCCACGGATATGGCTGGAGTAACCGCCCTGAGCAACGGTGCCATCAGTGTGCTTGGCGCCATATGTGTCGACGGAGTTGGGGCAGTAGTTTTCCTGGTCGTTCTTGCATTGTGGGCAGGTAAGGTCGGCGCCAATCTGAGCACCAACACCGGCACGGTCGCCAACCTTGACCCTGGTAACCTTGCTGCCGACCTTGACGACCTTGCCAATAACTTCGTGTCCTACGCAGAGGGGAAGGGGAATTGAGTCTCCCCATCCACCCGAGATGGTGTGGACATCTGAAGCGCAGACACCGCAGGCGTCAATGGCAATGTCAACATCGTGCTCCTCGAACTTCTTGAGGGGCAACTAAAACGATGTCAGCATCATGATTGGCGGGATAATTAACCGGAAGACTAACCTCCTTGCGAGTGAAGTTGCTCCAGTTCTTAATGTCAGTGACGGCAAACGCGTCGGTGGTCTCTGGGTAAGGCATCTTGAAATGGGGGTATAAAGCTTTTGAGGGAAAAAGTCGTAGAGTCTGAGATTCAATGGAGGGCCATGTGTTGAGGGCCAGCGGCACGTATTTGAAGCATCGGAAAATCTACGCCAGCTGTCTCAGTCGGCCCATCGCCTCTGGCCAGTGAGGTCATAACAGTGGACGAGATCTAGAAGGTCCCCGCCGTTGAGCGTCGCGGGCCGGCCTGATTGGACGGCGTTGCAACCATCAGAGCGCTTTCTGCTGTGTCGCGCATGGTACCTTTTATCTTTACCGTCACACACGCGTCAATGATCGTAATTTTAACCGTTCCATCGCGCTTTTGCAAACGGCGGCAACGACTAGATCCAAACTATCCCACGTCTCCGTGCCTAGTTCACGCTACTTGCTGATTCATTCCGACCGTGCCGGGTTGCAGTGGGCCTCGCCATGCCACATGGGAGGTTTTAGGCGTGTGTTGGTCGTTTAGGATGCCATTGTAGGAATGTCGTATGACGGCTGGGGCAAATCCAAAGGATCGGTGACAGATGGTGTTTCCGAGCTCGTTCCGATCGGGGAAAGGCCCGACGCCAGCTCGTTCCGACTGCCGAGCGTTGCCGACGTCATCATCCTTGCATCCCATTCATCACCAACACTACCTTTGGTGTTGATGTCTTCGCCTGCCGCTGCTACTCGTACTTTGCATAGTTCGATTTGCCTTTTCTTCTTTTTTGCGTTGGAGGCTTCTCCCTGGAGTTTGTCGACAGTGCCAAACAGGGGTGTAAAGGTTCGCGACATGGAAGCAGCCTGGAGCTGTCAACAACAGGAGTTGGCTTGATATCCGGCCCAGTCCACAAGACACATCCACGGCATGAACTGTTATAACTTCCTTTGTCATGTCCGTCTCGCCACGGAAAAACCTGCTCTTGTCCAGGCCCACTCGAACATCTGAGGCGGGTGTACCCCGCACACGGGATGCGGGGTGATGTACTCGAGGCTTACCGCATGCGGTAAACCGTGATTGAAAGGAATACATGGCGAACAGCCGCTTTACCATTCAAACGAACCGGAAGATGATGGGCTGCCGGAACCCGAGCGGATAAGCGTCAGATTCGAACATGTCGCTCTTGATTTCGAACACCGAAGTTCCGCTGGCGCCGCGGTTTGTTCTGACTTCAGCTCTTCACTGATCTTGTCTCCTCAACTTGACCTACTAAATTGCGAAACGAAGGCGATAGATCTGGCAACATGGTATCCTCAGAGACGTATCAGCCCCCTCCTCCGGGAAATGAGACCATGAACGCAGTGCGTTTCCACGGCCAAAATGATTTGAGATATGAGAAGATTGCAATACCCCAAATCAAAGCAGGACAGGTCAAGATAAAGCCGGCGTGGGTCGGAATCTGCGGAAGTGGTATGTGCGACTGCATATAGTGCCAAACAGTGAGACTAACGTACCTTTATACCTCCACGAATACTTAGGTGAGTACGCGAAATGACGATTATCCGGCCCAAGGCTGAGCACCGTGGTGGTTAGGTGGTCCGAATCTCTGTCCCACAACGCCGCATCCAATCACCGGCGAAACAGTCCCACTTACCTTTGGCCACGAGTTTAGCGGAACAATAGAAGAAGTCAGCGAGGGTGTAACAGACTACAAGGCCGGTGACAGGGTCGTGATTCAGCCCATCATCTATGACAACACTTGTGGCGCGTGCGAAGAGGGCTTACAAAATTGCTGCTGGTCCAACGGCTTTGTGGGCCTATCTGGCTGGGGCGGTGGACTGGCAGATCACATTGTCGTTCCAACCTCGACTCTGTACCATCTCCCTGATAATGTGCCACTTGAGATTGGCGCATTAGTCGAACCTCTCGCCGTCGGATGGCACGCCGTCAAGATCAGTCCCTTCAAGAAGGGCGACGTCGCACTCGTGCTTGGAGGCGGGCCAATCGGCATCTCCACCATCCTAGCCCTCAAGGCAAACGGCTGCGACAAAATCGTCGTCTCAGAAGTAAGCAAAAAGCGGCAGGAATTCGCCCAGAAGTTCGGTGCACACTACATCATCGACCCCACCAAAGAAGACGTGGCAAAACGCTGTCGCGACCTCACGGCCGGAAAGGGCGTACATGTAGTCTACGATTGCGCGGGCGTCCAGGCAGCTCTCACCCAGGCTGTCCATGCTACCCGCGCCCGCGGTTGCATTGTTAACATTGCCATCTGGGAGAAGCCGTGTACCATCTACACCAACGACTTCAACTTCAAGGAGCGCACATATATGGGCATTGCGACGTATGAGATTGGCGACTTTCAGGAGGTCATTGATGCGCTGAGTAGGGGCGACATGGATCCGAAAGAGATGATCACGCAACGGATTGCGTTGACCGAGGTGGAAGAGAAGGGCTTCAAGAGTCTAATCAATGACAAGGATAATCAGGTTAAAATTCTGGTTGAAGTTGGTGGTGGGACTTGAGCGATTTGCGCTTGTACACGCAAATGTAATCGTGGGTTAGTATTCGATGTCTGCGTGAGTGGTTTAATAGGAGGAAGCACAAGTAATCTCTTTACTTGGCCGATACTTGGCCCTTTTTCTAAGCAATCTAGATCATCCTGAACTCTATGGTCCCCAACCTCCACATCCATAAATGATGTCTCTACTCACGTCCCTGTATCCACCATTATGGCGAGTGGGTCAGAAACGTATAAGATATTTTTGTGATACAAGTCCGTGCTTAGGGAGGGTGAATTGCGTGATTACGGGAGCTGTAATAGTATTGGGTCATGATGTGTGATATTTCATAGGCGGTGACGGGTGATTCTTGAAGTTCCGAGTCGCCAAGTTGTATAGCCTGTCGAGAGGTCGGATTGTCACCAACACTCAAACGAGCTGGATTGCCTTCTAACCTCTGTGAGAAGAACCCTGGAGTTGGGAGGCAAACCGTAATCAGGAAAAGCCTACAGCGGCAGGCGTACAAGCCGTCAAAGCCCCAGTAATTGCCACGCTTATCCCTCACATCATAGACTTTGCCGCATGCCAGCCAGCAGCCCAATGCCAAAGCCTGGCATCCACCGTCTTTCCCTCCTGATCATACTTGACCAGGCGCTCATACAGCTCGTCAAGGGGCACAACAACCCTCTCAATAAACTCGCCATCGTCCAGCGCTTGCTCTGGCTCTTTGTCCCCCTCCTTCAAGTTGACCTCCACCATAGCAAGCTGCATGTTTGCCGTGCTCATGCCAGGATCAGACACAATGGTGGGGCTGATGAACTTGAGCTTGCCCTTGTACCCAGTCTCTTCATGTAACTCGCGCACGCTTGCCTCGCTGGGCGACTCCTTTTCATCGACGAGGCCAGCGGGAAGCTCGACACAGACTGCGTCGACAGGAGGGCGGTACTGCAGGATTATGATGGTAGATGGTGGGCGTGACGGGTGACGAATGACAGTCGTGATAGCGACGGCGTCTACGCCCTCCTTTCCTCGAGTTTTACGTGCAGCAGCCTCCCATACGCGATCTTTGCCCGTCTGATCTTGCCAAGAGATCTTCTGGAACTCGATCCATTTCGCCTCGGTGGCGGGCAGCTCTTCTACCTTTACGATCTTGGGTTCTTGCGGCATGTTGTAGGCTGCACAGAGGTGAGGTGGGGTATGGAAGGCGCGTAAAAGGTGACGATTGCGGGGTAAGAACACTCGCAATTGGGATGATACACGAAAAGTGAGATTGATTGCAGCACCCGAGTGTCGTGTAGAGCGAAAAAATGGGCTCCTGAACATTGACGATGTTGATGTTTGAGGGTGGCTATGAAGCTCCCATCGGTGACGTATAAGACTCGGAGCTAAACCGGCCCCACGTCGCGTTATCGCGAAAACACGTGCAGATAGATGGGTATGACGAATGCGCACTACATTATAAAGCAAGCTACATAGCAA
The DNA here is from genome assembly GCA_003268315.1 of Stemphylium lycopersici. Classification (NCBI taxonomy): domain Eukaryota; kingdom Fungi; phylum Ascomycota; class Dothideomycetes; order Pleosporales; family Pleosporaceae; genus Stemphylium; species Stemphylium lycopersici. The sequence goes on along the minus strand of QGDG01000097.1, from coordinate 61,031 downwards.
ATACATAGCATGAGAAACACAGACACCGACTTGTAGAGCAAGCTGCATGCCAAAGGTTATGTCTATATGGCAAAGCAAGTTTCACAAGAATATCTATCTCATTCCGAGCAGGCCATCTACCATCCTTGGACACCAAAACACTACCTCATCAAGTCCCCACAGTACTCAACCACCCGTCCCCCTAACATCCCTTAACCTAACTACCAACGGACTCTTCTCCCACGTATTAAACGCCTTGAGTCCCGCAAACTCGCCCTGTGGATCCCACTTCGCACCCTCGCCCTCCCCAAACTCGATATCGAAATTCCACAGCAACGCCCCCAAAATCAGCCTCAGCTCCACATACGTCAAATTGCGACCAATGCATCCGCGCGGCCCTGTAGAAAACGGTTGCGCCGCTTTTTTGACATCGGCGCCGAACCGCTGCTTCGAGTCCGGGGTATCGAGGAAGCGCTCAGGGAGAAACGTGTCGGGGAGGTAAAAGTTGGCTGCGGAGTGCGAGGCGCCCCAGGAAGAAACGCAGACGGAGGTTTTGGCTGGAACGGCGTAACCGTCTATTATCGAGCCGCCGGGTGGAACGGTGCGTAGGAGTCCGATGGGGACAGAGGGGAAGATACGCAGTCCTTCTTCTATACAAGCGTTCATGTACGGTAGATTGCCTAGCACATCCATATTCACATCCGCCTCGCTTTTACACGCGTTTCTGATCTCAGCCGTGAGTTTCTGCATCTTGGGCGGGTCGCGCAGGAGGTAATTTGTCAGGCCGCAGAGGTTTGTCGCTGTTGTTTCACTGCCCGCGACGATGAAGAGCGCGGCGTTCATGATGATTTCGTCGTCGCTGACTTCGTTCTTCTTGCCGCGTTGATTGAGTATGTACCAGATGAAGTCTCGGTGTTCGGTTTTCTGACTCAGTCGCTTGACTGTTTTTTCTGTAGAGTTGCGTAGGTGGCGGAAGCGGCGCTCGCGGACGGCGGAGGGGATGCACCACATGAGAATTTTTTGGGTGAGGGAGCCGGGAGATGCGAAGCGACGTGTTGCTTGCTCGATGGCGCCCGATTTTATCGCTTCGTAGATTAGGACGACCCATTTTGCGGATGGGGAGCCTTCACCTGGGGTGGAGTTAGTGCTGGAGCATGGCATATCGGTGCGTGGTTGTAGTATGGATATGAGATGTACCCTCTCTAAGACACCCAAATGGTTCGCCAAAGCTAAGATCTCCTATGATATCAAAAGTGCAGAAGTTAAACCACGAAACCATGTTCGCCGGTTCACCCCGCTGCGCCTTTTCCCTTAATCTTTCCACGAACAGATTTACATAGCTTCTTAAGATGGGTTCCTGTTCAAGCAAAGCTTGCTTAGAGAAAGCATGAGCCAGGGCTCTTCTCTGCCTCGCATGATGGATATCTGGTGCCATGGTCAGATTCGTGGCTCCTGGAATAGCCTCTACAGCGCCAACATGGATAGGATCCTTGTCCATATTGGCGAGCCCAACACGGTGGCCGTAAATATCATCCCAGGCTTTGGCTGTGTTGAAGGAGAGCTCGTTGGGCATGACGCGAACGACCGGTCCGTATTTGTCATGATGCACCTTGTAGTCGAAGGCAATGCGACCACGAAGGAGAGATACTATCGATGGTACGGGCGATATGCGCCATAGTAATGGTCCTGGGTATTTGGCGAGAGGATGAAGCGTGAGATTGTATACTGCTGTCAAGAAAATATATGCAAGGAACTGGTGTTGTTAGACTGATGTTTCGAGATAGCTTTGAGAGCGACATACGGCGATTGGCGTCCATATCGCGACCTGGCGAAGACGTTCTTCGTCTAGGACGCCCATTGCTAGATTGTTCGCGATGTTACTTCAAGAGATAATGCACACCGGCCGAGAAGATTAGACAGCTGTGCAGATGTAAGGGTGCGAGCCTACGCATAGACACCAGCTGCACAGCTACTCAGATATACTATTGCCAATATTCCTTGTACCTATGACGCTACAGCCCCTGCGACACACAGAACCGCCGTTTTCCATCGTTCGCGTGGCGGCCGCTCCTCGCGAAAGCATTTCCGACATTGTGTATGCAGAGTACAGAGTGCATACTACACTTTCCCAGACCATCGCTCGCTCGCCACGGGCAATCGACTAAATCAGTGCAGACGCGATGCTAACACTCCGTAGCAAAGTATGTTTTCTCAATAGGATGGGTTGCTGGTTTAGATGAAATTCCTCATGGCCTTGAAAACGACAAATTTCAAAGTCGAGGTCTTGGAAATGTTTTAGCGTAGTGCGGCGTGGAGGAGGCTGACCCCGCATGTCGACCCCGCGCAAGGTACCCAGCGAAGGGATAGACCAGCCATGTCAACGATTCGTGCATTGGTTGGGGGCCATGAAGTTTGAATCGCGTAGCTTTGTCGGGTAGCATGCGCCATGGATTCTAATTGCTTGGCGCAGGTGGCTCATAGATAGTCGCAAAGAAAGCACCCTGGCGTTCGAGTGAGTCGACACATTGGAAGGAAACGAACCCCTCTGGCAAGGCTGCGGCATTAAGTGATTTCATTTCTCAACCGTAACAGGCGGCGTAACCAGCTCCTTACGACTAACCGCTCTGACAGCCTCGTACCAAATCCTGCCCATGTGTGCGTACCCGACATAAGACCTGCCACCATTAGCATCAGCATCAACGTTCTTAAATCTCAGCGTAGAAAACTTACGGGTGCAAGCCATCAGTGAGTTCTTGCGTGCTGATAATGCTATGATCCACAACTCTAAGCTTGAACCCCTTCTTCACCCGTTCATCCACAACCGCCGGCAGCGCATCATTAAAAACCCTGATCCGCCCCGTGGTCTCCTTCTTCGCCGCGCGCACAATCTGCGCAACAAGCACAACGGCATCCGGACAAGAGTCTAGGATATCATCGAGAAGGAGTCCCACCCGCTTCGGCGCATCGATCCACCGCTCATTTGGACTCTCAGGGCGCTCCAGGTCGTGTGTGCCGATATGTACCAAAATGATGTTGGGCCGCATATCCAACCCGGGCTTCATAAGACCTCTTAGCTTATTGATTGTAGCGCCAACATGTCCTTCGTTGTCGTCGTCAAACATCAGCCCCGAGTGCTGCGTGCCCACAAAGTCGACGGAGTGGTAGCGTGTGCGTATGAGCTCGCGCAGCAGGGGAGCTCGATACCCATCCGTGCCGTTCTCTTGGTTCGCGGGGTGCCAGCCCCATGTTATCGAGTCGCCGAGGGGGAGTATGCGCAGCGGGATGTGGCGGTTCGCGCGAAGTTGCTTGTGTGTGGAATGGAAGATGAAGAAGGTCACTGGGGGTTGGGTCAGCGCTGAGTAAGGGAAGCCTTTATTGCGGCGCAAGGTACAAATATGAACGAATGCCAACGCGCTTTTGCTCGTCTGATCAGATAGTCTCTTGGCCTTGTAATGCGATAAAGGGAACGGGTCGAATGTCGGCGGAATAGTCGCAGACGCAACTTACTTAGACTCAACACAGCAACTACCGCGAGGCCTTTCAACGCCGCCTTGTATCGCGAGCCTCCCACGATTGAAATCATCCTGGCTTGTTGGTTCTATTCATGTGCTGCGCGGTTTACTGCTTCGTCGACGCAATGGTTGAAGCCGCGTGGCTACCCCGTGTCCAGCTGTTGGTTGATTGGAAACGTCATAGCGTTACGGAAACAGGGGCCTCGAACTATTCTAGGGGCCTGTACCTAGGCTAGGTAGACTGCAGAATATCAAACATCGCTATTCACTGCAGATGCAGATGAGTAACAACGAGTGCGAGATGATAGATGGGAGGAGGCATCATTTGGCGCGCGTATTGAGGATCGCGTTCCCGGGGTCTCGCTACGCTAATCAAGGCATGATGGTGCCCAGGTGGGGACACCGACTTGTACTAAATACCCGATCGCTTGTCGCTACATCCTTCACAACCCGCATCATGGAATTACCTTTGCCTTTCTCATGCGATCGAACGCAATAGCCCAAGTTTCCTTCGTCCCAATCTTCTCTGTATATCCGGCCTTGTGCGAAGCCTCCATGCTCATCTGCCGATCAAAGTCGAACATCGTCATGATGAAGTACTATCATGTGTCAGTTTCTCTCGTTCGCGCGCAGAGCTTTAGGGACTTACTTGAAATCCCGGATGCGTGATATCGCTATCCACACTTCCCTGTTTTAAGCCATGTTTCTTCTCCAGCTCTTCCCATTCCTTTTTGTGGGCGTCGATGTATGCGCCAGGCTGTGGTGACCTTTCCTCGGGACAAGTGCCCTTGAGACCAAAGTAGTCGCAGATGATTGGCCATTTGCCGCTCCAGCTGTCTTCCTGTCCGCCGACATTGAAACTTCGCGATGCCGTCTTTTCTGGATGTAAAGATGCGTGGATAGAGAAGTGCGCGACCATGTCCTGTGGTGACTCATTGTACCTGTTCACCCATGACTTCTCGGTCCCAGGAAATGGACATTTGGCGCCGGCGCCTTCGATCGATCTGTAAAGCGAGAGATACAAAGCTAGGGTTTGTGCGAGACAGTAGGCATTGTTGTTCGGTACGAAACCGATGATGTTGTCAGGGCGAACCTCGCACCAGTTCCAGCCCTTTCCTTTCGAAATGCGTCTTAGACAATCGATTTGGTTGTAGTAGAAGAGCTGAGAAAGGTATGGTTCAGGAATTGACGGCAATGTCTCCTTCAATGGTAGGTCGTCTGCGAACGGGAACTTATCCAGCATTTGACAGCCGTATATCTTCGTACCCGTTGGGAGAAGTACATAGGAGAGTTTGGATGACAAGCGGTCAATCGCAGTGACGGCGCGCTCCAGCATCGCTTCGTTGGTTTTGCACTCGGATTCGGGGTCATTTATCTGCTTGTATGCTATCTTGCATCAGACCTTGTCGCGCCTCTTGAGGCCTGTAACTCACAATAGTAGTACACTTGAGATACTGTATCGACCTCTTTAACTTTCTCCTTGATCTGTTGCTCTAGCTCCTCCTGAGAGCCCTTGACAAGGTCAACGCCAGAAACTATCTGTAGTCTCGGGTCGTTGGGCCAGAGCGCCATCTCCCGTGTCAATGGCCGGTTCACCATTGCTGTAACTCTGGAAAATGCATCCTTGGAAGGATAGCCGTTGAGAATGGCGTTGACGATGGCCCAACCAGAAATTCCAGATGCGCCATAGATGAGCGCATGGTTACCCATCTTTGTTTCGAGAACAAGATTGCAATTGAAGAGGAAATAGGATTCGTATGGGAGCGATCAATTGGGTTCTCGCGCAGTACATAGCACCGCAGCAGGATAAATGGCGCGCTGGTTTATGTATTGCATGCCAAAGCCACAGGCCCTTGACCGATGGTCCTTCCCTAGAATCTCACGTATTCTTTTGGGCCGTGAAGAATCTATTGTCGGAATGTTTGCTGCCCTGTCCTGTTGGTCGGTGATGCGGAGAACAATATCCAGTGTAAGCCGGACGTCTTTCCCCGCTTTGTCTCGCGGTTATGACTGGTGATACGTTCGCTGGCCAGGCTAATTCCACTCAGCCGATTACCATCGAAGGAGGTACCGGCAGTAGGCTCGGCTCACTTGTTTCTGGTGTTGTCTGCGCCAGCCCCATTGAATTGTGGATGCATAGTTGGGCCCTTTTTGATCTGAAGACGCTAGGGACGTCATTGCGATCAACCCAGCTCCTCCCTTTCATTTATTACAACGTTCGACATTTAGGTCCAACTACCAATCTATTAATATAGAGCCAGGACTAAGTAAGCACCGTCAGCATCGGTTTCGTGTCGAGTGTGCGCCGATATGCACCCTGTCCCCAACAGGTAGAGCCACGCGCGCTCCGGCCGCACCCGTGAACGCTCCCCAAAAAAACGGCAACTTTCCATTTAGGGAAGAAAATCGACCATTAGGCGGGAACTCGACGGAAACTCCAACAACCTACTGTGCAGCATTGACCTAGAATAGCGAGTGATGTATCCGCCGAGCAAGGCTTCATGCTCAAGGCGGATCGGGAGGGCGCCTCTCGATGGCAAAGATCGCGATCTGCGATAATCTGCTTCGACGGAACTAGACTTGTATCTAGAGATTCTGTCACACAAGCGAACGCCATAACAAGCACATGCATATAAAGACACACGTCTGTCTCAACATGCAGTCTTTTCGAATGCACCCAGGAAACCAAAAACATATCCGAAAAACAGCAGGATGCCATGCTTCAGCCAATCAGATGATCTCAAGATCTTCTATACCCTCCATGGCGAGCTCTCCAACCCACCGTTGGTGTTGATACACGGCTGGACCTGCGATTCTTTGGACTGGTCTTTCACGATTCCAGCCCTCATCCAGAAGTACTATGTAATCGTCTTCGATCTCCGCGGTCACGGTCACTCCAGCGCCCCAGAGAGCATTACATACACAATCAAAGACTTTGCCGAGGATGCGGTCGCTCTCCTCCAGCACGTCAGCATTACCAAAGGCGTCCTGGTCATGGGCCATTCTGTCGGTGGCGTTGTCGCATCAGCCATCACTGCCCTTCACCCGGATATCTTCCGCGGGCTCGTGGTAATCGACCCTCCGTACTGACGTACCAAAGCCTTCTGGGCGGACATGCTGCCAAAATGGAACGAGCTACGAAACGGTTTTCTCTTCGTCACCATGGCATTTGGCAATCAACTGCCCCCTGTGTTTCCCCCCTGGATGATGACGTGGTACGCACTGCGTGGCCAGGCTATAGCGGAACACGTGGTCGACAAGATTCTTCAAGGAGCATACGCGCCGGGCATGCTTGGACAACAGGAAACGCATGCCCATCTTGTGAAGGACAGGGAGATCCCACAATTGGCGGTATATATGACGGAGGAGAATGTGGAGGATGAGAAGAGCCTCGGTGTTGGAGCGGACGACGAGATCGTGCAGCTTGCTGACGCGGGACATTGGCTTCGTCATATTAAGCCGGATGAGTTTAATGCGATTCTCACTAAGTGGTTGGAAAGGACTGAAGCTGCGAAGGCTTGAAACGTAACGAGAGGGTTGATATCCGCTTTTATTCATCACAACACGCGTTTTATCACACACAATCGTTGACATCCCGCGGTCCTTCCCTCACCTGTGACTCATTACGGGTCAGAATACTGCACCCACTCACCTTCTTCCTCTCACATATCACTTCTAAATGCCGCTATCCCAACACACGCAATAACCAATTCACATGGGATGACGTACTGAAAAATGGGATCGTGTTGTGTGAATGAGTATGTCAAGAGGATTCTTTCTGCTGGGAAGCTTCGACGAGGATTTTGTATCATAGAAGGGGGACAATGGACGACAAGAATGAGAAGCCTGAGTGGGTTTGGAAATCGAATTTCTTGGGAGCGGTCATGGCAATGCAGCAGCGACAGATTTTGCACTTATTAAACGGTACATGAATGATAGATAATTTGGACATGATAGGGGTCCATTCAAATTCACTTTTCTGCGTGCAGGTCGGAGTACATAATTCTCATCACCTTTTTTTTCACAACGCAGAAATAGGATTCACAGCCCATTGGTAAGATCATCGCCCTTCACATCTCAATGTCCAAAATCCAATGACTGGTTGGTGCAGCAGTCGGCGCAGGGAAGCTTCTCGGGCTCGACACTGCACACATGGCGCATGCGCTTGGTGTAGCTGCAACCCAAGTCATCGGTATGCAGGAGGTTTTTTGGCTCAGACACTAAATTCTTCCACATTGGTAACGCTATTGTCGTGAATCTGCGCAGTAAAGTCACCGCGACAGAAGTTGATGCTGTATCGCGTGCAGAAGCGCATGTCACTTTGAATTTTAGCGACAGGACGACACTGGGAAAGCACATTGAGCATGTAAAAATCAGTATCGAGAATCCGCTTATGGATGATGAGTTGAAAGCCAAGTTCATTGTGCAGGGTTAGCGATCGAAGCGCAGAGGGCGGATAAGGCGCGGGTGGCGTTTTCGGGCGTGAAGGGTATGCACGATGTTGCGAGGATGCAAGGGTTGTGCTAAGGCCATGATTCTCTTATGAAGTAGATGGTGAGGTGGTGGTATGTGGGCTGTTGCTGGGGCTTCGGTTTCATAGTTGAGGCAGGACAGGGGTGTGATATCCGCCGGTAAATACCTACACGCGTGACGCGAGGATTAATTTATCTGGCGATATTGTATATTGTGGTCCAAAGAGGACACGGGGGCATGGTGCTATGAGATTCAGGTATATAATGCGTGCAGTACTGTTTTCGGAATTATTGGGTTTTGTAAGAAAGATACTCACTTTTACTAGCCGTCATGTTGAATTTTCTGACGCCGCTTTTGTTAATTGCGCAAGGCGCATTTGCAGCACCCGTAGGGGATACTGCTACCACAGCAGCAGCAACCACTGGCAAGATCCGTGGCGTACGCGACCCAATCTACCACCTCTACCTCCAAGCCAACCCCAAGAACAGTGCGTACCACCTCCTCTTTCTGCTCCCCTACCCAAAGTTCTCTTACAAGTATAACAACCTAACCTATCCACAGCATCCACACCCGTTCTCGGACCCGAAACCGCAGCCGACGAATTTATAATCGGTGGCACCATCCAATCCAAGAAAACAAGTCGGTACTTGAACGTCGCAACGGCATCGGCGAGTTACAAGCCGCTTGTTTGGGGCGAGAAGGGGGAAACTACGGCGTGGGGACTGGAAGGTGATACTATCATCACTGTTCAGGGGAGTAGTTATGGTCGACGTGAGTGGAATTTTGCTTCGTAGTAGGGGTTTTCTGGGTTGTGTCGTCTATTGAGGACAGATTGCTAATCTGTTTCGCAGAGCTAAACTTCCTTGCGTGCAAAGCGACAGACGCTGGGTATTACGATCTGTATCTGCAAACTGGCAGCGACACACCTAGTGGGAGGACGTGTAGTAACTACCAGACTATCCATTTGCCGTGTCTGTGCTAGGCGGTTGCTTTGTCGAGTAATGCGGAGAGCTGAAAGAGCGTGGAAAACATCGTTAGAACCAACACCGCAGGTGCAGGTGCAAGACATTGAAAAAATCCAGACAACCAACATGCTGAGGCTAGATCCGATTACTAATCTGCCAATCACGGTGATGGTCTTGTCCCCATCGCGGTGCAGGCCGCACGACGTCTCTGGGTCGTGCCCGCGGTAGTGTTAACGCAATCAGGTATAGTGAGCTTGCGCACCGAGGGGCAGTCCCCACCGCATGATTAGTGACGTATTGGGTGTCTTAACTCCGAACAGCGAGATCGCGTCAATGATGATTAATGTAGGGGGTTAGAGCTTGCTCGAAGTGGGGAAAATAAAGAGGCCGTTGTAGAATCTATACGGCGCTGCTGATCTGCTTCCTTCCCCTCAACATCTTTTGGAAACCCACAGGAACCTTACCGAAGTAACAGAAGAGAAATCATGTCGTACAGCAGAGTAGGAGTCGTCACCGGCGCGAACAAGGTATACAAATAACCTCTCCAACACCGCCCCCAGCCCCTCAACATCCATTGTCGTAATGCTAAACATACACAGGGCATCGGCCTAGCCATAGTCCGTCAGCTTGCGCTTCAATACCCCAAATCACCACTAAACGCCGGCCCCTTCCTAATCTACCTCACCGCGCGCGACCAAAGCAGAGGCGAAGCCGCGCTCAAAACCCTCGAACAGGACACGCAGCTCAAGGAGGCAAAAGCACTAAAAGCCGACGGCGGGCTCTCGGAGATAAAGTTCCACCTCCTGGACATCACAAGCAGCAACAGCATCCAGACGCTGGCCTCGCACCTCAAGCAAGCTCATGGCGAGGGCATTGACTTCGTTATCAACAATGCCGGTATTGCCATGGATGGTTTCGGTAAATACGCATCCCCCCCTCAAACAGAGATTCCTATGCAGTGACTTTGGTTTGGTAGGCGAGCTAACGAGAGATTTGTTAGATTCAAATATTGTCAAGACAACGCTCGACTGCAACTACTACAAAACCCTCGAAGCATGCCACGCCTTTCTCCCTCTCCTCAAGCCTAGTGGCCGCATCGTAAACGTTGCCTCTATGGCTGGTAAGCTGAACAAGTACTCGGAGGAAGTGCGGAACCGCTTCCTCGCCTCCAAGACGGAGGCAGACGTCACGGCTATCATGAAGGACTTTGCTGCTGCTGTTGACGCGGGTAAGGAGAAGGAGGCGGGATTCATCAGCGCTGCGTATGCGGTAAGCAAGGCGGGGTTGATTGGGGCGACGAGGGCGCTGGCGACGAGTGTCAAGGAGGGTGGCAAGGAGGGGGTGCTGGTTAATTCTTGTTGTCCCGGGTATGTCAACACGGATATGACCAAGGGAAATGGAACGGTGAGTTATACGTTTGAAAAAAGCTCTTTTCTTTTCCTGGGAATACAGGGCTGACTTTGAGAACAAGAAAACTACAGATGAAGGTGCGCAGACGCCGGTTTTACTTGCGCTTCAGGATATCCAGGGGAAGACGGGGACGTTCTGGCAGAGTGAGAAGGAGATTGATTGGGTGGGCTGAATGCGGATCACGCGGGAAGGGGGGGGGGGGGGTGGAGGACGGCGTGGATGTAGATATTAACAGGCCCCTATAGCCCACCACAAGAAAACAACGCCGCCCTTCAACCTCACCTGTGGAACTGGTAAAGAAAACGAATAGTAAAAACCTGGTATTCATATCGCTTGACCCAATATCTTGGCCTCGTCCCAGCCTCAATACCACCACATACCGTCCATACTACACTTCGCGCCCAAACCCCCATACGCACTCCATCCCTCGCCCGAATAACCCATGTGCCATCCAAACACTCATCGATAACCCAGATGATCTCTCGAAAAGAGCTCTCAAGGCTCTTCAGGATACTCAGAGTCGGGCGTATACTGCACAGCAGCCGTTTCCTTCGCCTTCGCAGGCGCAGTCTCGGGAAGAGGGAGGCTTAGCGTATCGTTTAGGCAGGCTTGCGAATACCTTGCAGAAGCCTGGGAGCGGATCCCAGATGCAGATTGCGGGCGCCTGGGCATCACCTCGTGCTCGTGGATAGCGCAGAGACTGCGTGTAGACGACGAGGGGGGAAGGTGGTTGCTGCGGCTCCTGTGGGGCGGGTAAAACGCGTGTTGGTGTTGTATTTGTGGCGGAGGGTGAGGGCCATGGGCATGACCAGTGGAGGAGGAGGAGGAGGAGGAGGGGGAAGACCAAGTCCAGCCATGGGCGCGGTAATGCCGCAAGCGTCTTGCTTTCATGCTCTCCGACAGCACCAGCTGGCGCACTAACGTCGCCGTCGTCGGCTCGGCGTAGACTTCGCGTCTCACACTGCCCATGCCCAGCTTGCAGTGCTTCTGCGCAAACCGCTTGATCGCGCCGCCGATGACGAGGCGCAGGCGCTCACAGGCGTGCGGGCGCAGCCGCGCGAGCGCAATGTCATCGGATACGAGCCAGTATGCGAGTAGCTTTTGCTTCCTATCTGCGTTCCATTTTGCGGGGAGCAGGCCCAGGCCATGCGCCCAGATGGAGGAGGTCTTCTTGTACAGCAGTGTCTTCTTCCGGTTCTCGGGATGGCACCGGTGCAGGCGGAAGGCCATCAGGTGGTCAAATAGGTATGCCGGGTCGATGTGTAGGTCCTGCGCTGGCTTGAGTACGTATCTGACGATGAAGTCGCCGTCGTCGTCTTTGAGCAGGGACTGGCTGTTGCCGAGCACATTGGAGCACACGTTGTGGATTGCGTCGGCGTAGGCGATCACGGTGCGTAGTTCGGGCGCTGAGAGTAGCGTTGTTTGCGAGGTTGAGAGTTTCTTGGCTCGCAGAATGGGTACGCATTCGGCGAGCGCGAAGTGTAGCTCGTAGGGGTCGACGTCGTAGCTGAAGACGAATATGTCGATCAAGGTACGGAAGAGGAGGGATCTTGCTGAAGTGTCGTCTTTGGGGAGCTGAAGCTGGCTTTCGTTGGTGATGTAGCTGTTTGCGCCCAGGGGAAAGAATGCGTATTCGTGGACTACTTCGGGAAATGCGGGCTCTCTCTGGATTCGTTTCGGGGTCCTCTGAGGGGCGATTGAGGATTCGCTGGCGACGGAGCCTTGTTCTGGAGCGCCGGTTGGCTGAGCAGTAGGTTCTTCGACCTCATCTGACGACAGCGACGGCATGTGAGCTACTTTCATGCTGTGCGTAGAGGCGTTATGTCGGAAGAAACAGTGTAGCCGCTTGACACGGTTGAAAGTCGGACCAAAAGCCTCAGGATGCCAGCCCCAAAGGGTATTGAGGCGAGATGAAGATAAGAGGAACGCAAAGGCACCAAGGAATATGCGGGCTTTAGGAGGTCCCCTTTGTGTTTACAATCGTTACCGCAACTCAGCCAGTAGTAAGGCTGCAAGGGTCCAATCCGACCCATATTCTGCGAGGTCGACCTATCCGCAGGTCTATTTTTGCAAAAGCCATCTAAGCGATTACGGGCGGTGATGGGGTCTTTGGGACAAATTGGCCAGCTTCGTCTACCATACTTCGAGTTGACATGTTCACCTTGTTAGTAAGACTCATTGTGAATATCATCTTCGAGAGCATGTGAACCCCTTTGCTGGAGCACCATCTTCTGCAGCGGAGACATGCCCGATGGGGGGGCCATCCAGAGATGGTCTGCGGAGGGAAAGCATGCCTTTCATTTAGTCATGTATCTTGTGATTACGAGGCTGACAATCGTCTCCACTCACAATGCATACCTGTGTACATCACTCGATGATGACCTCTGGCTGGCGTTTGTGGCAAGTCTGCTGGCGTTCAGGGACTTTGGTCGCAATGGAAGTGCTCTCGAACAAGCACAACCGATTGATCTGATATAAGTCAATTGAAAAATGAATTGTCTGATGGATTGTGACGTCGGGAACGTGCGACGAGCCGTGACGGAAGAAAGGTATCTAGACCAAAAAAAAAACATCACTATAACGCCAAGAAATGCTTTTCCACCACTTCACTTCCTCGCAAACCGCTCAAGCGCAGGCCCATACTCCTTCTTCATCTTCTCTTTCCTCTCAATCTGCCTCTTTTGCATATTCTTCAGTGCCTCTCGAGCCCGCTCCTTCTCGGCATCAATCACGTTCCTACTTCCATTCTTCCTCAGATACCTCCTCAGTGCCGAATTCCTGCCTTTGCCCCTCTTCTTCAGCAAATCAACCTTGTCCGGTTCCTGCTCACCCCTTTGAGCGCGATACTCCTTCTGGCGCTCCTCATGCGACGTGAGGTCGAGGTTACCGACGAAATTGGGGTCGATGGCAATCATCTCGGGTTGGATCTTTTCGAGCAGTGCGTGGACTTCTGTTTCGCGGCGTTGTTTGGAGGTTTCGTAGGGGTTTGTGCCTGCTTCGAGGGAGTCGGGGTTGGGTTCTCCAGAGCCTGGGACGAGGATGGAACTGAAGCCCTTGTCGTGAGATATTCCGAGGACGTCTTCGAAGGGGCAGAAGCGCACGCGGCCGATGGGTAGGCCCTCGCCGCCCCAGCCCATATATGGCATTATGGGTGGGGACTGGTCGTCCTGGTTGCGCAGGAATATGTCGTCTTTGTAGATGGAGGCTTGCGTACCGTATCCTACAGCTGTGAGGTTACGGTCTGAGATGGACAGTGTGGTGCCGGGGACGCGCAGGTGGTGCGAGTGCATTTCCTTGAACATGCGGATGTCCCAGACGGACATGCGTCGGTCCTGGGATGTGCTGACCATGTAGGTGCCTGACTTGTCGACCGCAATGCTTCGCACGGGGCCGCGGTGAGGGAGGAGCTTGACGAGGGGTGTAGCGCTGTTGGGCGACCATAATGTAACTAGGCCTTTTTGATGACCTACGTGTAGAATGGCGTTGTGTGGGTTTTGTGTGAGAGCTGTCGCGGGACCGAGTTTTGTGTAGAGTTGTGGGAGGGATTGACCGGTCGAAACGTCGGTATACCGTATTATCCCTGCTGTCGATACAGAGGCAAGGAGGAAGTGGTAAGGCAGGTATTCGAGGTGTGTCGCTTCCGAGTGATTCTTGAGCTGATGCATTTCTACGCCGTCTCCAGAGTAGATGTAGACACACTTCTTCTGCGCCACAGCAAAGTTCTTCTGGTTACTTGTGTGCAGCCATCGCGCATCCCGTATCGTCTCGTTCAGTTGGAGTTCGCAGCCCAGCTTTCCGTCTCGCCAGTCAAAGGTCGCGACATGTCCCTTCCGCCCTGCAATCAGCAGGTCGCGCCCATTCCGGCTGTATTCGCACACGTCATATGGGCCGAGGCCGTCTAATCGCAACTCGAATCCCTTCTTCGCTGTCTCCAGACCGACTTCTCGCTTGATGTCGTCCTGGCGCACGCGGTATGTTCTCTCGAGCTCATGTTCGGGCTCTAGCAGTCCAGCGTTGTTCTCAAGCAGAACCTCGACATTCTTGGCTTCTATCGCCGCCTGCTTGTTCTTCGCCTCGAGGGATTTTATGTTCGCCCGTAGCTTCTTGTCTTTTACTGATTTGGGTCGTATCCGGTCGCCGCGGCCGTATTGTTGTGTGGCTTTCTCTGTGAATTCAGCAACTGCGCGGGCGTCCTCGTCGTCAATGGGCGCGCCGTTTTGCGCCTTGCGCCGCGGTTGCGCTGCGACAGCTTTAGGGCCACGCTCGGAAGCCATGATCGCGGCCGTTGGTAGTGTATGGCGTTGATTTGTGGAAGCGAAAATTCCTGAGGATTCCGCTGGAAAAGGGAGTTGGACTAAGGTAGAGCTTGTTTGCGCATGGAGAAGGCTGTTCGTGCAGGTCGAATCCTAGAATTATTTCTGCCAGCCCTGACCGCTTCGAACTCTTGGCACCGCCAGCCCGCCGTCGGCACCGCCACCAGCATTAAAACATGCACGTGAGTTTTCATCCACTTTACACCCGTCATGAACGTAGCACGCACAAAAGCACAAAATGTAAAGAAAGTCAACGCCGTATCCCATTTTTTGAACCTATCTACCCAACCCATGATATCATAAAACCTCGTTACATAACAATAGAGTCCTCTCATTCCCCCTACTGCTCCGCCTCGCCCCTCCAAGCCCTCGCGCCCCTGGGCCAAACCCTCTTGTAAAGACTCACAGCCACTGCATCCATCGGACTAATCTTGCCATCAAACGTAGCCTTAAAGTACCCATGCGTGCCCAGACTCTCCTTGATAAACCCGCTCCTTCCACGCTTCGTCCACAGCGGCAAACTCTTGAACCATTTGACGTCGCCGTCATTGAAGAACATGTAGCGCACCGTGACGACGCGCTTGTTGATCTTGTAGGGGTGGCCGGTGAGGATGATGCGCTTGGCTACGATGCGGTTCGTGGATGGGGGCAGGGAGGTTCCTGTTGCGATTAAACGCAGGGAAGATGGGTGGTCTGGGGTGGGCGTTGTGCGGGTGAAGTAGAGGAGGGGGACGTTGCCCCATGTTAGGGGACCGATGAAGGATGCAATTGCAGATTGGCCTGGGTGCAAGAAACGAGCAAATTTGTGCACGTTGTTGGGGGTGTTGCCTGCGTTGGAGAAGAGCTAGGAAACAAGTTAGTCTTGTGTTATATTGAGCTGATGGACAGTGAATGGCGACTTACTGGGTTGATCACAATCCTCCTGGCTCCGCACTGTACAATCATCTCGGTCTTGGCTTTGATCGGTGACTCGTGCTCGGAGCTGAGCAGAATGCTGTAGTTGCAGGCTGTTCGCTTGTGCTCGTGCCTGAGCAGGGAGAACATGGCCATTGGCCGCGACTGGCTTTCTTGGAATTGTAGGGGTACGCCGCGGATGTGGACGCTTACTCGGGTGCCGGCCTTGACACCGCCTGCCCATGCTTCACGCATAAACTTGGTAGCTGTGCGCTTGTAGTCTGAAATCTCGAGTAGTCGTTGCCACTCATCGGGCTCGTATGGCCGGTCCTCTTCCGTATCCCATTTGCTAGTCTTCAAACTCTTCAATCCACGGTAGCGGATAAGACGCTCGCGCGCGTTGACGTTGGGGTGTAGCTCAATCTCATCTGGAAATTCGAGATCCTCCTCTTCGTCTGTTTTCCTGGACTTTCGGTAGGCCTCGATCTGTGCAGCCTCGTCTTCCGGTGATGGATCCAAGAACATCTCGGATTGCGGGTATTCTGAGGGGGCGCCCTCGGTCATGGCCTTTCCGTCAATGTCCATGCCCTCTTCTCCGTCTGCGGGGTGGGCGGGTTGACTCTGGGCGTCTTCTTGAGGATCGTCCATGTCAAAGTCCTCAAGATCAGAACCTGAGTCCGACATGCCGTCGAGATACCAAGCGGCCTGGTAGTCACTAGTTCCCTTCGGTAACCGTCTCTTTTGCGCGGGTGTGGCCTCCTCTTCCTCGTCGGAAAAGTAGTGGTGGTCATCAAGCAAGACACCTTTGCGCTCAGAAGGAGCAACAGATGTCGCGTAGTTTGTGACGTCGTCCATCAGTGTCTCCTCGGGCGCGAGCTCTGCAAGGTCATCTTGGTCTTCGGTTGGTCGCTCCAGGGTATCGTCAGTGGAGTCAACAGCCATTTCCTCGTCCTTTGCCTTTTTCCTCGCCTCCAGCGGGGCCGCAACAATCTTGTCGACCTGGAAGTCTCCCCAGTCTCCGACCTGAACCAGCCTGTCTGCCTTCAGTCCCAGCCCTCGAACGACTCCAGTAATAACCACATCGCCAGTGCCGTCATCGTTGACAGCCGATTTTCCTCCAGGCCATGCAACATCCTCGATGAACATGTAGCTCCTCTGGTCCCTCCACCGTACGCCCTTTGTGGTGGTTGTGCACAGGGACCTGACGAGGTTTGCGGCTTCTTGTCGGTTGTCGATAGAGTATACGCGATCGGTCGAAGGCAGCCAGTGGGTGATGTAAGACTTTAGCGAAGAGACAACGGACGGTCTTTGCTTCGCAGGTTCGACCTTTTCTAGTCCTTGCACGACTGTGAAGGTATTGGAGATACCCTGGCTCTCTACCGACTTGAGAATCAGCTCGCCCTCGGCATCCACCTCTTCATGCGCCGACAGCACAAAGACGACAAAATCGGCGACACGGCAGGCGTCGAGAGCGGCAAGCAGGTCCCTCTTCACAACCAGGTATTGCACCTTTTGCTTGAAGCGGTCGACGTTCGTCCTCGTCCACCCAGCCTCGGGAACTTCTTCCTCAATGTCGACGCTCGAGTTGAGGCTGCGCACAGCTGTCGCGGTAGACACGTCGGAACACAGTGGGATGATGGCGGCGATTCTGGGTGCACCGTCCTTTCCGGCGAATACGTTGGTCGACTTTGCGTGCTCGTGGTCCTTGTTGATGCGCATTTGTTTCGCGCGGTTGCGGCGGTCGAATTTGTTCATGACCTGCTGATGGGGCGTCTTCCGGCTGCCGAACTCGAACGAGAGCGAGTTCACCTTGCCTGTGTAGTCGCGTTAGAAAGGCTGGGGCTGGGCGATATCCCAGTCAAGACTCACCCTTGCTCTGCTCCTTGAGGGCGCCTTTGGTGGCATGGCGGGACTTGAAGCCCTTCTTGTCCTTCTTGGTGGTGCTGCGGTGGTGATGCGAATCCATTGGGGCCATGTTCGCGCTCCCGCCTGCTTTGAAGCGAAAGGGAATGGACGCCAGTTTGAATATCGACTGACAGGAAGGCTGCGCGGGTTTTGGTGGGGTCGAGCGCCGGACGGCGATAATTTTGTTATCGTTTGGCTTATCGAGAATAATTTTGGCTCCTCGGCTGTGGCGTCATGCTCGGGGCCCCTGCACTTGCGCCCCGCCAGCCTTGCCTCGCTTCGCTTCGCCTCGCCTCACCTCCTCATCAACACCGACGACGGCACCGGATGATACGCATCCTAGGAATGTTCGGTCTTCAGATATGTTTGATGCCGCCATATTGTCCAAGGCAGATACAATGGGCGCGAAGATGCAGTTTGCTAGTAATTGCCAAACCGCGCACAATGGGCGTGTGAAGAAAAGGTAGATGAAAGACGGTATTGTCGAGAAGTCGAGAGTGGAAAAAGAGGGAACGAAGCTGCCTGAATTTCAACGATTCTTTGCTGAATCTTCATTCCTGGTGTTGTGTGCGAGGTGCGGGTTCCACCATGTCCGACCGTATGCTCCTGTTGCAGGCGCCCGTATTGAAACATCTCATACTACGCGCACCTTCCAATCCAGCCCAGGAACCAGTCTTCCCTTGCACCATTCCCCTCTGCTAGACCCCATAGCCTAGACTGCACAGACCCTCTCCCTCTTACTCTTACTCTCACTCTCACTCTCACTTTTACTTCCACGTTCATCCTGAGCACCAGCCCCGCTGCACCGTCATTCTTGCCGTCACCTTTACTTCACCCCAAGCAAACAGCAAACACCCGCAGGCACCCTCCTTCCTCCACTCCCACACTGCCATCTTGCCTCTCACCGTCAATAGCTATAACAGCCCCCATCTCTGTCAAAATCCCCATCTTTCTTACTCCGACACTACACACTCCTTCCAACACACACTTGCAGCAACAAGTCCAAGTTCCGATCTTCGTTGCCCATGATGCTAGGCCGCCGTGGAGTTCACGTTTACAACCAGAATGAGATTGATAGGTATGCACAGCTGACAGCGCGTTAGCCTCTCGTGACTAAGCCCAGTAGGCTAAAGGGCATTGCACTCCCAGTCAAGCTCAAGTGCGGCCGCTGTCGCAAAAACCTCCCACAAGCCAGGTTCTCCAGCAAGCAACTCACCGATGCCCGATGGCAAATCAGTCAATCAAGCAACATATACAAAGCCATCAACTGTGTGAGCTGTACCGGTCAACAGGTGGTCGAGGTCGAATGCACAATGTGCGGCAAGACCAAAGGTCTCGAGGACTTTGCCAAGTCTCAGCGCTGCAAGCCAGATACCGCAAAGTGCTTCAAGTGTGTTGAGCAGCAGCTCGCTGAAGAGCCTTTCAACGAAGACCGATACGAAGATCTCGACAAGGCATTCGTGACTCCCGATCACTCCAACGGACAGTATCCCGAGTACTTTTCTGCAGCCACGACCGACACCTCTTCAACTTATGTATTTCTTGGCACTATCCTTGTCGTCTTGAACGCACAACCATTAGTTTACTATATGCTGAAATGTACAGGGCAATGATGACTGGAATGCGGTCAACAGCAACCACCATCCCAAGCGCAAAGCAGCCAAAGATGGCGGCATTGCCTTGTCAGCTAATTTCCAGCAAGCCATGTCCATTTCCGGGTCCACTGAAGAGAGCTTGATAGATGCTGGACACGCTTACACGGCTGGCCGTGGAAAGAACGATGACGACAGCTGGAGTGAAGTCCATACCAAGTCATGGCATACGCAGTCCAACAGGGCGCCAAGTGCCAGTTCCGCCTTCAACCCCAACGCCTACCGTCGTTCCGCCACCTCTGTCGCTGGCTCGTCTCACTCATTTGCATCCAGCGTGGCTGAGCGTTCCACTACTTCTGAGATCCGTCCCAATGGATGGTCCAAGATCCGGGCTGCACCTCGCAATCCCTACGTGGTAATTCCAGCACGTACTGAATGGTGGTCTTGATTCGAATTTAGCTAACCACAACGCAGACACCTTCGGGCGATAGCACCCGCCAAGCAGGCCCTCTCGTAGACGCCTGGAGTGACTCTGATGATGATGGTCAAGAGGACGATGACGATGACAGCGATGACGATACCGTCATCTAACTCGGAGTATAGACTACTGATACCGAGGCATCACGAACGAAAGCTGGGCATGAGGTTGAATGGAGTTACGGTCACGACCATGATTTCCAGCGATGTGAACTTTGTCCTTAGATGACTGAAAAAGGTGATTGATTTCTTGCTTACACGATTTGCTTTAAGAATACCATGGCGATACGGACTTTACGCAGCTCAGCCTTGCTGGATGACATGAGGCTGGCACAAATAGCCCAAAATTAGGAATATACAGAATTCCGGACAGCACGAAGATTTGTGGAACAAGAGCCAAATTTGCCGGTCATGATGTTAATTCGCCACTCACTTGACCAAGGCGTAATTTGAATGCTGGGTAAAAGGAATGGGTTGTCAGGGGTAGACTATACCCAATGCAGCAAGCAATTGCCACCACGTGATCGCGCGCTCGCCAGATAAGCCCAGAACGCGCCTCCCTTGCTGATTGTCTCACCCCCGCTTGTCAATCACGACGCATTACAACATCAACAGCCTGCCCTTTTTTTTAATCCAAATCTCTGCTTCCACACTGCGCCCTCTAATCAGACCTCTCAAACTGGAACAATGTAAGTCAATATCTTGCATGAAGAATACCAAGCGCATAGTAATGGGTGGCGATAGGAGCGGACGACGACCAAGGGGAGCCGGAATTCGTGGGCCGCATTCTGCGTTGACGGACTTTTTGGCGGTAAGATTCCCATCTCTCATGTAGATTTGCGCATTGCTCCAGGCTACGCAATATCCTCTACTTATCCTCACCTTCGCGAAAGAAAGGTACACAGAACGTCTGCTAATTGCGCAATCGCAGGCCAATAACATCTCCGCACAAGAGATCCGCGACTCATATCAGCAGCGCGTCCGACAAGCCGAGCAGGATGCAGAACAAACAGGCGACAATGGCGAAGGGCCATCAAATGCGGGCGAAGATGGAGAAGTCGAAGAAGACCTGCAAGCAGAGTCATCTGCCATGGCAGCCGAACGCACCCGCAAGCGCAAACGCAACCAAGACGAGGCCATAGCGAAGATCAAAAAGGGCAAGGCAGCAAAGAACCTGGCCAAAAAGAAGAAGAAGGGCTCAGATGACGGATCGGACTTTGAGGATGTTATGGACATGTACAAAAAAGCCAAGCCGCTGCCCGGTCAACTGGAGAACTGCGAAATTTGCAACAAGCGCTTTACCGTTACACCATACAGCAAGGCTGGCCCAGACGGCGGTCTTCTTTGCACGCCTTGTGGAAAAGAGATGACCAAGGATGCCAAAGCAGAGAAGAAGGCGACTAAGCCTGTGGTGCGAAAGGGTCGTAGGAAGATTGAAAGTAACCGCCTTGACGGAATGACTGTGTGCGGTCCAAAGACACTCCAACAGCTATGCATTGAGAAGCTGGCAAAGCATTCGGAAGACATTGACGAACTTGGTGAAATGCCAGAGAACATTATGAAGAGGATCAGCGAAATCTTCTCCAAGAAGCGGGCGATGAACCCTACAACGATGAAGCTGTTCCTCCAGCCTGATATGGAGGAGGTTGCAATCCATGAGGCGGCATACCTTGAGACAGAAGACTACGACCAGATCTTCGCAGTCTGCCCGTACGTCAAGCGACTATCACTTCGCAACTGCTGTCAGTTCAAGGATAGCAACATCGATTACATGAACGAAAAGGCCAAAGCACTGGAAGAGATCCAGCTCCTAGGCGCAAATCTAGTCTCGAACGAGAAATGGGTCGAACTCTTCATCGCACGCGGTCAAGACCTGAAGTCGCTGAAAGTAGAGTGGCTCGACGCTGCTTTCGATGATCAAACTGTGGAAGCTCTCACGACTTTCTGTCCAAACCTAGAGCGTCTAAAGATTGAGCGGTGCAAGAGGCTCGGTCCCGACAGCATCGACGCCATCGCCCGTCTCCAGCACCTCAAGCACCTTACCCTCCGCTTCTACGACCCCATCACGCGCGAGAAGCTCGTGCACCTAATCACCTCGGTCGGCGCAAACCTCCAAACCCTCTGCCTGGAGCACTTCCTCGACAATACAACCGACCCCACCGACGACGTGCTCGACACCATTCACACCAACTGCAACTACCTCAGCAAATTCCGCTTCACAGAGAACAATGAGTGCACAGACGCCGGCTACGTCAACCTATTTTCAAACTGGGCAAACCCGCCCTTGCACTACATTGACGTAAATTCCACCCGCGACATGGACAACACCAACCCCGACGGGCCCGACGACGTGCCCATTGGCCTCGCATCCAACGGTTTCCGCGCCCTCATGTCGCACTCTGGCAGCCGCCTCGAGTTCCTCGACATCTCCTCCTGCCGCCATATTTCCCACGACACGTTCAGCGACGTCTTCGACGGCACCAAGCAGTACCCGAAGCTCCGCGAAATCAACCTTTCCTTTTGTCCCGTCGTCGATACCCAGATTGTGGCGGGCATCTTCAGATCTTGTCCCGCCATCAAGAAGGTGGTGACGTTTGGTTGCTTCCAGGTTAATGATGTCGTGGTTCCGAGGGGCATCGTGCTGATTGGGGCGCCTAGGGCGCAGGACCAGATTGAGCAGTTTGGTGAAGTTGTGCTGGATTATCAGAGGGAGAAGGAGGAGGAGGGCGAGGGGATGGAGAGGATGAGGCGGATGGGGGTGGGAAGGGTTGTTCCTGCTTTCGGGTAGAGCCGTCGGTGGCTTTTTCCTTTGACCACGGGCGTGTGTTTATGAGACGACTTGTTCTTCTTCTTCTTCTTCTTCTTCTTCTTCTTCTTTTTTTTCGGGCGTCGGGTGTCGGGCCAGCCATTTCAAATCGCCATGTGCGGCGGGGCCTCCAGATCTCAACAGAGAAGATGCAGTCTTGCAGTTGTAGAAAAAAAAAAGGCATCATACTTTCACGCCATCAACGGTTATAAAGAAGCGGAGAAATGAAAGAGGAAACGAGCATTTCAGTCTCGACATTCATACACATACAAGTCTATCGATTCCCGAAAATACGTTGAAAAAATGATGATGATGAATAATTTTCGCACCCAAGCTCAATACTATACCCTTCTATATCTGAACTCCCTTATCCCGTAACTAACGCCTGAAAGCGAGAAGAGGAAGAAACCCCCCACCACCCACGCTTCAGATGCGGTGAAGGCATATACGAACAAAGGGCCAAAAGCTGCAAGTTGGCAAGGAAAAAGTGAGACTTGCGAGCGACTCTCTGTCTGTGTGTGTGTGTGTGTGTCTTTATTTTCTTCGCCATTTTGAGATAGGTTAGAAGCCGACGGCAAGCATGAGGCCATAGCCAACGGTGACGATGACGACAAAAGTGATGATACTGGCGGGTACACCACGGGTGAGAAAGTGTTTGACAGCGAGGTAGCGCTGGCCTGTTCTTTGGTCTTCCATCATGATCGCGGCTGTCAAGACAGGATTAGCACATCTGCTTTGCAGACCAAAAGAAGGGTGTGTGTGTGTAGAGAGGAAAGAGAAAAAGAAAAAGAAAAAGGATACGAAAAAAGAGAAAAAACTTACTCATATTGGGGAATCCAGACGTGGGCAAGCCCATTGCCCCACTCGCCATCAGCACCGCGCCCATGACGAGCAGATTCGGATGCGGCTCCGGCATCTGCTGGCCGACCTGCTGGACAAGCGGGAGGACAATGAGGGCGGCGACGGTGTGGCTGATGAAGGTGGCCACGACCAGAATCAAGGCGCAGAAGACCACGAGAACGCCGTACAGACTCATGCCCTCGACGCCCGCGGTGATGGACTCGGCAATGGTGTGCAGCAAGCCCGACGAATTGACTGATTTGCCCAGGGAAAGGCCGCCGGCGGCGAGGATGATGATGGTCCAGAGGAAATTGTTGAAATCCTCCTTTGTCAGGATGCCGGTGCCGAAGAAGAGGACAATGGGGATAATGGCCACGACGCCCATGTCGCCGAATGCAAACTCGAGCTGGTGGCTCACGCACCAGAGGAGAATTGTGGCCACGGTCGTGATGCTAATGAACCATTGCACGCCTGTGAACTTGTCCTTCAAGGGCCGGATGGGCACGATGCTGGTGCCGCGACCGGGTTGGAAGGTTACGAGGAGCAGGAGCCAGATTGCTAGGATGGAGATGATGCACACGGGCAAAGCGACGAAGAACCACACGCCCCACGAGGGCTCCGGTGCCATGTTTTGCAGGGCGATTAGGTTCTGGGGGGACGCAATGGGGGAGGCGGCGCCGCCAATGTTGGAGCTGAGGGCGATGCCCATCAGGAGGGCTTTGGTCATGTCCGAGTCTGCGGGGAGGTTGCGGAGGATGGGCTTGGGAGATGGGTTAGCTAGGCATTCTCTATAAATCAAGCAAGCGATGGAGGTTTATGAAGCGTACCTGAATGATTGAGAAACACAGCACAGGTGCGGCTACGTTACTAATCCACATACTCGCAAACATGGCTACGAACATGTTGACGAGCAAGACGGTTCGCGGCTTGGTGCCCGCCTTGCTGAGAACAAGCGTCGCCATCATCTTGGCAATGTTGTACTTTGAGAGCGCGGCTGCAATGGTGAAGCCACCTAGTAGGAGCATGATGACGGGTGTCCACATGGCGGAGAAGACGTAGGAGGCTGCTTGCTTGGACGGCAGGCGGTGGTGCGGCGCTTCATCGCTGCGGACTACGTTGAGTGTGACCGCGAGGAAGGGAACGAGGAGGGAGGTGACAAAGAGCGGTATCGCCTGGACTCGTCAGCAACATAGTCAGTCTAATCATGTGAAATAAAGGTACCTCTGTCGCCCAAAGCAAACTGACAAAAACTACCATGGCGAGACAATTCTGCTGCTCGGGCGCCTCCATAATGGGCACTACCAGCAGGACGACGAAGACGGCAATGCAGGTAAGCAGCATCCAGAAGGTCCGGCTGATCAGCCATTGCGGACACCTGTATTTTCCAATCGGCGTGGCCAATTCCTTCATGTCAGAGTCAGCATCGTCGCCCTGGCGGCGCACCTTACCGCCCGTGGTGTCGCGGCCTAGCAATGTCTGGGTGATACCAATGTTGGCCGCCTGCGCCTTGCGCTCAATGCCAATCATCTCCCTCCACACTGTATTCCGCTCCCAGACAACATGCTCTCGCAGGTGCAGTCTCAACTCGCGCTTCGCCTCGGCAATGTCGCCCCTGGTGCCAATTTGTGCGTAGGCGGCTTCCATGCGTTCGAGGTTCCGTGCCAGGTCGTCCATGGTGCTTTGCTGGAAGGGATAGGCCGGGTATACGTATTTGTTCAGGTACGTCTTCTTGAGCTTGCGGTCCATGATCTTGTCGTACTTTTTCAGCACCTTTTCGAAGCCCGTCTTGTTGAGCTGGATGAAGGAGCGCAACTCGCACAGCAGCACGTAGACGCTGACGGCCCGCTTCTTCAGCGATACACCTTCGTCGTATAGGGCGGAAAAGGCCATGTCGTTATAGTCTTCGAATGCCACGCTGGTCTTTCGCCGTGACGAGGCGTGCGAGGCTGCCATGTCCTCCTCGTTGGTTCGTCGGCGGCGGCGCTGGCCATCTGGGCTCTTCTTACGCAGCCGCGATGTCTCGTCGATTTCCTCGTCCGAGTCCTCGTCTTCCCGCTCGCCGTCGGCGCCGTGGTCTGTCGACCGGCCGCTCGCACCGCTCATTGCGCGTGGGCGGTTGAAGCCAATGGCCTTGAATATGCTCCCGCTGCGCATCTTCTTCCCTGGCGGCGCATTCTCATTCTCCTCGTTGTAATCGGCCTGGTGGTGCTCAAACAGCTCCTCGTCCTTGAGCAGCGCCTCCATTTCCTCGTAGATTTCATGTTCCTTGAGCCTGTAAAAGGACGTCACGCGCTCCAGTTCGGTGTCGAGCGTATTCGTAAAGACCTTGTCGGGGTCGTGGGCGTCTCCGTTGAGCAGCGGTGAGGATTCGGCGTCGACGTGGGCATTCTTCTGGTGGAACTGGGTCTCGAGGCTATATATTCTGTGGAGTGTCTGTCAGCCGGCCGGCGTGCGCTCTGGAGTGGTTGATCGGGTGGGTGCATACTGCTTCTTGAGGTTGCTGTATGCAATGTAGTGGTTGCTCCAGTCGGGCACCGCATTGAACTGCAGACTATGGGAGAACTTCATCTCGTCGGCCTCGCGAAGCTGCTCGAGCTTCTCCCTCCGCTTCTGTTCTCTCTTGGTGTCGTGCGCCCTGGGCCGCGGCTCTTTTCCCGTGCTATCTAGTTGCTGAAGCTCAAAGGCTTGGTCTGGCGCACCGTCACGGAATGGAGACAAGATGTCCAGGGTGGGCGAGAAGACGCTATGACAGGCAGGCTAGAGCACTTGGTAGTGGCAGTTGGTCATGTGGCTACTGCATGTGCGAGTGCGGCAGCATCGAGGTTTCAACGATTGCGGGATTGGCGCGGGAGCCTTAGTTGGGACTGGTGCTTTTGCCATGTGGGCGCGCCTTCGTCACCGCGAACTACCATCCATGGATGAGGCAGCCAAGCCATCGGCACCACATGGCCGCTCCATTGGCCCTGCATCGCCGCTCCGCAGCCACACCCACGCCCGTGTCTCACTCCATAGCGTCTGCTATGTTCATCACGCGCGCCCCTCATCCCACGTCGGGTGGGATCTGAGCCTCGACGCTGCGCAACTCTTCGAGGATGAATAAATATTTTGGTCCTCTTCGCCGTCACCCGCTTCTGGCCGCGGCTAGTCATTGCCTGCATCACCACCCATGTCAAAACCATCCAACCTGCATCATTGTCGCGGCTCCCGTGCCTTTTATCTGTCCGCGCCAATCAGACGGCGGAGCATGTGGCGCAATCATGATGATTGGCACAGAAGTCAAGCCTCACATTTTCCAGTCAATAGCCAGACAGACAAATCAGTGAGTGAGTGCATCGTGAACATCGCTTGAGCATTTTCATCATGACCTATGTAAATTTGTCTGCATAATATTTTCGTGAACAATAGGTGATTGCTTAGACTGTTGGAATGATTAGCAAATGTCTTCATCATCACAGTCAAGACCAACAACTTACACCTCAAGTCCCAGCCAATCTTGGGCCCCAATTTGGGCAGCTCCTCAGCAACACTCTGCACGTCCTTGTCACCACGTCCCGACACGCAGATGACAATGTCCTGGTCCTTGTTCATCGTCTTTGCCAGCTCAATCGCGCCATACACGGCGTGCGATGTCTCGAGCGCGGGAATGATACCCTCGAGTTGGGACATCAGACGGAAGCCGATAAACGCCTCAGCATCCGTGCAGGCGATGAACTTGGCTCGGTCACTGTCCTTCCAGCTAGACAGTTCGGGTCCAACACCAGGGTAGTCGAGACCAGCAGAGACAGAGTGTGTCTCGCTAATCTGTCCGTGCTTGTTCTGGATAACGTAGGTACGGACACCGTGAAGGACGCCCTTGGTGCCAGCTGATAGCGTCGCACTGTGCCGGTCGGTATCAACACCGTCACCGCCAGCCTCAATACCGAGAAGCTTAACGGACAGGTCCTTGGAGAAGGGGTAGAACATGCCAGCCGCATTGCTGCCACCACCGACGCAAGCAACTACCGCGTCGGGGAGCTTGCCACGCTTCGCCTGCATCTGCTCCTTGGTCTCGTTTCCAATAATGGACTGGAAAGTACGCACAATAGTCGGGAAGGGGTGAGGCCCAATGGCAGATCCGATAATGTAGTGGGTTGTGTCGAGGTGAACGACCCAGGCGCGCATGGCCTCGTTGACCGCATCACGGAGTGTCTGGGCACCAGCCTCAACAGCAACAACCTGCGCACCGAGCAGCTTGATGCGGAACACGTTCAGGGCTTGGCGCCTTACATCCTCAGCGCCCATGTAAATGGTGCACTTCATGTTGAACTTTGCGCACACAGTCGCTGTTGCAACTCCGTGCTGCCCAGCTCCCGTCTCAGCGATAATCTCCGTCTTTCCAAGTCTCCTGGCAATGAGCACCTGGCCGAGCGCATTGTTGATCTTGTGGCTTCCAGTGTGGTTCAAATCCTCACGCTTCAACCAGATGTTCGCACCACCAGCGTGCTCCGTCAGGCGCTCGGCAAGATGCAAATGCCCTGGCCGACCCATCCAGTCGTAGTAAGAGCGGTACTCTTCCCAAAATTTGGGGTCTTCAATGGCCGTGTTGAATCCCTCCTCGAGTTCCGACAGACAGTCCATGAGTGATTCGGGCACGTACTGACCTCCAAACTCGCCAAAACGAGCGGGGAACTTGTGCTTTTCGTTGAAGCCGTCCTGTCCATTGGTACCGTTTGTCTCCTCCGTGTTCAGCATCTCCAGCTGATCGGCGAGGCCGGGTCCGTTTGGTGTGTCGGCATCGGTAATGACCTTGTCCACCTGCACGCCCGTCGGCTCCTTGGCCTCGTTCAGCGTCTCGACCATGCCGACCTCGCGGGTCGTGTCTCGCGTGCTCTTTCCGCAGATGCCATCACAGTACTCCTGGACCGCCTTTGCACCCTCGCCAGGAGCAGACTTGATCAGCGTGTTGATAATCTGACTGCCAATGACGACACCCTCTGCAATCTTGCCTACACTCAGGAAGTGATCGCGTGTGCTGACACCGAAGCCGACGGCTGCGGGGACATTGCCCGAGTATTTGTGGACGCGCTCGAGTAGCTGAGGGAGGGCGGCATTCATGGTTCCAGAAGCGCCCGTGACGCCCATGCGGGAGACGACATAGATGAAGGAATCGGCAATCTTGCAGAGGACGCGCATGCGGTGCTCCGAGGTAGCGGGCGCGATCAAGGGGACGTACGAGAGACTACACGCCGTCAGTATTGTCCAAGCTGGCATTGGCTGGCAGACTCACCCGTAGCTGCGACAGAAGTTCCTGAAGCGCAGAGCCTCCTCGGGTGGAAGGTCCACCATGATGAAGCCATTGGCGCCGGCTTCCTTTGCATCCTGCAGCATCTTCTCTTCGCCGTAGCTTAGCAGAGGGTTGTAGTATCCCATGAGCAGCACGGGTGCCTTGAGGCCCCGCTTCCTCGCATCGCGGATCATCTGAAGCACATCGGCTATGGTGACGCCGTTCTTGAGGGCTTGCTATAGAGACACATGGTGTCAGGTGGGGTTTCGAGCAGCATGTGGCGAATGAGTCAACGTACAGTGTTGGCCGTCTGGATGGCCGGGCCGTCTGCAATGGGGTCGGTAAAGGGCATTCCGAGCTCAATGATATCTGCATCTGTTAGTGGACTGTTCCCATGGCATTGCAAGAGCAATTGCGTGTTGTGCCTACCTGCGCCTCCGGCCTCCATGGCCATCATAATGTCGGGTGTCTCTTGCGCCGTAGGGAAACCAGCAGTCACATACGTGACGAGGGCAGACTATGCACACCATCAGCATCAATGGCCTCCCACGTACATGCGACAACGTACCCTGCCCTCCTTCTTGCATTGCGCAAACGTCTTCTTGATTCCGTCCATGTCGTGCAGTGAATAGGAAATGAAAGAGTCGAAGGGTGTGACAGTAGGACAAAGTCAGCGTCCGGCGTCCTTTTAGAGGAAATAACGACTGTGAGTCACAGTAGGGTGCACGGCTGTGGAGGATTGGCCGGGGATAATGGATGAGTCTGGTGTTCACAATTTATCAGAGGCCGAATCGCGGCTTTCGGAGGGGTACATTGACCGTTTGGGCAAGGGCCCGGGCGCAGGAACATCATTCCATCTAGACGCCCGATTTCCGCTGAGCTTTGGACTTTTCTGTCCTGTGCTTGGCGAATCCGGCTTGCCCTTACATGGCCGCTGCAACAAAGTATGCACCACGCTACACACAGAGATTAACGCCCATGGGCAGATCAGCACATATCTTGTTGCAGATGCCTGAATTGCCGACTTTTCTCTCATGCTTTGTGCCACAAACATCCTGCTCTACAGTTGCCTTCACTCATTCTTCCTCTCTACTTTCCTCGCCTGCACACCATCGCCCGCTATCCACATTTTACTCTGTGTTTGTACAACCATGATTAATTGGTGATTCTTTAAGCCAACAAACAGAAGGGCGAGAGCAAGTAGAAGGAGAACTAATACAAGCACGCCAATGTAAACTTGGGTCTCTGGAGTGAGGACAATGTGCTGGTCGAAATAGACCATGGTAGCTCACCCAATTAGTCTAAAGTTGATTGGCTTCTAAATGTGCAACTCACCCTAGAAAGATGTAAAGACGTAAAGTTGGATACGCAAGAGGGAAGCTTGTATTCTATTCCTATTCAGCGCTACTCAGTTCCCAGGAGTGTTGACTGTGTTCGTACGTGTCGAAAAGCAGTGTTGTAGCGAGGAAAGTTGATTTTGGAATAAAGCAAAGTGCTTTTGAGACTAGATCCAGAGAGTCTCTAACGCGATAGAAACTTAAGCTGCAAAGGTGTCAGTATGTTTTGGAACTCCCTACGAAGTGTTGGCAGAAAGGTTCTAAGCCGGTTCGGGCAGGTGGGGTCTCATGCTCCTGCCTGCTGTGTGGCGCACACCTTGTTGTGGCCCCGTTCAAGGGGAAGCCGGGTTCGCCAAGCACTACATCGACGTCACTAACGGCTTCAAGTCCAAGACACTAGCAGCACACATTCATTATGACTCTATCAGCACCCAATTCGTATCCAGTCACAGAACGAGCCTGCGCGAGCCTCGGGCCAGATTCCAGTGCCTTTCGACGACAACAACCTGCCAAATGCAGGGCGTGCCTAGGTATACGCAGCACTAGCGGACCCTATCCGCGTCATCCATTCCTCTTGTTTAACACCGCGCATTCTTTCGCAAAATACAAGACAGCTTCAGAATCATCATGGCTTAGTAACAACTAGTTGTCCCCCCTCTCGGCAATCTCACACCTTCAATACCCCTGCATATACTCAATGCATCTTCTCTTTGTCCCGTTCGTATCCCTTTCGACCTTTCAATACCGTCAATACCGTCATTCCTATTTACAGCCTCTGTCGCGCCAATACCGCTTTTCTATTTGCCGCTCTTGCATTCGCATTGCAATCTCTAAATACTATGCTGTCACTCGTTTCATTCTAAGCGTCTATGACTTGATTCAGACATGTGGCCCGAAGTGATACCCCAGGCGTGTATTCCAACCTCCAAAGCATCATCGTGCAGAGTCAACGTTTTCGACGTATATTTCCAACACCAGCCGTATGGGCCATCTTCAGTCTCTTTGCGAATGCAGCTTCTTTACGTTCAGGCTTGTGTTACTTGATCTAGGGCGTGTTTATCAACAGACGTCGGTTGCTGTATACGATAAAGTGGGCGAGGGAAGAGCAAGAACTCATCTAGAGAAACGCAATATCTCGGACATGGAGAGTTTGGAGTCAAATCTGGGGAAAAGAGGATTGTGGACTTGGAAGAGAAACACCAGAATACAGTGAATTTCAGCCAGAATTTAAACACTTTTCATCTTTCCCAATCTTTCAAATCGTCTTCAGTGCTGTTCTGCGCGGGAGTTTCGTAATAGAATGGTTCTTGCGAGAAATACTTCGAAGTGACACACTTGTGTACCCACATCTTTTGCCATGCCACAAATTCGAACATGACGGACACAAGTCAAGAAGTCTGGAAAAAGAAAAGTAGAAAGACAGGGATTGCTGTGTATAGATCCCTTGCTTCTTTCTACCCTTGTCCTGTGCTTTCTTTTCTCTCGTGATCTTGGCAACCGCACACCGATCAAGCTCCACATGTGGCTGTGTGAAATCTCGAAACGCGCGATAAAAAGAAGAAAAGGAAAATCCAGAAAAAGAAACCCCTTCGCGAGAACACTTACGGGTACAGTACCCTCACTCCCCCACTCCCTGCTGTTTCATATTGCCATTTACTTCTAGACCACGAGGAAGAAAGAAGCCACCACCACCAACGCAACCACCATCGCATTCCACCCCACCACCCCACCACCGCCACCCGCGCGCCTCGCAGCCGCGCCCTCAAACTCCGGGAGACTACTGTTCCCACCTCCCGCCCCTGGCGTACTCGAATTCCCACCAGCAGCCGCACGACACGCAGCAATGACGTCGGGAAAAAGTTGCGTGGTATTCGCATCCACAACAAGGTACTCACAAATCTCGGCCGAACCGTCCAGAACGGCGTCAATATAGTCGCCGGTACAAGAGCCAAGGTCCCACGTGTAGCAAAATGTCAGCAGGTCCTTGGTAAACGTGTCAAACTGCACGTCTGGATCCGCTCGACCCGCACTCATATACGTGTCCGTGTCCAGGGTGCCGGCCGTCGACTCCGTCCCCGTCGCGATGTCGAGATTGAAGAGTGCGCGCGTGAAGATCTGGAAAGCGGTTTCGGGCTGGTAGGCGGGGATGGCGTGGCCGGCTTGGTAGGTGCGGATGTAGCTCAGGTTACCGTATTGGCGCACGAGACCGCCAATGTAGGTGGCGTTTGTCTGTATGTCGGCGTATTGGGCGGATGCGTAGCCGGCGGATCCCGTCCAGTTTATTGCTTTGGCTACCGCGTCGCCGCCGCCCCACTGTGATGTGTGTTAGTGGGAGTTGCTTGGCTTGGGAGGGGGGGCGAATGGGGTATTGGACATGGAGATGAAGATGAACTTACGGGACAGGCAAAGTCAAGATCGCCGTAGACGAGGGAGACTTTGATGCCGTT
This sequence comes from Stemphylium lycopersici, assembly GCA_003268315.1. Lineage (NCBI taxonomy): Eukaryota > Fungi > Ascomycota > Dothideomycetes > Pleosporales > Pleosporaceae > Stemphylium > Stemphylium lycopersici. Next base: position 28,818 of record QGDG01000097.1, on the reverse strand, counting down.
GTCAAGAAGGAAACCGAGATCTTCGAGCCAGCCTTCGCGCGGGTAGTCACCGATGCCACGGTATGCGGCTGAGGCTTGCGGTGAGTTACCCGTCCAGTTGAGCGGCACACCGAGTTCTGCCTGCACCCACTCGCGGTTGAGATAGCCCTCGTGGAATGGCGGTGGGAAGGGCGGTGGCGAAGGAGTAGCGATATCGTAGTAGTCGCGACCAGCATAGCGATTGTATGGCGTAACAATCTCCGCGCGGCAGAACTCTTCAGCTTCCTCGCAAATCTCGTTGACACCAGCGTCGATACCCAGGTTCTCGGGGTCAGACTCGGCGGCTGCGTCGCGACAGTTTTGGATCCGTTCCAGGCACTCTGGAACAGCGTCCACCATACCGTTGTACGTCGTCTCGTTGACAGCTTCAATACCGTATCCGTTTCCTCGGTAGGCTTGCTGCGGGTAGTACGGGTATTGAACGTAGCGATCGATGCAGCCAGACACAATCAGCAGCGTGTCCAGGTGCATGATATAGCCTTCTGATAGCGTTCCGTTCTCAATGCGCTGGTTTTGCTCTTCCCAGAAAGACATCATGGCGGGTCCGTAGCGTCCGCCATATGACTGAGCAGCAAGACTGATGCGCGTGTCGTTGGGGACGATGTGAGGGAACTCTTGGAACCAGGCTTGTGCAAATTCCCATGCCGCTACCGCTCCATTGACACTACCAAAGGCTGTGTTGTTCGGCTCACGGCTGGGGTATGTTCCCGTGAGTAGAGTGTTGTTTTGTTCAGGAACAGGCGTGGTCTCGTTCAGAAGCGTGACTTCTCCCGTGACAAGATCCCTGGTGATGTTTTGAAGGGTGTCGTATGAACTGGTTCAAGGAATCAGCTCACTGGCATGTGATGGGGTTGAAGATTCTGTCCTTACAAGCCGACTTGCACTGGTTGATCAAGGTATAGCATGTTTGATGCCCTGTTCCAGCTCCATTCCGATGGTCTCGTGGAGTTTGAGTCTGGGTTCGCGAAGCATGGTCCGTTCTCTTCAAGCAACGCATACATCGACGAAGACCCTGGTCCGCCGTTCAACCATATCGTGAGTGGCGCATTGCTCGGATCGTCACGGGCTTCGAAGAACCAGAAGAACTAGGTCATGTCTCAGAAGATGATAGGTTATTGATCAAGTATTGGATCATACAGTGTTGATGGGATAATCTTGCCCTTGACCCAAATCCGCGGTTCCCGGAGGGAGGTAGACATGGCCAGAGTAAGACTTGACATTCGGTGTAGTTTCACAGAGCGAATTCTAGATGGTATGATTAGATTAATCTATTTGAAACGTGAACCATCTCCCAACGGCTACGGACCTCTTTGTAAGTGATGGTTACACCGTCTCCGAAACGTGATTCTAGCACCTTGCGCCCAACCGGCTCTTCCGGAAACTGAGCGAAAGTAGGCGCAGCCGACACCAACAGCGCAATGGCTGCGCAACGAGTGGAGGAAAACATCTGGAAACGACCGTCCTTGAACAAAGCACCGACCACGACTGCAGAAGCATTTATGTACGCGCTGCTGCAGAGGCACTATCAACGCCAATGTCTTCCAAGCCTGAATTAAACCTTTCCAGCCTCATCATTATCGATATAGCCGGGCGACATTCTCCCATGCATACTTGGCGGCTTCTTGGAGTGCCTGCAAAGCGGGCGTACTCAAGTTCGGCTGGCTACATTGGGAAGGTCGAAGAAGCGGTTGCCAAGTACCAAGTACTGCTGGGAGCGGGGTGTTGTTGTTGTGCGCGGTAGCGCGATCCGAGACTCGTCATCATTCCCAAGCGACGCGATCCTGCGACAACCGGGTTCCATCAAGCTCGCTTTGGAGCAAAATGTGAGGGGGCAGTTTGCTGCGCAAAAGTTTTGAATCTTTCTGATGTCGAAAATCGAAAGGCTGCAGCTGTTCGCGACGTGAGGTTAGTTCGCGCCATCCTGAGTAGATGGGCATCTTTCAACGGGCGCCAGACGTTGTCTTGTAGGCGGGACGTTGTCTTGTAGGCGGTTCCAAATTGATCTACTTCGCTGCTTGCTCATCCATGTGTCGTATATGAGATTGAAGCACCGCCGAGTCTATGTCCGAATATATCGCGCGCAGTTTCGACCTGAGGTGGAAGGCTCCAAAGCATTTCCGGTGGGAAATCACGCCATGGTTTTTGAAAGTATCGGCTGTGGCGTTGGCTGGGTCGCAGTTTGTACGCTTCATATGCGTTGCCATCTCTCCATAGTCATGGGATTCGAAGGTAAGAATCTCAGCAGAATTTGCATGATCATACAACTGCTGGATGCTCAACGTAGTTTCGGAGGCAGTGCGTCGTACGGGATAGAGTTTGCTGTCTATCAGAAAGGAGATGAAAGAGCCCAAGACGGTGGCACGACACTTTGACTCCCATTGCTCGTCGACTTGACATACATAAACGTGGATGATGTCGTCCAAGATGTCATACACGACGTCAAGCATAGCCGTGAGTGTCGCTTCGCGAATCTCCATTATACGCTCTGGGGAAATGTTAATACACTTGGGAAGGGCCGGAGGGAGAGAATGATGACTTACCGAGGAGCGCGGGTGGCATATGAAGCGGGAATACCTGTCCACTGTCCATCATTGCATTTCCACGCTGATCTAAACCAGTTCTCTTCACTACGAACTTGGCAAGACCTTGGAAGCTGTCCTTGTACCCAAAGGTCCATGCTACGAAGAACCAGGCCGGGTGGCATTTTTCTCCCGAAGTCGTATCAGGGTAGTGGCAGTGAGCCCAACCGTAGAGGTCCAAGAATGGTCGAACTAGCTTGACAATGTCGTACCTGTCGCACACGACCGAAAGTTGGAGAAGGGCATCGATACTAAGTCCGTTCTTTTTGGGCAGTTCATGAAAGCGAAGATGAGCTATACGAAGGGCTATGTGCATAGCATCTACCTCGTCGTCTAGAAGTGGTATCGCGGCGGTCCCATTTTCGTTCCAGTGCCGCTCGAAGATTGCTTTCCAGACTGGGCTAGCCAGTATCATGGCAGTCCTGGAGACTTGCACCGGTTGGTGACCGGAAGATTCGGTACCCAACACCAAAATGGAGTCACCACTGTCATCGAAAATAATGGTGGGCTGCAACTCGGAAGCATCGATCTGCCTGGTTTCTGAAGGCGCGCCCTCGTCATCTGACGCCTCATCGGCGCTGCCAAGTGGTGGTGGTGGTGGTGTGCTCTCAGGGGCAGGGCGGCCCCGAAGAAGGGAAAAGCTGGAACGCCACAGCATTCAGCCAGCCTTGCTTCTGTGAAGCCGGATGGCAGAAGTCTTGGAGTGTCCCGCGGTGCCCACTGTGACGTATCCGCTTGTATGGCTCGGGATGCCGTGTGATTGTTGCACGTCGATGCACACATGTTTTCATCTGGCAAGACGCGCAGGGACTCGTGGCCCGTGCGTTCGCGCCTGTGTTTGTTTTTGCCGCGCGTAAGAAAGAACAGGCCAATATACACCATCAGCTCACCCCGTCAACCTCACCGTCAAGGCCGAAGGCTCTGCGCAATGCCACTTGGATCGAGGCGGTGAAGAGACCGAGGAGGGCGTGCATGCACGGGATGCCCTGATGCGACGTACAGCCTCGCCGAGCCTTTGCCGGCCCTGCATGCTGCTGCGGCAGCAAGGCTCAACTTTGCACGCAGCGGACCGCAGCATAGACGACGCAGAGCGTACAGCATATGTACTCTAATCACCCCACAATACTTCCGAAATGAGACTACGACCCGGCCTTGGGGCATGATGCCTACTGAGCCTCGCGTCTCGGAGCGCGCGACATCGGCTCTGCTGTTGGGCATTATGGCAATCATACTCCGCGCTACATAGGAGCCCAGCAGAATAGTATGCAGCGAATCATACCATCGTCTTGCTGACGTTGCCTGACAGTGAGAGCTGAGCCAGTCTGGATGCGGGGTTCTTCGCGACACGGAACTCCTTTCACAAGAACTCTAACGGATAAATCCTATTTCAGCTCGACTGCGGCAGGTGTCGAGTTATGCGACCCGCCTCTTCGAGCTTCATGCAACGAGCAGAAGGTTTTGGTGGTGTGTGAAGTGCTTATCGTCGACAGATCTACAGTGGTCCTTGCAATACCCGAGTGCTCAGGTGACCGCTCCTCCGCATGGTGTTGATTAATGGCAGGCCTTGGCCATCGTGTTGGGTCGCCCATACAGCGGAGGCGATCTAGATCCGAGCTACCTATACTCATCAAGACTAGGGAAGCGACGTGTACGAGCATTCACGGCTGCACAAACCAAATGTTGAGCACCATTCTCGAGCAATGTACTCTCATTACTCGGGCAACGGTATCACTGCGCATACATTGTATGCTGTATCCTTCTGCTGTCGTCCCAGTGGGTTCAACATGTTCGCAGGAGTTAATTATGGCACCAACCGCCTTGCTCGGATTAAGCTAACCTTTCACTTCTTTGCATGGCATTGGGGTCAAGAAATAGCTAGCCAACGAACCTTGGGCCGGGCGCCACGGGCAGAGTCTGAAAGAGCTTCGTAATCTCATCGGCAGAATCTAATACAGGCAAGACCGAACGTTGTCTGACACCCACGCCTGAAAGACCACATTTCTGCGGATGCAGCATCTTACACCTTGTATCAAAAGCGGCCTTACTGGAGCCGATGTTAAACGCTCAGGTGGTACAGACAGCCGGCTACTACATGTCGTTTTTCGACATTGACAATCGGCACGTTGCGTCACAAATATGTTCTCTATCGAATCCCACCCATCGTGGGATTGCATCGCATGCACGCAATAGCACAACATTGGCAGGAATGAAAAGGGCAGAGTCATAGTCAAGTGTTTCGGAAAGCGATGCAGGCCTCGTTGCATAGCGTGAGGCGGATGAACCGGGACGAGTCAGTGGCTTGGGCTCCTTCAGCAAAGACCATCAGGACGTGCACGATGATCTCCAACAACGTTTGAAATGTGGGAAGCGAAACTTTATCACTGCATCATCGAATCACGGCGAGTTTCAGACGTCGGAGATCCGGCAGTCGTGGTAAGTTCTTCTCGACGCCACCACTGTACAGTCACCGCCGACGAATGACACCGCCAGCATCCGAATTGTACGTGACATCTGGACCAGCTTCATAAATCTGCGAGCCAACCGGCACTTTAGTTTCCGCTTTGGCCCTTTTCTCTGTCAATTTCTGTACCCCAGAGCGATCCTAGCGTTACGCAGAGCGCTTCACAATACCTGATACGAGGACATGAATATTTCGCCACGAGTGGTACCCAAGTGGCCCAAGTACATGGTTTGGCCATAATGCCCGTTAGCCAAGCGAGCTGATCAGTCAGGGTCTCACACCGCCCAGTAGTCATTGAGCCGAATTGTCGGACACGTTCTACGCCACAGGAAGCTTCCATCGACGTGACCATAGCTTGCCGCGTCGTAAAGCGTTCGCCTCATTACATTGGCTGCTACTATGATCCCGGAGATGGCGAACCCGCTTTCGTCCACCATCCTTTTTCGTCGCGTGCAAATGCAACCCAGAGGTACACCCAACAAACGCGTCCTCGTACAAGTCTTTCATCATGTATCGCGACCATCAAAAATGCATGATTCAACGTCATAACCGTCTCTACCGGAAATAGCACGTCACACAAGCCGAGATGCAAGGACGTTGAGCTAAACGCAAAGTAGTTGAACGTGCGAGCCCAGACTATCAGGTCCCTAGCACCAGCCAATGTCTTCAAATTCCGACTCGCTGTTCAAACCCCCACCGATCGTCGAATGCGTCTCTGGATCTCACTGTCTCGGCATCGGCAAGAAAGTGCAGGTTCCACATCGGGTCTGCCCAGACTGTCTTCAACGACACGATCCACAACAGCTGCGCATGTGGGCAAGCGCGAATCCTGTTGCCACTCTACTGATCAACGAAGAAAGCACACGCAAGCACGTCTTGAAAAGGAACATTGAAGCGCGCGGTCGCTATTTGTGCGCTTTTGAAGATCCTGATTATCAGCATTGCAGGTGGCGACTCCTTGATCTGAACCTTCGGAACACCCGACTCGACTGTCCGTCGGTTCGCAGAAAAGGTACCGCCTGTTCCAAGTGCTGGAGAAGACGTCTACGCAAGGTTAAAATCCTGCAACACTTTACGCCAACTGGGCTCTGCCATGAGGAAGCAGATAGGGTTGTGACCAGGTCGGCAGGTTCGGAGGGGGACAGTGAGGGATCCGACGACGATGTGGAGGGCTACAACACACTACTCAGTTGAAGCCGCACATAATTCTAGGGCTTGTTTCGTAAGTAAACTCATCAATGGTGTCGTCGCTGCTAACACTACAAGATTCACTGTACGACTGCTTGCCATGCTAGCACCGCCCCCAAAGCCCCACTGCGCTTTTGGCACTGCTTGTGACTCATGTCCAGAAGGGAAAGAATCTGGGCCAGACATTTGTTCATGGTGCAGAAACATGAGCTTTGATATGCTCTACAGGCGGTCAGAAGAACTACCAGAGACACGATCCATCAAGCGTCTCATCGACGCATACATGCGCCAACTCGAACGCGACAGCGCAGAGCGCATCAGGAAAGGCTGGCTATTCCTATGCGCCTGCAAAGACCCAGATTACCGCTCTCAAGCATGGCGTCGCGAATTCAACCCAAAGGACCCGCGCATATGTGGCACAGTGCGCTTTCGTGGCCAGCTTTGCGCGCGATGCTTTGGCAAGGCAAAAGAGCAAGCCTGTCCATGGCTTGAACAGTTCGACGGCGACCGCCTTGGATTTCCATGCGCATTTGAAGATCCAAGGCTGAGAAGACCAATCGACGCCAACTGGAAAGTTGGACCGCTTGACGAGCACGGGCGACCAGACCCTAGTTGGGAAAAGGACCCAAGAAGAGATGGAAGGTGCGAAAGAACAAGGTTCAGGAAACAGCTTTGCCAAAAGTGTTTCAACCGCATGTGCGAGATTCGAAGCTTCGGGCGATATTTCGACACCGAGTGGGGCATTCTTCGCGGGAGCTGTGGAGTATGGTTGAGACTCTCTCACCAGTGCCATGCGAGTCACCTGGCTACCGCGCCCATACCTTTGAGGGCTACGACAAATCTCGGGCCCCCAAAATACGTTGGGCAGGCATGGCTTCCATCCCTTGAGCCCGACAGAAACGGCAGTACACCAAAGCTCCAGTGAGCGAAGATGCTCACCGATCATTTGATACATGTGCCAGAGAAAAGCGAAAACAAAGGCGTCATGCCCTTGCTAGCTCGCGGGACGTGCTGGCAGTCGGTACAGCTGACGGAGCGATTCCTTCTCCCTCGGAGGGACCGACACAGAACGAAGCATGACCTTTGCGTCTCTTGCCCTTCTGGATCTACAAACCGTCCAAATGATCTCTGCATGTGCACATGTACATGTACATGCGCGCCACTGGAACATGAACGTCAACCAGTCCTTCACTATCGCGAAGAAAAGGAAAAAGAAACACCCCCTCCCTCCCACTCCCCCTCAACCTCGGGAATTGGAGCAAGCGCAATATAAGAAGTCTCCCGCGGCACTTTGAAAATACAGGGTATTTACGAAACTGGGGAATCGGGAAATTTTGCTTTTTTTCCCCTTTGGCCAGGGTGTAGGCAGATGAACTTGCTTGGCGCAATGGGTTGGGGTTCGGGTCATGTATACATTGGGAAGCAATGACATGTTGGTCGTCTTGCCTACTCAGCTCGGGGAATGAGCGTTGGTTTGTGTATGTAAAACAAACGGAAAGAGAATTTGGGCCACAGTGCCGTCTTCCCCCCCCCTCATTTTGTAAAATTATCCCGTACGGCGCTGGTTCTGGCATTTAGCAAGGGCTGTCCGTCCCAAGGCCTTGGAGTCGTCAGGCGAGCACTTGGCAAGCAAGGACGTAGGTGTCACCACTCTCGTGCAACCGCGGCTTCTCAGTGCCTTTTTTTTTCTCTCTCACTAAGGACTGCCCGTCTCCAGACAATGGCGTTGTACTGAGGATGGAGAAGGTGGGGGCGTGGGCGACTGCCATGGTCGATTCGGAGTAGCGGTATTAAAATACACTGATTGCCATGACACCATGGAGTACACAAACGTAAATTTCTAAACCCCCCTCCCTCTGCGGGTTACGTTTGCATCGGAATAGTGAGTGTGAGTGTGGTTACGCTGCTCTGCGTGGTTTAGCCAGCAGTGCAGTGCAAGACAGCAGCACAGCCTGGGATGTGTGTGTGTGAGATGACCCAGAATCCTCTGTCAAACATTTACCTTTTACAACCCCGCACTTGGCTCTTGTCCTTGTCCTTGACACAGACTACCACTTCGCCGTGCAGGCACTTGCAGCTCGCCAGCCCGCTGTTGCACAGCACGCGGCAATGCATCGCGTGGTTGGCCGTCGGAAGGGCGACCGCTGGCATGCAAGTCGATCCAAAGCGACGGTTTCGTGGGCAGGAAAGTGTGGGCAATGGTGTAGACAAGTCTTTATTTTCCATCTAGACTGCTGACTAGGACTTATCTACCTACGCCTGTGCACTTTGTACGTGTCATCCGAGCCTTTTGCCCTTGTTCTATTCTCTTCTCCTTACCGGCACGAGCTTTGCTGCCTCTTTCTCGGTGAAATGGTCGCGGTCGCGGTCGCGGGAGGGAGGGAGCGAGCCACCGTCGGCGGCTGTTGTACCATTGCGGCCAACAGAACAGACGGAGACGGTCACGAAGAGAATAACTGCGGATAGGCAGATGGTCTATGCGAGCATGGGGTTCCGCGGGTCTGAGAGGGTCTATGGGCTGCGATATCGTGTTATTGTGGCAGGTGCGTACCTCATCCGACCAAGTGTCCAAGGAAATGGCAGAGAAGATCAAATCTGGTCTGGAAGCCATTGGCAATGTCTTCGCTGACATGTAGCTCGTTCCGTGGGCCGATTTTGCAGGGACTGCGTGAAGTGTTGAACTGATTGATGTGGAAAACGGTGCCTTGTAAAATTTCTGCACGTAGGCCAACTTCCGTGATGGATAAGTAGTAGAATGGAGGTCAAGAAACTGCCTCCGTCCTGGCCAGCTCGTACGGGAGTCGTCGCCGGTCGGTCTGGGCAAGTTGCGAGGTTGCTGGAATTGTAGAGCACAGAATGTGTCTCGCACGTCTGCGCAACAGGCACTACTACAAGTGCTTCCCAATATCTATATCTGTCGGTATCACGGTAGGCAGAGAAGCTAGCAATTTCATGTCGTAGGACGGCATACCCGCAGGCTTTCTGGTTCCCATTGTGACTCAAGGCGCAGTCAGCATGGACAATTACCCTCTCTTGGGATCCTTCTTCTGCTTTATAGGCCGTTTTTTTTTCCCACAGGGGGCAAAATGCAAGTGGGCAGTATTGCTGTCCCGTGGCAATACAAACGTCGCAACAAAATAAAGCGCTAGCTAAGACCTAGTTATGGTATAATGTAAAGCATAGAAATGTAAGATAAATATAGCACGACAACAAGTCACATGTTGTATTTGCTGTCGGGCGTCGGTGTTGCTGGCTATGATGTGGAAGAAAGCTGGATGAGGAAGTAGCGATACACGTAGTGGAAGCTCCGAAATCCGCTTGCTGGATCATGTGACGTGGGCAATTATCTTTACGAGGATTGCCCTGCTCAGTACGTTCCAGGTGTAATTTTCCCTGGACGCACGAACTCGCTAGGGGGATATTGCTAGTATTCAACGCTTGTATCTACATGTACACGTTTGATGCATGTCTAGATGACTCTCATGCCCGCTGTACGACTCATGGCCGACTGTATGCACTCAGACCTGAGATGCGGGGTGGACGGAGCCGACGCAAACCACGCGGTCTAGGATTCTTCTCTTTTCGTCTTTGCTGCCTGCCCTCCACCGCCAATCACACCTTGCTCAACCAGACCATGAAGCCGAATTGAACGACGTAGCTGTAGACGAACAAAAACTGGGTCCTCCTATTCCTCTGGCTCTTGTTCACGGTCAAATCGACACCGGCGCTGCTGAAGTTGGCCTGGCCACTCTGGTCGGGGAGGAGCACATATCTCAAGCTCCTCAGTAGGAAGAAGGCGTTCGCGTTGAAGCAGTACAGGAAGATGACCCAACTCACCCATGAGCCACCAAACCCAAGCCAGGAAGTGAAGTGGGATAGGAGCAGAGACACAATGACGTGGACAAACTTGTAGCCGCTGTATGCGACGAGGTCGAGAAGCTGCGAAGAACTGCTAATGGCGAGGAGGAAGGTGCCTGTCCGGATGATGAGGATCTCAAGCAGGGTGACGGAAATGGCGAGGGTGGCCGTGTAGCCCAGCAGCTCCGGGTGGAAGGCGCCCCTCAATCCGGCCAACAGTGTGGAGAGTAGGATATAGGTGACGAGAGCCATTGTGGGAATGTACATGTCTGGCGAGTTGACGTCCTCGCGGGGTGGTTGGTACAGCAAGGCGGCCGAAGCGGCAGCATCGGGGCCGTTGCGTTGCTGGCGGGACCACGGGCGATGCCACCATGGGATGAGGATAATGCGTAGTTTGGTCAGGACGTACGAGTTGGTGACGTTGAAGTAGTGCTTTAGGGCGGAGACGGATACGATGCGGCCAAACTGTGCAAGGGTTAGTCTCGATGCCGCACTGCGCGTCTGCCGGTGCTTACATTCTGCTCAACATAGTGCTGTCCCGCGTCCACGGCGCTCTTTCCCATCTGGAACCCTAGTTGCGCCGTGGGATCATTGATGAAGCCGCCAAACGACGGATGCATGTTGTATCCGCCCTGCTGGGGGGGCATGCCGCCGCCCTGTTGTCCGTATCCATATCCGCTCTGTGGTTGCGACGGGGGCTGCGGGGGCGGAGGTGAGCGCAGCTGGGGAACGGTAGAGACGTGCTGGGGGATGGGGTGGTGAACTAGGAATGTCAGTCGACAGGTGCTGGCGCGGAGAAGCGTGGGGGGACTGTCTCGGGCGTGTACGTACGGGGTGGTGAATGCGCAGGCGGAGGGTTGTTGTAGTTGGGGCGCTGCATCTTTGCGCGCGAAGACGGCTGGACAGTGTTGCAGCCGTGTTGAGCGAGGGGGGGACGTGGCTCCGGACGCGATGGGAGGCGACGGCTGCCTGGCGGGATCAATTGGACAGGGTGCGTGGCTGGTGAATATCTGCCTCGAGCTTCAGCTGCTGCCGTGGTTGAGCATGGCACCAGGCACCTCCGAATTCCGACCATCTGGCAAGAGGCGCGCACGGCCGTTCGTCATAAGCCCGCCCATAGCCCGCCCATTGCCCGCACCACGACGCCGCCACGCCGAACCCTCACCCGCACCCGCACCCGCACCCACACCCACACCCGCACCCGCCATGCTGGATACGTTTGAGATATTGACCACCTCGGGCGTTGTGCTGTGGTCGCGCACCTATGTCCCCGTCGGCGCCAATGTCATCAACAGCCTAATCCGAGACGTATTCATCGAGGAGCGCATACAGCCCCAGTCGGACGATGCCGGCTCAAAACCCAGCTACAGGAAAGAGGGCTATACGCTCAAGTGGACAGCAGCAAAGGAGGCCGGGCTTATATTCGTGGTATGCTCTACACGGTCTCTCGCGGAGAGGGCCGACTGCGACGGAAGCACGGCGCATTGCGCTTCAGACAGGAGCAATGGCTAATTGCACCGCAGGCAGTATATCAGAGTCTCGTTCACCTCACGTGGGTCGACAAACTTCTCGACAATGTGCGCGCGCTGTTCGTCGGCCTCTACGGCGACAAGCTGAAGGCTCAAAATGGCAGCGCGCTGAACTGCGACAAGTTTGGCTCGTACTTTGATCGCCAGATGCACGAGTTGGAGGGCGCAAGCGACTCTGGCGCCCCCAGCATCAAGCTCACCACGCCCGAATCGAGTACCGACAACGATAGCGCCGACGAGACGGCACCGAAGCCAGCCGCCCTCCCCAAAGTCCAGCGGCCTCTGTACGATACAAGCGCCGACTCAACCCCAGTTCCCACGCCCGACACCTCGAGGCCGACCACACCAGCGCAGAGTCAATTGCTCACAGGAAAGGCGAGGCCGGTTGGCGGAAAGATGTCGCGGAGAGACAAGAAGAAGGCCTCGGCATTTAGCTCGGCTCCAGTCTCCTCGGGCGACGAGGCATCGGCCAAGAAGAAGGCCAAGGGTTCCGCGAAGAAGGGCAGGGTGTGGGGCGAGTTTGGCGCAGAAGAACAGGATGACTCCATTCTCGACTACTCACAGTCAGACGTACAAGGCGATGCATCGGGCGGCGAAGCCATGGAAGAAATCAAGCAGGAGACGTGGGGCCGCAAGACCAACAAGGGCGAGTTTGTGCTCAAGGACCTGGACGACGAGATGGACGCCATCATCGCCGCGCAGAACGCGAAGAAGGAGAAGGAGTCGCCTGCGCCATCTAGTGGCCTTGTCGGCTCGAGTTTGGGCGCAATCGGTGGACTGTTTAGGAATGTTGTGGGTGGCAAGACGTTGACCAAGGACGACCTTGCGAAGCCCCTCAAGGGCATGGAGCAGCATCTGTTGCGCAAGAACGTCGCTCTCGAAGCCGCAGTCCGGTTATGCGACAGCGTGGAGCGTGATTTGGTGGGCATGAAGACACCCAACTTTACCAGTCAGTCAATCGTGTCTCTACCTTGCACACACCTCATACTAACAGCATGTCTCCACAGCCATCGAGACAACGCTAAAGTCTTCGATGGAAAAGGCGCTCACCAAGATACTTACTCCGACCTCCTCCCTTGACCTACTCCGCGAAATCCAACACACAAACTCTACAACAGACCGCCCCTACGTCCTCTCCATTGTCGGCGTCAACGGCGTGGGAAAGTCAACAAACCTGTCCAAGATTGCCTTTTTCCTGCTGCAAAATCACCACCGTGTTCTCATCGCAGCGGCGGATACTTTCCGTTCTGGCGCCGTCGAGCAACTACGGGTGCACGTCGACCGACTCAAGGAACTATCGCAAAGAGAAGGCGGCCAAGTCGATCTGTTCGAAAAGGGCTACGGCAAAGACGCGGCAAACATTGCCGCCGACGCTGTAACTTTTGCTTCCAAGAACAATTTCAACGTGGTGCTCATCGACACGGCCGGTCGCCGTCACAACGATCAGCGCCTCATGTCTTCGCTGGAGAAATTCGGCAAGCTGGCCAACCCCGACAAGATCCTCATGGTGGGTGAAGCGCTAGTCGGCACAGACTCGGTCGCCCAGGCGCGAAACTTCAATGCCTCGTTTGGCCCGGGCAGGAATCTCGATGGCTTTGTCATTTCCAAATGCGATACTGTCGGTGACATGGTGGGAACGCTGGTGTCCATGGTGCACGCGACGGGCATTCCCGTCGTCTTCCTGGGTACGGGGCAACACTACAGTGATTTGAGGACGCTCAACGTTGGCGCTGTGACTAGACTACTCATGAGCTAGACTTTGGGTGGGCTGGGGCATGACTTGGCACGACGGCGGTGTATTGTAGTATTGACTGTATCATGACATCATTCCAGACGCACCTTGACTGTGACTTGCCAGTTCTGCATGCGAAGACGGCGACTTGCCGTGCGTGACACAGTGTGGCCTCTCGAATTGTAATGCTATACATGTCGGCACTCCTGTATGGTGTTGGACGTCTTAAGCTTCTTAAGGTTCTGAAGGTTGCTACCCCTGGCTCACGCGCCCGGTCTGTCAAGCATGGCCGGAGCCCCACCCAACGGGTGGATCAGAGCATGGGATCATGGGCGTGGCGCATCCCAGCAGGGCGTTGACGATCGGGGAGATCGATTTAGTGTGGCTTAGTGACTGCGCCATAACCCTTTTGAGTAGAAATTCACCGTGGGTGAGAAATTAGTTCCCGCGGCACTCTTGTACATGTTCTATTTCTTTATCTTTTGGCATTTCCACGTCGTGGCACGAACGCACGCACGCACGCACACACACACACATTCACCTTGCCTTGCTGCGACGCGGAGAAAGCCGATCGGTTCACACGGCACACGCCACCCGGCCAGCCAGCAAAAGCAAGGACAGTTCGTTGCCTGGCAGCGTTTGTTGAACTCGACTGCCTTGTTTTGGTGAAATTGGGTCGCGTTTGGGGATGTGCAAATGACGACACCGGCAATTGGTCCCCCCCCCCCCCCGCAAGCCTCACCAAGTGCCACGCTACCGTCTTGGGACGACGTAACCGATGCGCCCAGGCGTGTCGCAGCCCGCCTCTCACCATGCGTCGCTCTAGACGCCGCCGCCGCCACTGCACTTTCTCCTGGTTCAGAATGTATGCGAGGCTTGGACCACCTGCCGGAGCGACTAGTCGGAACTCCTGTGCCGGGCCATGTACTATGACATTGCCTCGTTGATGACCGCGTTCCAGAGTTTGGGCTTGCTATGATGATGCAAGCGCCCTTGGTGAACGCCGTCCGTGGTAGGTGCAGCGACTACATACAAAGGGCGCTGGCACCTCAGCATCGCAAAACACCCTAACTTGCGCTCTTGCATCCTCCCCACACGTACACCCTCGACGCCGCCATGTCCTCAGGCGCAGGCAGCAATCGCGGCGGTGGCTCTTCGTCACTGTCCGCCCTGGTCTCGACTCTGGTACCCAGTTTGGTCGTTGCCGTAGTCCTCGTGGGCTTGTTTTTGATCCTACGTCGCACCCAAAGGCGTCTCTACGCTCCACGAACATTTCACGACAAACTTCAGGAAGAGTACGTCTTTCTTGATGCAACTGCATGCCAGGCTTGCTAACAATGGCGATAGTGAGAAGACACCTCCACCAGGCCAAGGCTTACTGGGATGGATAAAGAACTTTATGAGCATGAGTGACGAATATGTCCTCAACCACCACTCCCTCGATGCCTACCTCTACATGCGCTTCCTCAAGATGCTCACTTTGATGGCGTTTGTTGGCGCTCTCATCACTTGGCCCGTACTTTTCCCCGTCAACGCCACAGGAGGAGGCACTGAATCTGGCCTGGACATTCTCAGTTTCTCCAATGTTTCGGCTGAAGTGCGATACTTTGCTCACGCATTGATTGCATGGGTCTTCTTCGGTTGGGTTCTCTTCTTGATCGGCAGGGAGATGTTGTACCTCGTCAAGGTCCGCAAAGCCTACTGCTTGACCACCTGGAACGCGAGCCGAATCTCTCAACGAACCGTTCTCTTTACCGATGTCCCAGAAGAGTCTTTGTCCTTGGCCAAGCTGCAAAGCCAGTTCCCCCGGGTTTCCCAGATCTGGCTTGTACCCAACGTGGACCATCTGGAGGATGACGTCGCAGAGCTTGAGGAAACCGTTCCCAAACTCGAGGCAAGCGAGACAAAGTTCCAAGCAGCAGTCATGAAGCAACAGCAGAAGAAGAACAACGAAAAGGACACGTACGACAAGGCATTGCGACCAACCCACAAGACAAAGTTTTTGATTGGAAAGAAAGTCGACTCCATTGGCTACTACCGCAACCAGATCAAGGAGCTGCTCCCCAAGATCCAGACAGAACAACGCTCTCATCTTGCCGGAAAGGAGAAGCTGATGAGCGCTGTCTTCATCGAGTTTGACACCATCGCAGCCGCCGAGGCCGCCTTCAACGCAAATGACCACAAGAGGCCGAAGAAGTTCGCCGCCAGACAGATGGGTGTCATGCCTGACGAAGTCGTCTGGAAGAACCTCAACATGGGCTCCAAGAACCGGTACCTTCGACACATCGTCGCAACCATCTTCATCACGCTGCTCATTCTCTTCTGGTCTATCCCTGTCGCTGTAGTCGGTGCCATTAGTAACATCAACTACTTGACCGAGAACGTTCCCTTTTTGTCCTTTATCAACGACATTCCCCAGGTTATCCTCGGTGTGGTAACTGGACTTTTGCCAGTTGTTGCTCTCGCCATCTTGATGGCTTTGGTTCCCGTCATCTGCCGCCGTAAGCTGCCCAAGTTCCGATCATTCAAACTTTTGTCTAACATATCCCAGTTGTTGCCAAGTTGGCCGGTGCTGTCACTCTGTCCGAAGTCGAACAGCAGACCCAGACATGGTACTTTGCCTTCCAGGTAATCCAGGTCTTCCTCATCACTACCTTTACCTCTGGTGCTGCAGCGGTGGCCAGCCAAATCGTCACCAACCCAGCAATTGCCGTGCCGCTGCTCTCCAATAATTTGCCCAAGGCATCCAACTTCTACATTTCATACTTTATCCTCTACGGACTGGCCAACGCTTCCAGGTACCTCTTCAACGTAATGGGCTTGGTGGGCGTGTTCATCTTGAGCAAGTTTGCCAAAACCCCGAGGAAGAAGTACATGCGCTGGGTCGCGTTCACAGAGCCATCCTGGGGCGCTGAATACCCCAAGTGGACCAACTTGGGAGTTATTGCCATCTCTTACGCTGTTATTGCGCCACTCGTCTTGGGTTTCGCGACCGTCGGTATCGGCCTAATCTACCTTGCGTACCGTTACAACATGATGTATGTCCACGACACGCATGTCGACACCAAGGGCGGCTTCTACGCACGCGCTCTTGATCAGCTCATGGTCGGTGTTTACCTTGGAGAATTGTGCCTTTTGGGACTCTTTGGTCTCAACATTGGTAACAGCATCGTCTCTGTTGGACCAACAGTTCTCCAGGTAGTCTTGATCGCCGCAACCATCATCTTCCACATTTTCATGAAGCGCAAGGTCAAGCAATTGAACTTGCTCGACGACTCGCAGCACCCCAAGCAAGAGAACGACACCGAAGGCGCACGTTCATCAGACAGCAACGGCATGCACCCTGGCTACAACCAGCCCCCACGAAACAGCAGCGGCCGATCCGATCGGGCTCTTGTCTCCCGCTACAACGATGAGCAGCGAGCGATCAATGGCTCCGAAGCCGCTGGTATGGCACCTCCCGCCAACACCCCACCTCAGCGATCATTGTTCAAGAAGATTTTCTCTCCCCACACCCTCTCCGAGAGCGACATTTCTGCATCTCTCATCACTCGATTCCGCCACCCCGTCCCACCCTACACCGAGCAAGACGTCCTAGAAGCATACCTACACCCCGCCCTAGCAGAGCGCGAAGAAGTCATTTGGCTAGCGCGTGACAGTGCCGGCGTCAGCAAGCACGAAGTCGCTGAGCTACGCGAAAGCCTTGGCAGCTACGGTGTCGAGGTTACGGATGAGGGTGCGATAATGAATGAAAAGGGCAAGGTGGAGTGGGATAACACCAGTGTAAGGCAAGCGCCTCTCTGGGACCACAAGGTGGTTTACTAAGACTTTTTTTCCTTCTTCTTTCATTTGTGATATGATAGGATGATGAAAAATGGTGGGGATGATTATGCGATGACTAATATCCTGCCCTTGTATTTATAGATACCCTTTTTTTTATATATTCTTCCCTTGAAATTGGTATCAAGTTTTAATAGTATACAAAAATTTATAGTTACGAGATCGAGTGCTACTATTGTTATGCCCGCGGTACTATCAGCCCCTCTACTTTAACTAGCCATGTGCGCACATGGCAGCATGGCAAACGCTGGGAACAAGCTCTGTACCAATTGTACAAGGAATTTTTCGTCTTCTCAATGGCTGTGATACCGTAGCGGTAGGATTACGCAACGTTGTAGAGAAGAAGAGGGGGGAAAGCAGGAAGGTTGCTCTGACTCAATGCTGTGTACACAGGGGTTTCAGATAGTGTGCAACACGTTGCATGATACAGCTACTTATTGTAAACAAGAGAGGGCTTGGGGAGAGTACATGTGAGGTAAACGAGTTTCACCTCGCTCCGGATCAGCACGCACACTAGTAGACATAGTTGTAAGTTTACCTGCGATGAGAAAAGTGCAGTAGTAGTACCAAGTCTCCAATCCTCCTTTTCTCTCCTTTCTTTTTCCCCCCAGCCCCGCGTTCCTTGCCCTACTATGATCGGCGAGGGGGGGTTTAGGCCGAAGAAAGAAAGAGAGTGCGTGCGCGTTGCATGCCTGTTTCCTAGGTCGATCGATACAAGCTCGAAAAAAAGCACCGGACGTGCTCCGTCGGTATCTAGTGGCCCGTTTAGTGGCACCTGCATTACGACAACAGAACTATGACGTCGCGTGACCCATGATATGGGAACTTGCTCAATGCCAACTTTCAGGTATAGCTGGGTAGCTTCTGGTGGTGATGGCTTAGTTGGGATAAAGAGCGCGCGGCCCCGCCGAGGTCTTGTAGATGTACATTTTCCATACTCGAGTCTGCCTATTGTAACGAGAGTGGGAAAGCAGTAAAAAAAAAAGAAGGACATCTACAGTAACAACGATAAGAAGTTAGATACGTGAAGGGAATACTATACACACAACGAAAATGCCTCGCAACGGAGACGGATCAAGCGACAACGGGCCAATTGAAGGCAAGGAGATCCTTCACGGTGCGAAGGGCGATGTATGTCTACCTCTCGTTTCCCCCTTTTCTTCTCAAAGAAGACAACTACACACGAAACTTCCGTTGGACTTCACACAAGGATATACTCAAACGCTACACACATACCAAGACAGTATGAGCTAAGCTGAGCTCACACGTGACATAGGATACGCTCCAGCACACCAAACATGTAGCACCTATGCCGGACGTAGAAGCAGGCGACGGTACGTATGCGTTTCTCTACCCCTTCAGTCTCCATGAGGAATGGAAGAAGGGATCAAAGTAGCTAGAAAGGATTCGAAGAAGGCGACAACGACAGCAACAACAACAACGAGACTAATAGATACGATGCGAGCAGCCCTCCCAGGCATGTCAGCCGGCGGCGCAGCAGCCCCGATTGCCAGCGACGCGGAGCAATACGGCGTCAACGAGCCACATCACGACTCGACCTCGGCCTCGACCTCCAACGACTCTGCCACGGGACACAAACGCTCCGAACCGCACCACGCCTCCCCCTCGCGCGACCGCTCGCACCTGGACCAGAAATTCTCAAAGCTGGACAAGGACGAGGTCGACATGGCTGCCGCAGGCTCAGAGACACAGGAGCGCAGTGCGAGAGCGCAGCGCAGACAGGATGCCGTGGGCGAGAGCAAGGGCAAGGGCGATGCCGAGGTGAAGCGGTTTGGTGGCCATGCTGATGTCGAGGAGCTGCATGGTGCTGCTACGTTGGAGAATGCAAAGGGGGCTGAGAGTGCGGCCAAGGTTGGGGGTAAGAAGGAGGAGAGTGCTGGGGGAGAGAAGAAGAAGAAGAAGAACAAGGATGAAAAGGAGGAGGAGGAAAGTAGTGGAGCAAAGGACCATGGTGGGAAGAAGAATGCAAAGGGCGAGGCGAATGAGGCCGAGATGATTCAACGCAGGAATGCGGAGAAACTTGGTGTTCATCTTGGTGATGACGAGTAGATGGGTTCCAGAAATATCTAGTCATGGAGAAATGTTCTAGTGAGAAGGGGTAGGCATGGAATAGCTACACACACTTTATTAGTGCAAGAGTGACCCATTCCAGCCCTTCCTATTTACATCGGCGACAAAGTCCCACTGTTTAAAGTTTGCCCTGCGTACGAACCCACATTGTGCCGACTATAATGATATCTCCTAAAGTTCAGTCCAAATTACCGCCGATTCCCTACATGTATATTTCGTATCCCACACGTGACAGCGACCAAGCCTCGGTTTTACATAAACTAGGATTGCACATGTGCACAAGTGCCTCTCAGCAATGTACAGAGAACAAGGCATTCCATTTCACCAGACCCGCCGCACAACCTACAAACTCGAAACATGCACCCCCATACTCGCCATCCGTGCGATCATCTTCTGACACTGCGCAAGGCCAGCTTCGCAGTGATACCGCTCACTCTGAAACACCTGGATAGCCGTCCTGAAAGTGAAGAACGTAGAGGCTGGGCCGTAGAGTTTCATCTCTGGCTGCAGGAAGTATGGCATGCTATCGCATATTCGCTGCGCTAGTGCCAATACTGATTCCTTGTTGGTATTGAGGCTAGGTAGGAGTCGCTGCTGTCCTTGTCGATCAAGTGTTTTGGTGCTCACTAAAATGGCATCTAGCTCTTCGATATGCATCTTTGCGATGCTTTTGAAGGCCCAACAGTGCGTCAAGCTACTTGCGATTGTCATGTTCGGGAACCAAACCAAGTCTCGATCTGTTGGCGATGCGCTGGCCTTGGAAAAAGATAATGCAAAAGACGCTCGAGAAGCGGATGAACACTCCCAATTCTCCAGGTCGTCGACCACGCCCAGGAACTGTTCTTGCAGCCGCTCAACAGTGGCGGCCTCGGCTTTACCACAGAGCTTCACTAAGCCGTCGTACTCGTGAAGCAAGCCTGGAAGCCTCGTGACTTCGTTGAGCATAGACTGCATAATTGAGAGAGGTCGATCGTGGAACGGTGCAGTGATCCATTCTCTTTTTTCGAGGAACAATCTGCGTCGATCCAGGACTGCGCTAATCAACTAAAACGCAGTGACATTAGCGATTAGCAAGGTAGGATAGGGGTGTCCAAAACACACCAGCAAAGGCCTGAATCCAATAAACATCCTATGCAGAACACCAGTATTAAACGGCTTCGGTCCGAGCCGTTCCATCAGCCCACCCACACCTTTCGCGTGCATCGTCCAACCAGACCCAGAGCCTGGAATCACTATCTTTGGCATCTTAGTCTCCATCTTCATCGGATCAAGTCAGGTTTGGCAACTCACATCGGTTGCTGCTAGACACATAATGGCGATGCAGTGTTCGATTTGGAAAGTGGTCTGGTCACTGAGCGCTTTCCCGATTTGATGCAGTGCATTTCCGTACATTTCCAGTACTTTAGACTGACACTCCTTCGTCGTGTCGACATGGTGCCGCAAGGCCGTCGCCCAGGTGGTTATTGCAGACAAGAGGAATTGTTTCTCGGTTGCGGATTGGGTGAATAGCGGAAGTACTTCCACCCATGCTCCGCAGATCTGGTTGTGGAATGGGTCGAAAGCCGCAGGAATTTCGCCTCCGATAGAAGCGTAGTGTTGAACGATGAATGCGACATCCTTCTCAAGATCTTGGAGAGTCGCTTCTGGGGAGATGCTCGTCTCACTAGTACATGTCGGAGATAAATTCGGTCGGAGCTTAGAGACACCGAGTGACTCTCCCTTGTCTCTCACTACTCCGCTTCCGCCTTTACGCCCGCCCTGCTTCTTCGGTGCAGAAGAGGTTGGAGCCACAAAAAGGAATTCTTGGTGATAACCGCTGCACGGTATTTGCCTGAGAGCACACTGAGAGCATTCCTGTACTTTCCCATCGCACTTGGAACAGCACCCACATCAGCAGATCGAACATGTGTCGTCGGAATGTTCTTCCAAGCGGCAGGGACTTACCGCGAGCTTCCGCGCCCTGCATTCTTGACACACATCCTTCCTCTTCGCCCGCATGGTTTGTAGCTCCTTTAAGCCCCACTCTCGAGATTGAAAACAATGAGCCGCGCTAACAGATCTCGACGGGACAAAAACTTGGGCGCGGAGCCCGAGAGTTGTACAGACTTCAGAGGGGAAAGTAACCGTAAAGAGAGCGCTCATTCGCCAAGGCGCTAAATACTACTACTTGCATGGTGCCGGACCCATCCTCCGATCCTCTTGGCGATTATACATGCCGAATCAGGCATAGTCCAGAGTACAGCAATCACTAAGCAACCACGGTCGTCCCTGATAACTAGTCAAATATGCGTTTCTCACACCTTTGACGAGGTATGGATTCGGACATAACATGCCTAGTTGTGTCTAAGCAGATGACAAATGTTGAGCCTTGCTGGCGGATAGAGGTTCCCAAGGTATGAACGGATTTAACGGAACGTAGACGGAGTATCGACTATGCGGTCGTAGTCGGGAAGAGTATAAAGAGGCCAGTTCTTAACCACTACGGATATCACATCAGCTCACCAGAACTTTCTTCACATCCTCAGCATTCAATCAATTACCTGCCTCTTCAGCAACAATCACAACAGCCTCCACACCTTCAACACCATGACTACCCGCTACGCAGCTGCTCACCAGACGCCCAAAGGGCCTGGAGACCAACGACCCACGGCCAGCCAGATCATCAAAGATGAAGAACTCCAGGGAAAATGGGCTGGCAAGACCGTCCTCATCACCGGCTGCTCTTCAGGCATTGGTATCGAAACTGCCAAAGCCCTCTTCGAAACCGGCGCCACACTCTACCTCACCGCCCGCGATCTCAACAAAGCAAAGACTGCGCTCGGAAGCCTGGTGGAAAGTGACCGCGTCCACCTCTTGGAGCTCGACCTAAACTCCCTGGCCAGTGTACGCAAGTGCGCCGACGAATTCCTGTCCAAGAGCGATAAGCTCAACATCCTGATCCCCAACGCCGGTATCATGGCCAGCCCAGAGGGAAAGACAGCAGATGGCTTCGAGCTGCAATTTGGTACCAACCATCTCGCCCACTTCCTGCTCATCCAGCTCCTTCTGCCCACACTCGTCAAGTCGAGCACGCCCGAGCTGCAATCCCGCGTCGTTATCCTCTCATCTGTTGCTCATCGCCGTGCCAGCATCAACTTTGACAACCTCAGCTTCAAGGGCCAATACAACCCGTGGGCTGCGTACGGCCAGAGTAAGATCGCCAACCTCTACACCGCCAACGAACTCGAACGCCGCTTTGGAAAGCAGGGTGTACACGCGTGGGCTGTTCACCCGGGACTCATCTTTACTGGTCTTATGCAATTCATCGACGAGGAGACGCAGAAGGAGTGGAACAAGGATCCTACCATTCCCCTCATGCTCAAGAGCCCGGAACAGGGTGCGTCTACCACCGTTTGGGCAGCTACGGCGAAGGCGCTCGAGGGTCAGGGCGGCAGGTATCTCGAGGAGTGCCAAATCTCTACACCAGCGAAGGCGGACCCGAAAGAGTTCGATGCTGGGCATGCAGCCAATGCGTACGATGAGGAGACTGAGCGTAAGCTTTGGGAGAAGTCGTTGGAGCTCGTCAAGCCTTTCTTGGTCTAGGACTGTACAATCTGCTCTTGCAATTAGATAAAACGCTATAGTTCAGAATGCTACCATGTTTGAAACAAAACCCATATTGCAAGACAACGTTTACCTCCCGTTGTAAATTACCAAATACGGACTGCCCGGATAGCGCTAACACGAATAGTCAATAGCAGGAAATCGTAGGAGGGGTAATAGGCGGTGAATATGCAGGGACTCTAATACCGCCGAGTGAACCGGCAAACTTACCCTGATGTAATTGGTTAGTTCTGACACGCTCTAGAACTGGTCTAGATGTACTTCTAGAGTCCGTCCGAGCTGTTAGCGACCGTCTCCACATGACTAATCGGCAAAGGAGACGCTAGTCAATGTTTCTTTTTCTTGGGGTTAGCAGCACTGGATCATTGAAGTAAAAACGTACTCAAGGTATGCCTGAATATTCTTCTGGCACCTTATGTTGTAGCCGAGGGTTGGAAGCCGAAATCTTGGATGCGTAGTACTTGCTTACCTTAGGCGCTTTCAGACGGTCCATGTTGGTCAATGCAAGGTGCCTGTCTCCAACATTATGTGAGCTGAAGTAGAGATTCGAATGAACATTTCGTTGAGGAGTCGTTGGCAGCTGGGGTGCAGTGAGCGGCGCGCCTTCTTACAATAATCGATTAAGGAGGGGTTGCGATAGCAGATGGGATGGATAGTAGTTAGAAAAGAAATCTATACAGTGACTCGCAGATACGACAAGCGTGTACGAGGTGTTGTGAGGAAAGGGAAAACATGAAATCGCTTCCGAATTCTACCAAGTCCAGAAACCCCTCACATGCGATATGAAACACGCCTTCTTTATGGTTCTAAAAGATGACAGACCATGACACTGATGGGATCTATCTTCTCTTCATCCTGGAAGCCCCAAACCTGACTGTTGTGCCAGGCAGGGTAAAGAGGTGGCGATATGCTTCTCCACTTGTTCGTCCCCTTTTGTTGTAAATCGGTTCCGTCTGATTGTTTCGACTCGTTCGTGGTTAAAATGTCCGTGTGTGTCGCATCAATTCGCGGTGCTGTTGGGAGTAGTCGGTTCGCGCTCGTTGCGGTCGGCGTAATCCAGCTCCGTCTGTAGCCCGCCCTGCCTGATCGACGTTTGGCGGTGGCAGCATCCCGCACTGCCATGAGCCGCTAAGAAGAGGTATGTCTGACCTCGCTTTGTGTTATCAGCATCGTGGACATGCATTTAGGAAAAGGGAAGCAATACTCGCGGGGTCGGGACGGGAGCGACGGCGACGGCGGTAGGGAAAGCATATCCCCCCGAAGCTGGTTTTCAGGCTAGCCCATTTAAGAATCACCGTGAGCGCAACACCAAGGACGGCTACGCAGACGCCAATAAGCGTTAGCAGCGCTTTGGTCGATAGGTCATGTGATGTGTCTGTCGTCCCCACGTTGAGATTCCTCGTCGCAAGTTGAGGTATAGCGGCGGCGCGCGTAGAAGTGCAAAAGAGGTACACACACAGTAGAATTGTGGAAAACGGAAGAGACATTATTAGCCTTGTAGAAGTGGTGGAGGCCGAGGATAATGAGAAACCGTCAGAAAATTTCCTGTTTGCTCTGAGATTACATCCAGGGCCGAGTTCGTTAAGATATACAGCATTACCTGCAGTCGACACAGGGCATATAGACAAACACGGTGGCGAGTAAGCGTTCACGTCGTTCCATGGACAGTACCAAGACGGCATAGCGAATCGTTTGGTGCGTCGTTGATCTGCATGTCGTATCAAGCCTGCTCAATGCTTGATAACTCTGTTGACGAATGGCGCCTCGTAACGTTGGCCTTTGCATGCTCCCCGATCTCGTTTCCTCACCTTGGCATTGACTAACGGTCTGCTCCGACAACCACCGCGCAGGCTATGCTACTGTACCTCATGTGGGGTGCCCGTCGCGAGGTGCATTAGAAGCAAATCTTGTTCTGTTCTTCGTATGGCCTTTGGTTATTTTTTGAGGGATCTGCCGTACACTTGCAAGGGCTGCTGACCGCCTTCGGAAGCGCTTTGTACAAGGCCCATACATTCTCTCTTGGGAATTTGACGTTTCCGTACAACTCTATGCCCGTGGGAATGACAAGAGACAAGGCATCCAAGCAGGTGTGCCTATCCTTGGCTCTAATAAACTTGAGATTTTGAGAGATTCCACCTAACTAAGTACTCCTACAGAAAACAATGTATCCATGCGTTATACATCACCGGAACTCATGTAGGAGACTAGTTGTAAACACATGATCTTTGCTCTCAACATAGCAAATGTTAGCCATACAATACCAATAGGTAGCCAGCACTGAATGTGAAACCTCTTCTCGCGTTCTCTGAAATTCATCATTTTTATGGGCTACTTCATTTCCTATATCGGTATCGTTTCCGTCATATGCTTCCAAACTCTTTTCCCGAATCCTTTTCGCTTACTATGTGAAGGGGTTCTTGTGGCAGTACCGGCACGGAAGGTGGAATGTTTGCTCAGCCACAAAGTGCCAAGCCAGAGCAATCCCCATCAAAATGAGGCGTAGCAACGAATGCCTAAGCTCGCAAAAAGCTCAACGCAAAACATCCTCCATTCCTCATCCGCTTGTACAGCCAAGACAAGGCAGCTTTAGGCACACTATCATGTTCAGCACATCTTCAAATCTATGGTCCACGATAGTAGCGGCACAAAGCCCCGGCTGAATCCTCTTCTTCAGACCTTTTTTGTCTATTTGGAAAGATAATACATGGAGCTCTAGGCGGGCAAGTCGTCGCGAGGCTACCTAGACAAGCAGGGTTCAACAAGAGGCGAGGACTCGAGGTATGTGCGAACACAACAGTGGCATGCGAGCATGTCACAAATGCAAGACTTGAGATAAACTGATGGCGGCGCTCGACTGAAAGGTTTAGCAATCAGGTTTGGGTGGTCAAAGTATTCGTGTCAAAAGTCACAGCATGTCGCAAGGCTGAGAAAGGGACATGTGTAAATTACGTCATAGCGCCGGTACTCCTCGTGTTCACCAAAAGCAACCCCAGAAAATGCCCTTGCGATTAACAACAAACTCTCCACTCTTTATCTTTCCACGTACCCAGCTGATCACCCAAGATTTCATCCTTAGGTATTCTGTGCCTAATCACCCCTCCCAACAAGCTCCAAATATTCCTGAAATCTGAGGAAGTCGTTGTAGCGCTCGTGCAAGCGGCTGTGAGCGTCGTCTTGGCGTCGCAGTCTTCTTTTTCGCAGGTAGCCGGTGCAATCTTGGGAGACGCAAGTTGTCAGTCTTGGGAGGATGGGCTCTGGGATGAGCGGAATAATCTTGTTGGGCCTGTCTCACTTTTGAAGGGCTTACACAGCCACTCACGGGCTTTCGGAGATGCCATCAGTGCGCCAATCATGATGCCGACTATTGCCAGGCAGACACTGGCCAGCGTTAACATGTCTTGCCGCGACCAACCACCTTCGGTATGGACCGTCCGATAACTGGGTAGGCACTGGGTATGTGCGGATTCTGGGGGAAAGGCCAGTGCAACGGCGATGGCCTCGATCAACGCAGGGTTCTGGAAAAAGAGTGCGACAGGTAAAATTGTCTTGGTCGCCATGGTGGACTAGACTAAATCGTTGAAAGCATTGGATTTCTGCCGTGATTTATGGTATTGGATCACCTTCGCATGCCCGCAGGCGTGGCGTTGTTTAGGGCGTTCGCATGCCCACAGGCGTGGCTTCATTTGAGGCGCAGCAAGAAACCATTCGCTGTGAGGGCCACATGCAACTACTCTTGTTGGGAACGCGTGAGCCTGATCATCGAAGCCTGATTATGTCAGTCTGTAGTTTAAGCCTGACATAAATGGCCTATCAACACGAAGCACACACGTAAGGATCTCTTGAGCATTGGCCATTTATCACCGTAATGACGTTTCGCTCCATCATGATACCTGAGCATTTGGCCAAACAATATATATGTAGGTACTTACAACGGCCCATCCAAAAAAAAGGGCCGGTCGACTAGGATACAAAAGACTTGGGCGTTGCATTTGTCGACGGCCCATCTGTGCTTTTACCCTCTTTCCTACTTGTCGCTTAATATTTTTATATGATCTCAGCAACCAGTCGCCCGAGGCCCAATCGCTCATCATGATATCCAGGCTTCTTACCGTTTTGAAAGTGTCGCTCACCTGTCAGATTGCCACCCAGTTACCTAGCACCAGAAATTGCCAGCCTTGGCTCAGAGAGAAGGGAGAAAAGCTTGGAGAGCGTCCGGCAAGTAAGAAGCAAGATGTTAGAAATGGGCTGAAATAGAGATAAGATAGATGCCAAAAAGGCAGTCTGATCTCACCTATGGTATTGAGGGTGAAAAGTTCTTCGGGGGAGAACCTGAGAACTCCATCTTCCATACACTCTTGGCTCAGAATTCCTCGTACGAAACAAATGTTGTTGTGAGAACGTAGAGTATGAGAGTGGTCGATTGAAACTATGGGAGAGACTCATTATATATATGCCTCATGCTAGTGGATAAACATGTGATGTCACCCGATCTTACGAGGAAGGTGAGGATAACAACCACAACGATGGTTCTTTCCTTCAGTCCTCCACCATCGGATAGTAGTATCCTCAGTCAGCCCAACACCATTATGTCCTTCATGTTCTCTAGCAGGGGCAGAGGCAGTCCCTTTATGTAAATATTAGCGACGTTAGATATAGAACTAACATATTTAATTTTAAATTCGCTGTTAAGGTATCTCTCTCTTATAAAGTAGAAATAAATAGTAATATACTTTAAACGTATATTAATTTGCTAGTTCTTTACTAGAATAATAGTAGCTTAGTTATTAGTTATAAAAATAAATTTAAAGCTTAGAAAGCTAAATACTTTCTTAAGAGCTTAATATATCTAAATTAGATACGCGGTAGCGTATAAGTAGGCTATATATTTAGCTTTATAAGTTAACTTAGTAACTAACGCTTATTATTTAGAACTCTATAAAATAGTACTTCTATTAATTTAGAGAATATAGCTATAAAAGAATTTAGCGTTATCTAGATCTAAACTCTAAGATATATTAGAGAAGATCTTAACTTTCTAGACTTTAGGTATTAGATTTAGGTAGTAGAATATAAGTACGTAGTCTTTAGAATATTAAATATATCTTAAAGATTATATAGTAATATAGTAATAAAGTTCTAAAGAGTTAGAATTATATATCCTAAGTAGTATATTAGTATAGGCTAAGTTAAGCTTAGTACTAATAACTAGATAATTACTAGAGCTTATAAGCTATTAGTATATTATCTAATATTATTTATTAACTAGTTCTTTATTAGAGTTAATAAAAGAGCGTTATAGTATATAATTTAGATTAAAAGAGGTTTTTTAACTATTATAGTTAGTTATATTAAACTTCTAAAGAACTTTTCTAGCGTAAGAGAGTTATCTAAGAGTAACTTTATCTTTATAGTAGTTAATTTTAATACTTAGAAGATATTATACTACTTCTAGATCTTTATATTTAAACTTGGTTACTATAATAGATTTAAAGTTAGTAATGCGCTATACATTTCCTAGAAGTAGTAGGTCGTTAATATAGATAGTAATAATAAGTAGCTAGAGATTAAGAGATATAAATATATATAAGTTAAATTTTATTTACTAAAAACCTAATTTTATAAGTTCTTTACTAAGCATATACTACTATTCTTTACTAGACTACTTTAGGCTATAAAGAGCCTTTTATAATTTTAGGTATTAACTCTAAGTTATATAGCTAAGTAGTAGTTATATATAGATAACTTTCTTAAGAACTTTATTAAAGTAAGTAGTATTAAAGTTAATCTAATAAATATCTTAGATAAGTATATATTACATAGGGTTCGGCGATACTTCTCTATACCTAGTCCGTACTAAGGCAGGATAAGATTACGTAGGCGTAGTACTATAGAGTTATC
>QGDG01000096.1:0-115441 GCA_003268315.1 Stemphylium lycopersici | reverse complement strand
CAAGAAAAAGTGGCCGGCTCACTAGGGTGGCCGCCTTACTAGTGCTTTACGTTATTAATAAATTTAAACTTCTTTAATATTACTTATAAGAGCTTAAGAATAAAAAAAGAGTACTATTATAGTAACTACTAAGGTTACTATAATACTAACTATACTATAAAATCTAAGTACTTAATAGAGTACCTGAATTCTACTAATTAGCTTACTAAGTAAGAAGCGCTAGTATAAAAGCCTAATATAAAACTCTCTTACTACTTATCTCTATTATTCATTTCTTTACGCAACGTCTTATATTTATATCTAATATCGTACGTAGCTATAATTAGTGCTTCTAAGCAAGCTTCTAATCTCACGCTCGTGTCGTCTCGTGACAATTTCCTTCTAACGTGTGCTCTTGTTAGTTCTAACATCGCATCCTTTGTCAAGGAGAGGTCTTGCTTGTTACCTGTAACAGCACCTACGTTAGCTATATTATTATTACGTATTAGGCGGCTGCGCAAGATAACGATATATACTATCCTACACTATAATTAGTAGTTCACTAATTATACATACATTTCTGGCTGCATAGCGTAGTGTTGCAGGGCTGCGTCCTAACACTAACTAGCTGTAATGACATAGGCCTACCAACCTATTCCTTACTAAGAAGAGCTAAGTTACTAACCGTTGGGTAAAATTACTAAGCTCTCTCTTTCTCCTTTATTCTGCGAGACGTTTGGCCTTACGCGAGTATTGCGCGATGAAGCTAAAGGCTTTGCGCAATTATTACGCAATTAAGACAAATACTTTGCGCGATCTAGCTAAACGCTTCTCTTTGCGAGACCTTTGTCTTCGCGTACTAGCGATAGAGCGCGACAGAGCAAAGCTCTCATAATGTCTTTAGGTAGACCGTCTCGCTTCCCTTCGTAGATCATTGTCTATTATTTTGCCTTTTCGAATAGAGCCTATTCAACCACTTCTGCCTTCGCGTGACGTCTGCCTTACACTAGCGTAGTTCTTAGCCTTCTAGCGCAGCCTCTTACATTTTTAATTTCTCATTGCGCTATAGTATTGCCTTATGTCACCTAATATTACATGTTTTAACTAGAGGCGATTCGCTATTAAGTTATAATAGTGAGAATTCGGTTTGTATAGTGTGATCTGACTTAGCTAAGGCGGTTATGATTCGCCATCCTCATGTATATTCGCTACGGCAGACAAGCGTAGAGATACGAGGAGAGTCCAACCCATCTCACTCGGGATACACCATCTTACGTCCTACTCCACCATCAACGACAATCTCTTGTCCGGTCACGAACTCGTTCCCTACAGCGTACCCTACGGCTTTCGCGATGTCCTCGGCCTTACCCACCCTTCCGGCTGGATGCCACGCCGTGTCTTCTTCAGTTAGCCCTTCTTCCCATGGCGTGTTACACTCGTCCCCAGCTTTGCTCTCGTTCACGACGTGAATCCACCCCGGAATGATCGCATTAACCCTGATCTTGTGACGATGGCCCAGCGACACCGACATTGATTGAGTCAAACCCAGAAGCCCAGCTTTGGCGGCAGAGTAGGCTTCATGGTCGGCTTCGGATTGGTAGGCGCGCGTCGAAGACATGTTAATGATGGTTCCGGGCGAGTTCGGCGTTGAGTGGCCCGCTGCCAGAAGCGGCACACACAAGCGACTGAGCATGAACGGCGCAGTCAGACCTATCGCAATCCTCAGATCCCATTCCTTCTCCATGTCCTCACCCTGCGCTTCCATCCTGCGGTCTTCGGAGATTGAGAGATCTGTTGGAAAGGCGTTGTTGATCAGGACGTCCAGCTTGCCCCCAAACCTTTGATCTACCTCGTCGACCGCGGCCTTTAGTTGACTTCGCTCGCTCAGGTCGCATTGCAGCGCGTGCCAGTTCTCATCGCGTCCCTGTGACCACTCTTTCGCTTTGGTTTTGACATGGCTCAGCTCTTGCTTGTTCGCATCAAGGATGATGACTTCGTGGCCGGCAGTCAGAAGTTGCCGAAAGAGGCCGCGACCAATACCTCGCGCACCACCCGTGAGCAGGACCTTCAAGCGGTGGGGTGCGACGCTCATGATCATGTGCCAATGCGTTCAACGAATGCGCTCAGCGGAAAGATTCGACCTGGGGCAATGCTGCAATGATGCTTCTCGGGTAAAATGAATAGCTTCTTGGAATCTGCCGCAAAATCGGATGCGTGAAGGTGTTCGGGTTCCTGTCTCTAACACTTCCGTTCCGTCATGCGTGGGGGCCGACCACTGATGCGAAAAAGCAGACCTGACGTCACTTTGCAGATGGAAGCGACAACAAATTCCGGTCGCGCATCTTCCTGGTGACAATCTATAGCGCGAGATCAAGAATGCCTGTCGAGACTCTTCTTGTACACGGTGGCGCGTGGTTGCATAGCAAGACGTCTTCACGGCGGCTATCGGGAGTACCTTTTGCTTATGCACCAGAAATGTTTCGATATATCCTTAAAGTAAAAGACGCCATCTTCGGTTTGGAGTTCCTAGGGATCGTTGGGTCCTGGTCGACGTAAGTGCGTTTTGAGATGTGATAACTCTTGCCCCGCAGGATGTGCCGTGGCATTAGATGCCAGTGGTGCAAATCAAAGAGTTCTCCCTCTTCAAACGAATTCGTTAGCATTAGGGCCGACCACCCAAAGACTGAACAGTCATCTCTGCCAAAGGTCTTGCAAGCGATCTTTGCAAATCGCAGAAGGTCGTAGTTCCTTGCCGTGACTCGAGACACCTGGACAGCGTTGCTGAAGTGACCACTGAATATATCGTCGTTTCCCGTGTCCAAAGATCCGAATTCGGCTGACTAGTTTGCTGTTGCAAGTTGCAATGGCGCTTTGAACTGCGCTTCTGCGGGGGGAAACTGGGCGTATACTTACTCCAAGTCTTCTGGGATGAGCATGTGCCCTGTGCATACTAGCTTTCGGCATTTCTGATGCTCAACATACTCTAACTCTATCATAGTTAGTTAACGCTAACCGTCTAGTGTTTGATGTTAGACTTACTTCACTTAAAGTGGATCGCCTTCGAAAATACCTTCATGTATTCGCTGCCATCGTTTTTGGAACACTTCGCATAGATGCTAATATAACGGAAGGAATGCGTTGCGTTTCCTCAGCAGCTATGCGACAAGTAATGATTAGACCCAATCGTACCGTTTACGCAGACTCTACTGAACTAGTATAGAACATCTTTACAGTAATGGCATCGTAATGATAGTTACCGTAGGCGAGAGCGTAGTACCCGTAGATAGTGTCGCGTACCTCTCGAGAAAGACGATAGAGTGGTGGTTATAATTGTACTAAATAACAGTTCGTTTTTGGACTCACCATGAAGGGAGCCCTGTTCCGGTGCGCTTATCTTGCCGAAGGTACCTTTGCGCCCTTCGAAAATGACGAAGGGGCCTTAAAAGATGTCGCAAGCGCAGTATTCGAGCGAGGACATATACGTCTCGGAGTCATTGTTAGTGTGCTGAGATGCCGAATTTGGTTCCCGTTACACAGTACCGGATCTGCTGCAGCTCACATTCTCGTCCGCACTTAAGCACCCTGACTCACACATTTTCTTGCCCTCTAGAACCGTACGACTAATTGCATAGCATATTAGCATTCGCGCGCAGAACGTTAGGAACGTAAAACATGAAATAAGGATTCTTCGATGCATCTATAAATTTACTAAACAGTCAGAGCTTCCCAAGCGGACCCATACGAAAGCAGCTCTAATGCAGAAAGATCAAATCAAAGTGAACGGCGCGGGCTGCTGTAAGTGAAACAATGAGTGCGGTTGTAACCTAAGCAGCATCGGTAGGCACTAGCGGGACACACAGGAACAGTCATACTAGATGTGGCATCACGGCCCGGGCCGACACGTAAGATGGGAAACACAGCTCAGGCGTAGCTACGCATAAAGTTGGAGTATTTATAGCGTTCTAAGCTCAATTGTTACGAAACCTATTTAGGCGATAGAAAGAAGAAGTCATAGAGAATTATGAGATTTGCGCAAGGCTGCTATAGTTGCTCAGTGACAATGTAGGCAAAGTAAATGGGAGGTTGCGATGAACTTTTGTCCGTGGACAGACTATAATCCTCAGGGTAGGCAGGACGGTACCCACGCTTTAGTTGTGGGGGTAAGGACACCCCCAAGGCTGTCGTGTCAACAGTTAGGCCTACCATCGCATGAGCATCAGTAGATGTGCACGCTACGCTGTGAGCATGGGCGGAAGAAAGACGTAAGATAAATGGAAGGTCAGTCTTGAGAACGACATGCCACATGATTTCCTTCATCCGTATGTTGTATCCAGATGAACGGCACCGAGAGGCCTCGGATACAGTTCGGAGCCAACAGCCGGGAACGATTATGCCCCAGCTTAGACCCCTTACAACCACTTCATCCTCTCTCCCAACCACCCATCCAGGCCACTCCACATGGCGCTTCCAATCCCCTTTTCCTCAAGGAGTCCGCAGAAGGTTTTCAGGGCGTCGCATCGCTGCCCAATCCATGCTTCTTTTTCATCGCTTTTACCACCTCGCAATTCTCCTGCGATGGCGTGGGCAATCTTGGCCTCGCAGACAGGACAGAGATATGGTGGCTGACGCACGTCTTCGTGCATACTAGATGTTCCTTGCATGTTGCACGCGTAGTATACGCAATGGTCCATGCCAAAACAATGGCCGAGCTCATGCGATACGGTGCGCGCGAGGCGAGAAAACCACAATCCTTGAAACTCGTGTTGGGTCAGTTTTGCATCATATGTCGCAGCGGAGTCCACAGCCGCTCTCATTGCGCCCTCTTTACTTGCTTCCTTCTGTTTCTTCGAGAGTGCCTTGGCTTTGACGTCTTCTACTGCGCATAGCCCATCTACAAACCCTTTGCAATGGCTCAGTGGCCACATGTGGTCTCTTTGAATGTTAGCCTTTGCATCCAAGAGCGGATTATAACGCGCGGATTGTACGACGGCAACTCTGCTGCCACCATACGCTCGTCCGCAACAGAAGTCGTCGTCGTCATTTTCGTATATGTCGTGATCGACTAATAGCACCAAGGCATATGCGTCGTCGGGCAGGAGCTCAATGGCTGTATCGAGAATGTCTTCAAGGTTGAGTTGAGCAGGAAAAGCGGAGTCTGGAGGTATTCGCACACGGATTCGCGTGCACGTATCATTGTGTGCGAGGCCAACGTACTTTGGTAAAGAGGAAGATCGCTTGCGCTGCTTGTTTGACTTTGGTTGCGCACCCCAAGAAGTCCACTTCAAAGGCGTATCGAGCTGATGAACTGGCATATCATGATAAAACGCCTTCAGGTAGGATACGAAGAGATGCGCAGCCGGACTTGCAATCACATCCTCCTCGACCTCCGCGTCTGATGGCTGCGTCCAATCGCTCATTGTGCTCACACATTGCTCAATCTCGGGTACACGAACGACGTATAGCGTGTCCCTACCGGCTCCAGGCAGCACCTTGTTTCTCTCTTCCTCATTCAACCAATTCCTCGTACTTTGCGGTGGATACTCAGGATCGTAGTTCAGTTCGTCATGGGGTAAGACCAAAGGTGCAGGGTAAGTTTGCGTGGGCTGGGATACGGCCGTCTTCAATGCGCGACCTGATGTCGCCTCGGCTGCTGAACGTGTTGCTGTATTTGGTTGCTCGTAACCTGCTAATTCGGCAAATGGAGACGAGTCCAATTGGAGTATGGTGTGCTCGCACGACATGGTGAATTGGAATTTGAAGTGAACATGGCCAGGATGCGAGCATTGCGCATGTTCTGAATGATGCGAATTGTTGTACTCGATAGCCCTACGACGTCGACTCGCCGTCCCCAAGGCGCGCCAGCGTGCGAACGCCGCGGCATCCTCCTGATACGCCCATCCATCCGAGGTCGACAGGGCCGATGCACGACTCTTTGACGTCATCAGCTACCACAAAGGGTCATTTCGCCCCCAGTACAGCAAGCTACCACCAATGGCCAGGCTGTTGAAGATGCCGACGTAATGACCTGCCATCTTGTCCTTGGCCCCGTACATCCCGATGATTACCGTGTCTGCGACCGTCGCAACCAACCCCGCCATGACCGCGACACCTAAGCTCCTTCGATCCCTTAATACTAATCCGAATGTCGCTAGCAGAATACCGTTCTGGATGTTCCGTGCCGCTATCGCTGCGACGAGGGCCTTCTTGGTTTGCTGATCTTGTTCGCGCACGGCCGAGGAGCGCTTCGCCGATGCAGACGAGGCATCTGAGGAGCTTGTAATGGGCAGACCGTAGCCGTCAGCGAAGAAGGAGGGATTGCGCAGGCCCATGACACCGAAAGGGACGATTTCAAGGGTTGCGATGAAGAGGGCGAGACATTCGGCTGGGGGTGGGAGGTGCTGAAAGAGGTTGCGCGTTTGGGTGGCCATGTCGACAGGTTAGGATACTTCAACTTGAACCAGATGATACAGTAGACGTTAAATACTGCTACAGAACGGGGAGACTGTATTTATTCTCAAGCCAGACCGCATGCCTCGACATGAGAGCACTGCATGCCAGAGACCTCCTCGGGCTCCTATTGGCTGTACTTGCTGTTGCGACTCGGACTTCGGATGCGGGGATTGGAGGGCTTGTCCGGCTGCCTCGCGCTCGTTACACTGATTACATCTTCCAGATCCACAACCCGGCTCGGACATAGTACTCGTCCTTGACATTCGTGAACTCAGCATGCGATGCGTAAGTTGTCTTTTCTTTGGTACCAAGCTGCTATTGTCCCCAACTGCCGTGTAAATGTCTCCCTTGTCTTAAGTTTCCCTGATTGGCAATGTGAGTATGCTATTATTCGTTCTTGAGATGGAGAATTTGAAAATAGCTGGTATTCCGGATGCAGCCAAAGGGTTCGCATGTCACATGGTCATGCTGCTTTACTGCATTGGCAGTCTCCTTTCACCCTGCCGATCGCCGATTGTCAGCTACTTCAACCACAAACATATGTCTGCATTGTTATATTCTTGCGCTCGTTGTTGAGAGCTGCATTAGGGACGCAGAAAATTGGAATCGCATTGAGATGGTTCGCGGGGGCTCAGATAAGTCGCACCTCGACCATGGGTTTGATCTTGTCGACTGTTCATGTGAATCTCGTGCGATCCTGTCAAGAATGGATTTTGGCTCGCGTGGCCTTTGGGTTCATGTGGTATACTCCTGTGACGTGATGGTAACACTTTTGAACTATGGGTCAGTGCAAAGCTTGTATGCGTACAAGTCGCCGTAATACTCTCTCTACTAGTAGGCTACTTTGTTGAACAGGAACATCTGATTTCTTGTCGTGACTTTCAGCGGCCACATAATGAATAAAAATACAGTCATTATGATTTCACGTGTTCGCGATTGGGCTGCGCTTGCCTTCACTGGATCAGTCATCACACAACGCACCTTCTTCGCCTTCACCTGATTCGCAACACAATGAAGCTTAGATCCACACTTTCACGCACCCAACTATTCACTCAAATTGGCTGCAGCTCTTCGGCGCTCCACTGAGTACTTCTACGGTCTCTACGCCCTTTCTCGTTCCTCATCCGCACTCACTTCTCAACTGTCGACTACTCAACTTTACATCTGCTGAGCACAAAGCTTGAGTAGTCCCACCTCTCCGACGTCTCACTTTCACCTCACCCCATCTACCTGCTTTGGTAGTACCGCCATAGGCAATCGCACAAAGCTCCTACTTTCTCCGCGCACGAATACTCGGCTTACAACCACGACACTACACACAACCCTAAGCGCCGCATTTTCAACCATGTCTAGTGGAGGCGCCTTCTGGGCCGCTGCCAATAGGGCCGTCAAGTCCTCAACATCCCCTACTCCCAACATTGCCGAGGTGCTACCGAAGCCAAAGCCAGCGACAGAACCGCAACAGAAGAAGGCTATGGTGCTAAAGTCCATGACCAACGGCAACTCTTCCAACGCTGTCTCTAGCATGAACTTCACAAGTCATTCCATCTCAAGCGGCAAGAAGCTTGACTGGGATGACGAGGAGGAGGATAACAGCTTTCTCGCTCAGTTCACCGACCAAAAACAGCAGCCAATCAACACTGCGCAAGAAACTGCGATGGTCGTGAAAGAAGAGCGCATCAAAGAGCTGGAAGAGACCGTAATCGCTAGGGCTATCCGCATCGTGGAGCTGGAAGAGATTATCGAGACCAAGGTTACACGTATCGCAGAGCTGGAGCGTGTTGTTGAAGGGAAGGATCATGAGATTGATGACCTCGAAGTCAACGTACAAGAGAAGGAGATCCACATCGAGGAGTTGAAGAAGGAAAACTATACCCAGTTCATCGAGATCCAGGACCTTCATCACGAGATGAATGAAAAGGATGATCGCGTCGAGAGGCTTGAGGCGGAGCTGAACCAAAAGGACGCTACGATTCGAGCCCGGGAGCAAGAGTCCGTTTTAAGCACGCAGCCATCTACTGACAACTCTGAAGTCATGAGTGTAGATGTCAAGGACCCGTCGAACACGTTCCTGGAAGATGCTGGAAAGGGTACCGATGGAAGCGAAACCGAGATGACTGAGTCTACCACTAACGCTCCTGCTTCCGAGAGCTTCGAGATGGTAGATCCTCCGAAGTCTAGCTATGTTCAATCTGTCCCAACTCCTGAAAACACTCAAACTGGGGCACCCAAGGATACCACTGTCACAAAGACTGCTCGCGGCCCGTCCTTTGGTAGTTCCGACTTCCCAACCTTTAGTACTAAAGAGACTCTGAAGGTTGTCCCGCCCGCGCCAAAGCCGAAAAAGCTCTCATTTCCTATGGACATGTCCAAGTATGGCAAGAAGGCACCGCCTGTTGCAAAGCAACTCCATGCTTCATCCGCCGCGGCGACCAAGGGTGGCACGTCTATATTATGGGATCAATCGTCCAAGCAAGCGCGCGTCAAGACCAACGCCCAGCCTATCTTCAATCCTTCAAAGGACATCCGCCACATGCCACACGGCGAGCGCGTCCTTTACGCCAATAGTCCCGACGTCGTTGTTAAGCTTGGAGATGTGAAGTTGATGACCATCCCCAAATACGTCCTCATGCAGTGCTCTGCAAAGGCGATGCAGTACTTCACCGCCAACCCAGACGCGACTTCCTGGGTCTTCTCCGCGGGCTCCATGGATGCCGAATCTGCAAAGGCGCACCTCAACTGGATGAACGAGATGACGTATCAAGGCCGCGTCTACTCCCTCACTCTGAACACTGCGCCAGCGCACGACCTGAAGAACCTCCGCATCTGTCGCGCTGCTCGCGTCCTCGGTCTGAACAATGCGTACATCGGCCATTTCACCAAGCAACTCTGCGAGCGCATCCGCAACAGGGACGTCTCTCATGAGTTCAAAGACGCCGTTTGCGAGCTAGCCTACCCAGACAACGACCCCATCTTCGACTGCCTCGCAAACAATCTCGTCACCCTGAAGAAGAACAGAAACGCCACCGACGCCGAGGGTCTGAAGAAGTTGGTGGCTAAGCAGCCGCTGCTCAAGACCAAGATGGAGCACATTGAGAAGCGCATCGGTGGCGGTCGCGCGCGCAAGTCGCCCGCGGGCAGCGAGCGTGGGGGCAGCAAGGCGCGCGACGCTAAAGCTGACGCTGCCAAGGGCCGAGGCTCCTCCGCTGCTGCTGTGCCTGGCTACAACCCCGTCGACACCAAGCCCGGCAGCACGCACTGACTCGATCCACAAAAGAAAGCAACGTCCGTGTTTCAGCAGCGTGGGGATGTAGGAACGTAGGTGTGTATGCAGGATGAGTGACGCACGGCCACCTAATCCTCTCCGAGATTATTGTCGAGCGAGCGTTGCAAGCATAACACGGCGTTTCTCCGCAAAGGGTCGAACACGACTTTGGTCGATGGGGGAATTTTGTTTGACTCGACTGTGCATCTTTGTGTCTATGGTGGATATGGATATTAGGCGGTATAGAGAGAATGGGTCACATGTGTTCTTTTCTTTCTTGTTCACTTGGGGCGAAGGGGACATGTTTTCATGTAGGCCTGGCATTTGGGCGAATGTAGCTTTAACGAGAAAAACGACGACAACAATGACAACATGTGAAGAACCTGTTGCTCATGGCAGTCGTTGTAGTGTTCCAAAGGTGAAGTGATGCGAGCAAGGCCGAGGTCGTGAGAGAATCTTGTTTTCAGAGACGTGAAGTAAGGCGACCCCCAGAGCTTGTTAGTGGAATATGCTCTTTTGTTCGGGTAACAGGGATGGTGTGGCTTCAATCGTGGCTGCAAGGACGTCTATGGTCCTTGTCTCCAACATCACATGATCAAAGGGGGCAACCCAATTCAATGCAAACTTCACAACCTGCAGTCAACGTAAACTTCACAACCTGCAGTCTTGCCCAGTGCATTGCCGCCATGTTTCCCATGTCTACAAAAAGATCTAACATCTACACTCGACACCCTCCCGACTAACACAAAGGTACTTGACGCCCTTGTATGGCGTAACCCCACTACCCAAGCCCTTACTTCTCCTCTGGTCGACGTTCAAACTCTCGACTTTAATGCCACTAGGCAGCCACCCCTTGACCGAGAAGCTGAGGGTGGCACAGCTGGGCATGAGAACCTTGTTCGCCTGCTTGATCTTCGCATCCGAGTCGGGCTTGGCAGCTTTGGGTGTGGGCGCAGGGAGGGAGGAGGGTTGCGTCGAGGGATCGTCATCGTCGTAGTCGTAGGTGGATGTGGAGAAGGAGACGGGGCCTCCTGCATCGAGCGCATCGTCGGCAGAAGGGTCGTCTTGGCCTACGACAGTGCCGCGCAGTGTCGCTGTGACGCCAATGCCTCCACCCCGATCTTGCGACATGAGTAGGCCTATCTCGCGACTGCTGACGCGCCATTCTATCGCCCTGTCACCAGGTGCATAGCTTGCGTCGCCCATGCCGCGTGCGACGCGTAGGTCGACTACATTCTTTACCGTTGTGGGGAGCGGAATGTGCATGAGCATCTCTTCGATCGCGGGGGCGGCCGTCGTGCCGGTCGAGGAAGAGGATACGCGAGAGAGACTGGCTTTTGCGGCGCTCGATTGCGACGAGGACGCAGCAGATCTGCCGGTAAAGCGAGGATTGAGCTGGAGCTTGACTTCGAAGTCTGTGCCAGTTGGGCCGAGTGACGGGTGGACGGAGACGGTAGCGGGGATGCTGAGTTTGGGCATTGCGCTCTTGGCTGCCTTGTCTGTCGAGAAAGAATCTAGGGCTGCTGAGCCAAGCAGGTCGACTTCGTATCCGGCCAGCACAAAGCGGCCATCTGGCGGTACAAATGATAGCTCCCCGGGCCTCGCCTTCCACTGGTTGAGCCTTACACAAGGGTGGAAGACGGGGAGGGAGACGGCATTCTGTATGCCTCCAGCGCAACCCAGCTGTAGTATGAGATCTGGCACGCCGGAGACCTTGGCCGTGAAGGCGATAGTGCCGTTCGCCATGGCAGCCAGCGGTCGGCCTGAGGGCGAAAGCGTGACTTGGAGTGTCTCGACGATGTCGACGTACATCTCGTTGCTGGTGTGCCGGACATTCGCCCTTCTCCAGGGGACCGGTGAAGCTGTCTGGTTGGAACTCGATGTCGGCCCTAGCCGGGGACTTGGTCTTCCCCCACCGAGGCCAAATGCGCCTGTCGACGAGGGCGCCAGCGAGCTCGGGGTGGAGGAGGGTAGTCCGACGCCGCCCAAGAGGGTCTTGAGCAGGTTTGGTGCTTCGACGACATCTCTCAGCGCATTGGGCTCCGTGTTCGCGATGATGCCACCGTCGACCATCTCACTCAGCAGCTGCGAGACGACATCGTAGTTGCCTTCAATCTTGCTCGCGAGCAAGGGCGAGCCCAGGAAGTCTTCGAGCACGTCGGTGAGGCGGTGGAGGAAGGAGAGGACGGCAAGAGGATCGGTGTCGGCGGACGAGGGGCAAAGGAAGAGCAGCTGGTCTTGTATTATCGAGTACAGCAGCGTCGGTGGGTTTGTACTGGGCAGGTAGATCAAGGGCGGGCGCGGGGCGGGATGGGCGAGGTAGAGCGGGAGGAGGATGCTAGACGGCGGTGGGCGGTTGAGGAATGTGTGCTCCAGCAGAGGCGTGCTGGCGGTCTTGTTAGCGGCGTCGCAGCTGCGGCCGGGAGGAGAGAGGCTGACTTGTGCTCATCGAACATGTACAGAGCCTCAATCGCGCTCATGGTGCCAGAATGTCAGCTCCGAGCTGCGCGCGTGGGGACGGGGAAGACGTGAGAGGGCCGCCCGCGCGCGCTCGTGGGGCATGTTTTGGCGGGGAGCTGTCCCTGCATGGCTGGCCAGAAGCATGTCATGCCAACTTTTGCTCGCGCGAGCCCCCAGCCCATTCTCCCACACATGTCGCAGCCAAGTGCAGACAGCCCGGCATTTCACGCCGCCCTGAAGCAGGACACGGCCCAGTTCGAGGACTGCACGCCCTGCCGTGTTGTCGGTATGCCGCCCCTTTGCCCACTCCTGGCCGCCCGACCAGCGCTGACGCTTCCCTCAGGCAGTGCAACCTTTGTCGGCCTCGGCATCTTCACATACGCCTCCGGTCACTCGCAGATCCGCGCCAACGCAGCCGCGATACGCGCCAGCAAGAGCATCTTTGGCGTGAGGAGCAGAGGCATGGCTATAACCGGCACGAGTGCCATGATGCTGGGATTGGGCGTCTATCGCTGGTTTGCATGACGCCTTTTTTTTGTCTTGGTCGGCGGCATCACAGACAGGCTAAAACCGCGATTGGATACAAAGAGCAACTTCAAGGGCCGTAGAAGGAACGATTGACCGTCAAACCCCCCTCCCACTCCACGACTCCCTCATCCTACTATATAACATGAATACATCGCCATGGCTCACAGAAAAGAAAAAAAAGGTATATTGCCCTGAAAAGTAATAAACACCAGAGAATGCGTCTAATAAGCCTGCTCCACCCAATGCATGAAAAGTTCCACTAGCCGCTGCGCCGTCTGGGTATGATGCAAGTAGTCGTGATTCGTGATTCGTCGAGCCGGTGCTCTTCTCGTCGCAAATCGTGTTGATGGTATGCCCGCTTACGACATGCGGCCGCGCTTAGGTCCGCCGGAAGAGCCGTCTCGTCGGTCGTTGGGGCCGTCGACGTTGAAGAAGTCGTTCATGAGCCGTCGTTTCTGCCCGGCGCCGTTTCCGAGTTGGAAGAGGTTCTGAGCGGCCGATCGTTGGAGGTTCCGAGATGTTGACCGGTTCGAGGGGCGGCGAGGATTGGGAAATGCGCGGCGAGCGGCGGCCGACATATCGCCGGCGTTGTTGTCATTGGGCGAGTCGGTGGGAAAAGTCTGGGGGGCAGAAAACTGGAAGACGTGATGCAGGGGTGACATGTCGGCCTCGGTGGTGGACGCTTCCATCTGAAGTGGCGGCGGCGCAGAGTCGGGGCGGTGTGCAGTGTCCATGGCCGGGTCGAGCGTGCGCGCCTCGTCTAGGCTGAGGTTCCGCTCCATGATGGGCGAGGAGCTGCGGGCGCGCTTGTCGTCTAGGTATTCTTCGTCGCTGTCGCTGCCCGAATGCTTTGGTAGGGACCCGTCCAACCGCTCCGCCGCCCACTGCCGTATCCTGTGTCCCTCTCCCGCCCCCATGCCAATGTTTTCCTTGTCTAGAAAAGCCATCAGGTCGTCCAGCGCTTCTTGGTAGCCGTCGGTGCGGGCCCGGTCGAGGTCGGCCAGGGCCGACTTGTATAGGTTCGTGACGTTCAGCGCCGCGGTACGGAACGACTGGTGCACATCGGGCTGTCGCTTCGTCTTGGGCAGCGACGTGTTGAGGCTGCGCATCGAGTCCATGGCCGTGAAGGAAGCTTGCAGAGGCGCTATGGGTCGTTTTGGAGCTGTGGTCGACGGGGTGCAAGGCTTTGTCGTGCTCCGGTGAGCTGGAAAAGCGTTTCGCAGCCCCTGGCAGTCGTCTTCTCGTGAAAAGAAGGCGGCTGCAGGTGAAGAGGCAGCAATAAATCTAACAAAGACGGCGAGAGTGGTCTTCACTCGCAGGGAGCGTAGCTTGGGCCGTCGTGGTGGAAGAAGTCCTGGGGCTGTCGTCAACCCCGCGGGAGAGACGCTGTCACGTTTCTTAGCCTGTGGGCTAGCGCCAATCCATCGCATGCCCAGCCAGCCCCAGGGGTCGTGTCCTGCCAACCTTCCACCAACACCTCTCCGCATCTCCGCGCTGCACTCCACGCCACATAGCTGTGAGAGGCTGTGCTGGTCCGAAGCCAGCATTGCACGCTGCCCTGTTGCGTGGCAGTCGTTTCATCATTCGTCCCATGCCATGACATCGCACCTAGAAAGCCTGCCCGTCGAGCTCTTTGACTGCGTCGCTCATCATCTGCGTTTACCAGCACACCAATCTCTTCGTCTGTCTTCGCGACGGCTGCATCAGCTCATCCATGCAACCTTCGTGCACCAAGCCTTTTCTGAGCAGAGTACTACCCTGGGTCCATCGTCCCTAGATCGTCTCGTCCACGTCTCTCGCCACCACCATCTCCGGGATGCTGTCAAAGTCCTCCACATCACGCTTCTGAACCAAGACGAGTACACCAATCTGAACGCCATCAAGCGCGTGGGACGGTTTCCTCCCCCGAAGCGATTTCCTCGGGTTCTTGGTATCAAAGACAAGCATGTAAACGATGAGGCTACTACACTTTCCTACGTGATGCAAAATGAGCGCCCCGCACGCCTGTACGACGGCCTTCTAAAGGCTCTGCGAGGGCTACCCAGATTGAGGAGTATATTCTTTAGTGCCAAGACCTCAGCGCCGTCGGTGTGGGGGCCCAATGCGGCAGCCGACCATCTGTTTCGGACCAGGTGTTTTGAAGCACTCATCTATGCCATTACACACAGCAACATCAAGCTGGAAGAGTTTGGTATGGCCAGACGGAAACGCCACAATACAAGTTACAAACAGGCTGATTTGTCATTCCTTGCGTTTCAGCTGGACGCTCATTCCTTTGAGGCGCTGCGGCGCTGCTTCTTCGATCTGCAGTCACTCAAGTTGTCCGCGATTTCTGGCTATGGCACACCGCGCTCAGATGCCTGGTTCAAGGGCATATGTGCTTTCATCATGGCTGCACCTAGGCTGAGGAAATTGTCCTTGAGTCTGGACCGGCATGACCACTTGTCTCCGTTTAGCTCCAAAGTAGTAAGCTCTTTGGCTAGTATTTGCCGATTACCAGAGTTGGAAACGTTCGAACTTGTGAATTGTACATGTCATGGAAAAGATGTGGCGGACCTGATTCGGGCACACTCCTCGTCTCTACGACATGTTGCCTTTTCCGATATTTGTCTAGTTGTGAGTACAGCGCACTTCACCTGGAATGCCCTGAAAGATTGCCGGGCTCTCAAAACTCTTCGCCTTGTTGCGATAAAGGACTCATCAGCGCCGCAGTCCCTTGCGCGATTCCAGGACCGCCCACAGATGACATGGGACGGTCGTAAACACATGAACCTATCGGACTGGCTGCGTGGGCTTATTGATTCAGGCAAGCTACCGGCCGATTTTCCAGTGAATGGCTCGACTACGTATGATGGCATCCA
The DNA here is from genome assembly GCA_003268315.1 of Stemphylium lycopersici. Classification (NCBI taxonomy): domain Eukaryota; kingdom Fungi; phylum Ascomycota; class Dothideomycetes; order Pleosporales; family Pleosporaceae; genus Stemphylium; species Stemphylium lycopersici. The sequence goes on along the minus strand of QGDG01000096.1, from coordinate 99,898 downwards.
TGGTTGAGTAGACGGAACACACTACATCACCAAATAAATAAAAATGATGATGGAGGGCCAGATCAAGATTCATGAGGCTGCACTTGTCGCAATTACACAGTGGACCACTGCACCATGGACGCCGATACCACGAGCCCTGGCCAGCGATTCTTTTCCGATCAAGACATGTCTTCGCTTCATTGGCACTACATGCTCAGAGATAGAGGTCAAGATAGGCACAAACAAGGCAACATTGCCAGCCAACCCGGCTATGAAGGTTGAAAAAGGCGATGCCCTAGATGGAGGTGACATGAATGCCGTCATGGCGGACGATATACATGTCGGAGCAGACAGTTTGCAGATCTTTCCCACCCTGTCAGGCGAAGATGTGCCAAGGAAGAAGCATAAAACCACGCACGAAAGTAGCCACAACGCTTTCTAGACCGTTGAAGTGGAGCCAGAACGTGTGGGGTGCAGTCTCGGCCGAATGTAAACTATGGCTGAACGGAACATTGAAAGGAAGGAATCGCGAAAGGTTGGCTGAATTCCACGTGCGGCGATAATCCGGCACGTAGAGGGCCCATGGTTTACAATATTGGTCTTACTCAGCGTAGGATACATTCATGAGTAAGACATCACTCGCACGGCGCGCGCAGAAACCACAAAACCCAAGACAGTGTTTCATAATGTTCTGCATTGACTCAGATCTCTGGCTGCCTTTTGTAGCGACAGCATGCTGTATCACATGACCGTTCAATTGCCTCTCGAGATGACATGTATCGCATGAACATACCCCGCTGCACCCCCGTGACGACCCACACTACTGAGTTCCACCACGCATATCAACAACCGTCTTGAGATATCACATCTAGTACACTATACTGCAATCCAACAAGTCCCTCGTGTGGAGAATGAAACCTTCTCATGTGGCGTGATGATGCGAGGAGCATTTACCGTCGTGATTAATCGGTCATGTTGGCCCGCTTCACTCGAGTAGTGCTCTCTCCACTTGCTTCCGATCGCTTGATAGTGACCCAGATACCGGTCAATCTCCACCCGCTAAGCGCAAATCCCTCGCACCATAAGCCGATCAGATATGCCTTAAATTGACCCTTGTCGACGCCACCGACAGCGAACAAAGCTTGATTCGACATTGATCCACGTCCTCGCATACCTACGCGCCAATAAGACTGTGCATTTATGCGATTACTCAAGTCGGAGGGCGAGAACGCAGACTAATCTTCCTGCACTGCATGCATGCAGTCATGGCGGCACTCCAGAGAATCGGGAGTCGGGGAGCACACACTACTCATGCACGTGGAATCGGAACCTTTGTATAGTATATCGCCCCGCATGAGGCTATTCGGAGCGCCAAGGAGTGCGTTGAGCACAAGAAAGGGGTGTCGAGCTCTAGCGTCAGAGTCCCTTGCAGCACGTACCGTAACAACGTTCCAGCAGCTTCAAGCTTCCACTCTCAACAGCAACAACGCCTTCAATCGCACTGCCCCTCATCAAGAGACTGCAGGCCGCCCTGACAAGTGCAAACGGCTTATCCGGCTCTCCATCCCAAGGTCCGAAGACAAGTACAGCCGCTTCACCGTTTTAGGACACGAGCCGCGGGCCTTTTGTCGCGCCGACGCCTGTAGATCTTACATGGGACATTTGAGCGCCGACGCCGACGAAAATGATCGGCGGCCCACGCCAGCGCAAACACGACAGACCCTGCTGCCCTGTGCCACAAGTAAGCACCAGTGCGCGCGCGCGCTGAAAATAGGTGCTGCAATTGGCAATGTCAGGCCCCAAAGTCCTACGTTAGTACTCGCCCAACACGACATTAGCAGTGTAACGGCAACGACGGCTTCGCCATCGGCCTCGACAGGGCCCACCAATGCTGTCCCACCCCATGGTAAGATTCTGCACGTGAAAAGACGACTCGGCCCCGGCGGACATGGGAATTACACATGCTGTGTGGGCTACCAGTGGAGCGACGTAGTGTGGAGAGTGATCGCTGGACTAGTGAATATCGAATTTTGACTTCTCGGACGGGGACATGAGCGGGGAGGGACTATCATAGCACATGTTCTCATCGTTTCCTCTTTCTGACTGATGTGTGTGTGTGTGTGCGCGTGAGAGGTGGCAACCGTTAGAGGGAGAGGGATTTGGGAAGTATATATCCTTTTGCTTGGTCTTTGATACTGTCACGTTTCAATCCTCGACACTGGTTTCGCATCATCGTCTTCTTCGTCTTTTTTTTTTGCCTCGGATCTATTTCTGGTTCGCCTTGCGTTATTACTATCCTTTGTATATCTACTCTTGCGTTATCATTCGACGCAAAGGACTATCCATCCCATCACTCGCTGCAATGCACTCCTTCGCTATCGCCATTCTCGCCCTTGCGGCTACTCCAACCTCAGCAGCCCTCAACATATGGCCCCGAGCTGGTGATTGTCCCTCGGTCTGGTCCGATGTTGCCGCAGAACTCCAGGCCGAAATGGCTGGCTGTGGCGCAAATGCCCATGGTGCCATCCGAGCCCCCTTCCACGACTGCATCAACAACGGCTGCGATGGCAGTCTAATTCTATCCGACGAATGCTCTCGCTCAGAGAATGCGGGCCTCTCCAACATCTGCAAGAAGCTCAAGGACTGGAGTGAAAAGTTCGACGTCGGCGCTGCCGACATGATCCAATTCGCGGCTGCAACTGCCATCTCCGCTTGCCCATTAGGTCCCAAAGTGCAGGCCCTGGTGGGAAGGAAAGACAGCAAGGCGGCTGCGGCGTCGGGTAGTGTCCCGTCCAGTCGAGACTCTGTGGACAGCATTCTCTCGGCGTTTAGCGCAAAGGGGTTTTCGGCCGATGATGTCGTCGCGTTGATGGGCACGCATAGTGTGGCGTTGCAGTTCAACGACGACCCTTCGCAGGCTGGAAAGAGTCTCGACTCTACACCCAGCACGTACGACAACACGTTTTACAAAGAGACAAAGGACGGTACTGCGCCGTACAGCTTGCAGAGTGATCGTCTTCTCTCCAACTCCTCCAAGGTGTGTGTCGGCTACGGCCTCGCTTTCTAGACATGTTGCTGACCTAGTTGCAGACGGCGGATACTTGGTCTTCCTTTGCCGCCTCGACGGATGCTTGGCTGGTTTTGTTTACAGATGCCTGGAACCGCTTTGCGGTCGTTGGCAACGACGCCGGCAGTTTGCAGGACTGCTCTAGTTTGATCCCGAGTAGTAGCGCGAGCAGGAAGAGGCAGGTGGCTAATGCGCGGTTTACCGAGAGGATGAGCGCGAAGTTTAGGCTGTAGGCGTCTGTATTGCCTGGAATGTGTGATGAGTTTTATGAGTCATGTTGGGTTGGGTTGGACATGGAGTTCTGGCGTTTCGTCATGAGATGAGGCGTGGAAAAGAGCTTGATCTTGGTTGTTTTTGTGTTGTGTTCTTTCCAGACTGGGTTTCGTAGATCATGGTCGCCTTCTAGTAATTTAATGTACTTTGTAGAACAAAGGTATCGCTCCATGACCTTTCTGGTTGACGTTGTTGTTCCTTGATAGTCCTCCTGCAGTCATGCAGTATCATGGTGTGGAAATCGATTGTGTTGCGAGTCCATGCCTACGCTCTCGCAATATTTTGGAAAGAGCGACGAAGTGATGTGTAAAGCGAGGACCTCGCTCATCGATAGGAATTTGCATCGTGCGCCTTGTCTTCTTTAAGTGCTCTTGGCCGACTTTGTGTCATGAACAGGGAATGCACGACCAGGGTAAATATAATGCATGATCCAAGACCAATACCAAACGATGCTCGGGTTCTACACAGCATCTCAGTTCTGATCCACGCTTACCTCCCGTCCTTGTTGATAGCACCTTCACTTCTACTCCTAAGTCGCCTTATGCTCCTCACTCGTTCACTCTCACTACCTCACCGTCTGTTCTCGGTCATTCCACGTGGGACTTGGCAAAGCTTGTTCTCACTTCAAAGCCGGAGATCACCCAGACTTTAGGTTCCTCTCTCTGTCTTCTCAACATCGTCGCACGCTCTCAAAGTGGCTCTTCGAACAACGACCAACATGGCATCAGTGAGCAAACCCTCAGTATTTGAATCTATGCCAATCACTTGCAGTGGACGAAAGCGTGTAGGCGAAAGCGCTCCCGACGGTGGAATCGCTCTTGCCGGTGGTGCTCGACGTAAGCGCTCCCGTAAGAACGTTGTCAACGACCAGTCTCCGCTCCTGAGACTTCCCGGAGGCAAGTAACAGGTATCAAGGCACTAAGAAATGCTGTACTAATTCTTAACAGAGCTGCGAAACCGCATCTACGAGTTCGCAATCGCAGACACGGACACTTCCAAATCCATCGAGATGTCGTGCATGGCCATCAAGAATCCTAAACGCTACAGGACCAACGAAGCCTGGCTCGCCAAGCACAGACGGCGTCTTTACATGGGATTGAGTCAGGCTTGCCGATTGTTGCGATACGAATTTCGGTCAATGTACATTCACGAACTGCCACTACTTGCTACCACACGCTTACACCTCTTCCTCTCCATCTTTGGACGAAGCGAAGAGACTAAAAACATAGCCTCCTCCGTTGTCGAGAGAATGAAGCAGACTTTACCAGGAGACGGTGTCAACATTTTCGACTTTCTGGAGCTACTGCCTATGATTAGAGAAAAGGAAGCCTTACTCCCCTATCCAGCTTATATTCACCTAATCAAGATGGAATCCGAGACGACACATCTTTTGCAAGCGTTATGCTACAACTGGTGCTGCTCTACTCGTTCAGCCTATGGTATCACGAAGGTATCCATTTTGAACTTCACCGTCAAGGACCAAAGCCATGCGGCCCTAGAAATTGACATGGTTGCCAATCATAGGGAAACTCACACAGAAAAAGCATTTGAACAACGCACGTACAATCTGATCTGTAACTTGGGTCTCGATGGCTTATATGAAGCACATGACCTGTTCATCAAGTTCCGCAGGGGCCTAGCTGTCTGATTTGGAGATGTTGTGCCGATACGCTAGATGACTACGGCCCTCCCTGTTCTGTGGCCAAAACGGATATCGACACGCGCTTCGTCTCTTCTATGCCCAGTTTCTGGCTCTGAAGTCAGTGGTGGCGTTTCACCTTTGAGAGGAGGAATAGAGATTGGGCGAGAGCTTGCACGCTGGACAACATCCCGGTACCATCCCGGAAGATTCCCACTGTAAGCTTCTTCGCAATCATTGTACCTTTTTGGCACCCGCTAATTCCTCAAACAGGAAAGATCTTCGAAATGTCGCTGCTGCATGACCACGAAGGACATGGGTTGAGACGCCGGACGAAAAAGTATTTGCTTTCCACTACCATCTTTGAGTCGTTTCACCAGCGTACACCCTCCATGTACATAAGGGTCAAATCATTCGGCGTGAACCTTGAGCAGATGGAATTGCGAAACCAGATGCATGGAATGACGCCATCAATACATTGCACCTCTTGCACACTTTGCACTATACTATGTGAACATGTCTGCGCGCAAGAAAGGCGTCAGATTAAGCAAGGGAAGATTGGTAGGTGACGAGGAGAGCTTGGAAAATTTTTGTAGCTTATCTGGGTATTCAATCATTGGCGGAAAGTAGTCGTGATTGGTTAGGCAGCCAGTATCATTGCAGGAGGGCCTCTTGTTCTTCCTTGGAAATGGAGAACAGATATAGAACATCTAGCATGCTCTTTGAATTTAAGCGGGCAGGGGCCTGCATCTGCACCTTTGGCTTGGCATGAAAAGCGACTCCAAGGCCGGCGACGCCCATCATAGGAAGGTCGTTTGCACCATCGCCAATGCATACAACCTGATCTAGGAGGATGTTCTCCTTCTCTGCAATCTCTAGGACGTGTTGGCGCTTCTTTTGGGCATGAACAATCTCGCCCGTCAGTTCGCCGGTAAGGGTAGCGCCGTCATCGGAGACGACCAGGTGGTTCGCAAAGGCGTAATCAAGGCCGAGCTGCTCGCCCATCCAGCCGGTCAGGGGCGTGAAGCCTCCGCTCAGAACGGCAGTCTTGAAGCCGAGCGTCTTCAGGGCGGTGATGAGGTCCTTGACGCCCTCGTTCAGCGTTATCCGTGACTTGAGCGTCTCGAAGACGGTGCTCGGCACGCCCTTGAGCAGCTTGCACCGCGCGCGCAAACTTGCCTCAAAGTCCAGCTCGCCGTTCATGGCGGCCGCGGTGATGGCCGACACCTCCTTCTCAACCCCAATCAGCGACGCAATCTCGTCAATGACCTCCTGCTGTATCAGCGTGCTGTCCATGTCGAAGACGGCCAGCCGCTTGTACCGCCTGTGTATTGTGTCGGCCTGGAAGACGCACTCGACGTTCCACTCGCGCTCGAAGCGCGACACGGCCTCATGTCTCCGCAACGTCTCCAGCGACAGCGGCGATGCGCTGGGAAGCGGGAAGGTGACCTCGGCCACCCTGCACAGCTTGCTTGCCTCGAGCTTCTTGCTCGTGATGGTGCTCTGCTCGAGGCCGGGTATGATGGTTGTCAGGGTGACGAAGAAGTCGGTCAGGCAGCTCTGGGTGATGTAGCTGCCGTACAGGTTGTCGAGGGCATTCGGGCCAGGCGTGGGCGGCTCGAGCGGGTAGTCTGCGAGGTTCTCCGTGGGCACCGCCCCGTCTTTCAGCGATTCGAGCGAGGCCGAGGGAATTGGGTCGCCGGGCGTGCGCGGCGAGAGATCGGCATGCTGGAAGAGATTGGGCGCGTCGGCCTTGTAGAAGAGGGTTGCGACGAGGTGGGCGGGGGACACGTCGAGCGCGGGCGGCTTGGCGGCCATGGTGGGTGAGTGGATGGAGTCAGAGGCAGGCAGTTCAGTGCGTGGGAAGCATGGCGGGGTGTCTAAATTTTGGCAGGGATCGCGCGGGCAATCCCCAAGGCGCAAGCGGCCCTGGCCTGGCTCCCGCGCTGTTCATGCTGACTGCTGACTGCTGACTGCCGCGCCCCCACTATCTCTCCGCCCTCGACCAGCGCGACCTGCGACCTGCGACCTGCGACCATGCCATCGCCTGCTAACCCCCCTTCTAGCCATGCCGTCGATCATGCCGTCGACCATGGCGCGTTGCTGGCGCGACCTCGTGCAGGCGAGCCGAGGCTTCATCTAGCGCAGCTCCCCAACCACCCAACCATAGCCACGACATCGTGACGGCTCCTTCACCGCCAGAGTATTCTCGCAGCAAGCCGTTTCCTCGACTCCACCCGCCGAAATGGACGAATACAAGCCCCAGAAAGCCAGCCCTCGCCAATCGCCGCCCCTCGACATCACCATCCCCTACGACCCAGCCTGGCTCAAGGACAAGGTCATACTCATCACTGGTGGCGCGAGCGGGTTTGGTGCAGGCTTCGTACAGCTCTGGGTCGCCAGCGGCGCGACCGTCATCGTCGGCGACATCAACGTGCAAAAGGGCGACGCCTTGTGTCGGGACATCAACAACGGGGGCAGCGGCAATGGCAAGGCCCACTTTGTTCACTGCGATGTGACCGACTGGCAGTCGCAGGTCAACCTGTTCAAGCAGGCTGTCAAGCTGAGCCCCCACGGTGGCCTGGACTGTGTGGTTGCAAATGCCGGCATCGCTGGCATCGATGAGCTCCAGGAAGGCAAGAACCTCGACGCGGCTGAACCACCCCCGCCGGCCTTCAAGATCATGGACGTGAACCTCAACGGCGTGCTCTACACGACCCATCTCGCCTGTTTCTGGCTGCCCAAGAACCCCGGTTCTTCAGACTGCAGCGTCGACGCAAAGCCTTCGGCAGCATCACCTCGCGACCGTCATCTGCTTCTGCTAGGCTCCATTGCCTCGCTCGCGCCCATCGCTGTCCAACCCCAGTACTGCGCCGCCAAGCACGCCGTCTTGGGCTTGTTCAGAAGCCTCAGGATCTCCAGTGGTGTGCAGGGCATACGAGTAAACCTACTGTGTCCATACTTTATCGACACACCCATTGTCCCACCAGTCGCGCGTTTTGTTCTGGCAGGAGGGGCAATGGGCAAGGTCGAGGACGTAGTGGACGCGGGGACGCGCTTTGTGGCAGACTCGCGCATCCTGGGGCGCGCTCTTTGTGTAGGGCCAAGAATGCACGTGCGGCAGAAGACAAGCGGCGAGTGGGAGCTCGTCACTGCAGGAACTCCTGACAGCATTGAAACAGCCGTCTTTGAGCCGTATGCGGATGATTGGGAGGATCAGGACCAGTGGAACCGTAGCTTTGTGAAGCTTCTGAACATGATACAGGCTGGGAGAGGCTGGGTGGGGTGGGCGCAAGATATTGTCAAGGCAACACTGTACAGCGTCGGATTAGGACGGTGATTGCCGTTGCATGTACCAGACCTTTTGTCGAAACTCGTCCCCGAATGCGCAATATTCCGTAAAGACCGAGCATCGTGACCATTGTATGTTAGCGCAGAAGGGAGACTCGAGACAAAACTACGGCCCACAACCCGGCTGCCATGTAGAGGCGTGCCCAGCATGGTCAATGCGCAACCGGATGGCCGTGGGTGCGTTAGCAAGGCGAAGCGGCTATGTCGGAACGCTACGAGGCTTAGATGTGCATCATAGGGTCACTGATCGCTGGACGCCATCGGCCAAGTAAATGAAAAAAATCTTCCTAAGAATGGACTTGGACGTGATGCCTCGCACCGCACGTCGTTTTCGTGCATCCATGGATCATGGCGTTACATGCATGTCATCCAGTTCCAACAAGGCCATGTTTCAAAAGCATGGGATTCTCATCCTTGTCGCACCGCCTCGGCAGCTGTCTCGCTCAGCGAACGCCCAGGCACAAGCGCCAGGTCGTCCAGCTAACCCAACCAAGTTAGCTCCCGCTTCGGCGCCTGGGCGCTTGACCCGCATTTGGCTGTGATGTCATGCCGCCAGTGCCTGCTGGCCCTGATCGTCGCTGCGAGAATTCGACGCCATCAACAGGCGTGCGAAATCTGCCTCCTGCCCTGGCCAATTGCCCGCATCAAGTGCACCTTTATGTCTGCAGAATTTGTCGGAGCCACTGCCAGAGGACTGGCCGGCCAAGCACTTAAGCTCTCTGCGTTTCGCACCCTACTGCGTTGTCAACACCACTGCCCCCTCACTACCGGCAACTCAGACCCGTGGTTGAGCTCCAGATCGCGCGGCCCACCCAGACGCCGAATCTCTTCGCACCGGTACTACCACCATGGCGGATTTTCCTTCTGGGCGCAAAGACGGGCGCGGCATCGCTCCCGTTGGCATAGTCACCGAAGAGCCGTCCTTTCCGGATATACCTGGCCAAAAGCCCCAGACCACGCCCCTCCCCTCCACCCCGTGTCCCGTCGACGACACGACAGCTACTCCAATGACACACCCGGAAGGAGTATCGCAGAAAGACCACGCGCAAGATGCATCGCATGCACCGTCCCACTCGCCATCCGGTGCCCAGGACTATTTCACATCTACCTCACGACCGGCGCAGCAGCGATGGGCGACCGAACGACCCAAGCCATCCGCGAGGCACTCGCTGCTAGGAAAGATGCAGCACCCGCGCGAGAAGCGACAAGCCCAACCCGAGCGACAAGCGACCATAACCTTCGATGCTGACTCGAACTCCTCCCAATCATCCGACGATGAGTACCTATACTCCCGCAAGAAAAGCCTGGGCCATGCCCACGACCTCACCAAGCAAGCCACTCGCCAGTCGCGCGAGAAGAAGTCGCGACCCTTTTCACGCCTCAAGCTCGCGAACGAGCACTTCAACACAAAGGGCAGGGTCTCCAAGGCCGACGGCCGCTTGAAGCTCAGCATACTGGAGGAGAACCTAGGTAGCGGGTACATTGCTAGGGCTCTTGGTATGGTCAACAAGAAGCATGGCGATGTCGAGGACGAGGGACCACAAAGCTATGATGCCGCGGGCGCTGCGAAGATCGCGCCCGAGGACGATGAAATGGAACACAACCCTACGAGACGTATCAAGCTCAACATTGTCATCATCATCATCGGCTCACGCGGCGACATTCAGCCTTTCATTCGTATAGGCAAGATCTTGCAGGAGGACTACGGGCACCGCGTCCGTCTGGCGACACACCCAGCCTTCAAGGACTTCGTTGAGAAAGACTCGGGGCTAGAATTCTTTTCTGTTGGCGGAAACCCTGCCGAGCTGATGGCCTTTATGGTCAAGAACCCGGGTCTCATTCCCAACATCGAAACCATAAAGGATGGTGAGATCGGCCGCAGGAGGGCGCAAATGTACGAGATGTTCCAGGGCATGTGGCGCGCATGTATCAACGCGACGGATGACGAGACCGACATGACCAACGTGAAGATGAGTAAGTACTCTCATGTCCCCTTGGCCCGTCCTCGACTAACCTGGCGCAGTGGGTGACAAGGCTCCTTTTGTGGCCGACGCTATCATCTCCAACCCTCCCAGCTTTGCGCCGCAGCACATCGCCGAGAAGCTGGGCATTCCGCTCCACATGATGTTCACATTTCCATACACCCCAACGAGCCAATTTCCTCATCCACTCGCAAACATTAAAGCCAGTAACGTCGAAGCGACTTACAGCAACTTCATGTCATATCCGCTGGTCGAAATGATGATGTGGCAGGGTCTTGGTGATCTCATCAATCGCTTTCGAACCCAGATCCTACACCTAGAAGAGGTCAGCAGACTATGGGCTCCAGGTCAACTATACCGCCTCAAGGTACCATACACGTACATGTGGTCACCAGGTCTCATTCCGAAGCCAAAGGACTGGGGTCCAGAGATCGACATCTCTGGTTTCGTGTTCCTCGACCTTGCATCGTCTTTCACGCCGCCGGATGAGCTGACCAAGTTCCTCGACGATGGCCCACCACCAGTCTACATTGGTTTCGGTTCTATTGTCGTCGATGATCCAGACGAATTCACCAACCTCATCTTCGAAGCAGTCAAGGCCGTAGGCTGTCGTGCGCTCGTTTCCAAGGGCTGGGGTGGCTTTGGCTCGAACGCCGACTGTCCAGAAAACATCTTCATGCTCGAGAACACACCACATGACTGGCTGTTCCCTCGTTGCAGCGCTGTTGTGCATCACGGTGGAGCCGGAACCACGGCCATTGGCCTCAAATGCGCTAAACCAACCATGATTGTGCCTTTCTTTGGCGACCAGCCGTTTTGGGGTGCCATGGTCAGCAAAGCAAAGGCAGGAGCACACGATTGCATACCCTACAAGAAGCTATCGCCTGAACGCTTGGGTGAAGGCATCAAACAATGCCTCACCGACGAAGCCAAAGAGAACGTCAAGAAGATTGCCGATAGCATTGCAGAGGAGGGCGATGGTGCTCTGAACGCCGTGCGTTCATTCCATCGGTCATTACCGCTTCAAGGAGAGGGCAGCATGCGATGCGATTTCCTCGACAATCGCGCTGCTGCTTGGAAGATCAAGAACACAAACGTCAAGCTGTCTGCGCTGGCTGCCGAGATACTCGTTGAGAAGAAGAAGCTCAAGTGGAATGAGTTGCGCCTTGTCCGCCATTACGAATGGAACGACTTTGGCGGACCTGGCGAGCCTATTACCGGGGTTTGGGGCAGCCTGATGACCTCGTTTTCGGATGCGGCAGGGGGCGTTGGTGGCATGCCGGTGGAGATGGGCAAGAGCATAAGGAAGAGAGAGAAGATTAGAGAGAAGAAGAGCAAGCTCCATCGGCGCAACGAAAACAAAAAGGCCACGCTCGCAAAGGAAAACGCTAATGCATCGAACGGAGCCGATGACAAGTCTCAGAATGCGCAAGATGGCGGCAGACCACAGCCTGCGCGCAATGACACGGACTTGTCCAAGATCTCTGAGCCCGATGAAGAATTGGCCGATGAACTTGGGCGTGAGGCTGCTTTTGGTTTTAGAAGAACGGGACATGCCATCGCTCGCTTCCCCATGGACTTGACGCTCGCCATCACCCAGGGCTTCCACAACGCACCTCGCTTGTACGGTGACGAGACAGTTCGCCGGCCCCCACGGGTTACCGGTTTCCATTCTGGCACGCGCGCTGGCCGCGATGAGCTTATCCACGGCGTCATGGACGGTGTCTCAGGCCTAGTTACACAGCCGTGGAATGGGGCCAAGAACAATGGTATCGTCGGCGCCGTGCGCGGTGTTGGTCTGGGCATTGGTGGCTTTGTGCTCAAAGACATTGCTGCTTTCCTAGGGCCAATGGCGTACACGATGAAGGGACTGGACGCGGAGTATATGAAACGGTACCAACCCACAAACTGTCTCCGTCGCGCACGCATTGCAGAGGGACAGCAAGAGCTGAAAATGCTGGAGTCGAAGTCTCGTAATGCAGCCGTTCAAGAGTCTTGGCAGGGCGACGACAGGCCCGTAGAGAAAAGGGAGACGGTTGAAGGGAATGTCAATGAGCGATGGAGGTCACTGCAGAAGACGATTACGGAAGAGAAGAAGCGTCACAAGAATGGCATTATTGGTTCGCTCACTGGACGAGGCGACGACAAGGACGGTCAGCGAGTGGGACGCAAGAGTACGGATATGCAGAAGAAGGACACGCGGCGATCGCTATCCAAGGGAAAGCCGAATGCTCATGCGCCAAACGATAAGCCTGGTAAAATAGGCCAGGACGACCAGGACAAACGTGTTGGCTCGGATAAGGCGAAGATGAGCACGGAGAGCAACGCGAGAGCCGGTATGAACAGGATGAGCACTGCGCCGACCACCTCGCAAGAGCGCGGACAGCATGAAGACAGGGAAGCACTTGAGCTGCCCTCCCGACACGACGCTTCCGACCAAGAAACGCCGGCAAAAGGCGACACTAATTCGCCTGACACAGCTCACCTTAGCGACGATGCAAGGAACAAGTCGGACCCGGACATGGTCACACCTCCCGACCAGTCTAGTGACTCCACCGTGGCCGAGTCGAGGAGTCCAAATGAACTTTCCCATCGCCCTTCTGCTGATGGGTCTGAGAGTACGAGAGTAGGGAGCGATCCGACGGATTGGGTGGCGGTGAGACAGAAAGCAGAGGATCTGCCCATGGGCGCGGGAAACAGGCCGGCGCACGTGAATGCGTAGATGTTGTGTATTATACCCAACCGGTTGCTGATGCCGGCTTTTTTTTTTGGAGGGGGTGGGGGAGATGCATATTGGCATCAACACCATGAAAGGCCCTTTTCTTTCTTTTGTAGTATGTTGTCTCTTAGTCGTAGAAGCTTTGTAATCAATGTGATACCCCCCCCCCCCCCCCCCCCCCCCCCAATTTCTCCCTGGACATGTTCAGCTCTTGTTGCTGCTCTCTCTGCTTTCTCTGCTTTGGACATGTAGATACCTAGGGGGAGGAACAAGGGGATAGGAAGAGGATTCGGGGTAATGGAATAGACTAGCCTAGCTTTTGCTGTGGGGTTGTAAGGTTGGGAGCAGGAGTGGGTAGGTGAACTGAGGGTGTGGCGAGCAGACCTAATTTGGAGCGATTTGTGCCCATTGTAGTGGTTGATGAAAGGGAAGCGGGAAGACGTGTTGGGCACGATGAGAGGGGAAGGGAGGTTGATGGGGGATCAAGCGGAGAAGATGGCGATGAGACGGGGATTTCACAATGTGCTGGTGGGAGATGGTGATACTGGACGTCGTGTTAGGGAGACTGGGTGTAAGGCTGTTGTTATTGTTGTAAAGATTGAGAGCCGTGCCGTATAAAGATGCTGCTTATAAAATGCCAAGATAGTTAATACAACTATAAATTTAGAGAGGTAGCATGTACTACCTATAGCTATAAGCTGCTATAAACAAGTTAAACGAAGAGGGAACTCAGACAGCAAAGTAGTTGGTGTGATGGGCTAGCGCCCTTATAGCTAAGGCTATGTCTTTGAGAGCGACGAAGCGATAGGCGCTTATCGTACGAGAAATTCGTGCGAATGTAAGCTCAAGTAGCATCTGCGCGAGACAACGCACAGCTTTGCTGTCTTGTGCTAGCCTTTTGGCTTAGCCGACGGCGTCTTGTAGATGCATGCGAGGCTCAGTAGGCTCGCCCGCTACAATTAGCATAGTCAAGACGATAATTTGATAAAGAGTGTAACGGGCTGAACGACCTTTGGTAGAGCTCCTCGATGGAATCTTGGTAGTCGCGTCCGACGGACACTTGGACCACGTTTGCCCGACTAGTAGCCTAAGCATTTACGTAGATGGATTAATAGCTCTTTGTTGAATATAATTACTATATACTTAGCCTCGTTATTAGCTATAAACTTGTTAAGCGCACAGATAGGATTGCTAGCTACGCACTGATAGAGTAGCTAGCTAGGAAATGAGACAACGCTGCGCACGGATAGGATAGCTTGTAGTAAGAAGAGCTTCTATACAGGGGGAAACGCGTATATTAGATAAGGAGTAAACATGCCCCGATATGTCTAGATAGACCGTAGAAAGCTCTTAGTAAACCAATAGAGCGAAATACTGGATGAGATCTGGTCCATGCTCGGGTCTACGTCTGACCATTCGAAGAACTTTTCCGCAATCCTTTCTCCAAGCCAACTTACTTCTTACGTGAAAAATTCAAAGCAGATTCTTCTTCACTCACCATATTATAAGAGCGAAAGGGTTCGTAGGTAGCACCGCACTAACCGTGGCAGGTCGCGAACTGTGCTCGATTGCATAGGCTGTTGGTGTAGTCTGCACAATGATATGGTACGGCAATGTGCCGGTGTTGTATTTCATTCGAACAATCCCTAGCATCGGCATGAACTCGAGGATGCTTCCTGGCCACCCGTGAAGGAAAACTGTTGGTATGACGTTATCTCTGTTAGACACAATTCCTGTAAAGTGAATGTCGAATCGACCGCTCCTTTTATTAGCAACTTCGATCGTGTAATTAGGAAAAGAGTTTCTGTGTTTCTCTTGAGCACGCTAGTCAAAGGTGTCTAGCTAGTAGTCTATAATGGTGAGTAACCTCTGGTGTAGAATACCAAAGCGGCTATCTTAATATTAGTTCTCCCAAGTTATCGGACCAACCTCGGAAAGCTGAAGGTGTTGCGTGAATTTAGTGTAACGAAGAGATATGTCTATCCTTATATCCTTGTTGCGGTGTCGTAGCTATCACTGCCGCCCTCTCTTTGGCAGCATGTTGTGCCTTCGCGGAATGCCAATTGCGTGATTTCCGGGTGCCCCGCGCCGATCACTCTGTTGTCTTTTTGCATCGGTTGGCCATGAATCTACAGAGGTCAAGTGGCGTGGTGCGGAGGTTGAGCTAGTGTCGTGTCGGTCGTCTGCCACGCTTGTCAATCGGGCATAGCTGCAGACACTGCGACTAAGGCCGAGTAAGTATTGAAAAATCATTCGATCCATTCGATACGAAGCATCAAGGACGACTGCTTTTCTCGAAACGCGTCATGTTGACCGGTTTGAATATTTAACACCAAGCCCGTAGCATCGTGTAGTACTTAGGATCTGAGAGCTGATTATATTACTCAGTAGGGAATAATTTCGATGAGGTACCCATCTGGATCTTGTACAAATGGAATAGGCACAACAGCTTCCCAGAGCGACTTGTCATATCCTTTGCCGGGTGCTTCGCATCCCAAAAACGAAGCAGCAACTTCGGAACCATCAGCAGTGCCGGCTTTCTTGACAAAATTGACATTTTGGCTCGTGAGGTACTTTACAGCCGTTTCCAGATTAGGGACAGTGAATGCGAGCTTGACGAATCGAGAGTCGGGATGTTTGTTGAGTTCATGGGTTGCTTCACTTGACTTCTGTTTGTAATTAACTTATGATCCCACTAAAATGTAGTTTTCTTTTGCGTTGCGATCTTACTTTTGCGCAAACAAGTTCTAATACACCCTGCCGTGCAAAAACAGGGAGGTCAGAGTCGGCTGAGTCGGCGTACCCCAGGAAAACAACTGTGACAGTGTCTAAGGGCATCCGATATAGTTCCTCCATCCCAAACACGCTAGAATAGAATTCGATCGATTTCTCCATGTCTGCTACACGAAGACCAACATGGTTAAGTCTGAAACCCTTGGCAGAGTGGTTTGATGTCATAGCTAGAGATGTTAAGCCGAGCGCGTATCGTTGTCCCAGGCGCATCGTTGAGGTGCGATTCACAGTGCTTATATTTACGGACTGAACGCACTTATTTTGGTCCGGATTAGAGGTGTACAAGCCGCTAGGAGGCCTTTGAGCTAATCGGGCAAAACTAAGCGTATTGAGATATTATGATCCTCGATCTCTATCCAGGTATGACAAATCAATCATCTAGACGGGGGTTTTTTTTAGAGAAAGGACCCGATGTGACGGATTTGTAAGCATGCGACTGAATTAGCCTTGTCCCCATCCTGTGCGCGTGTCCTGACAACATGGCACAGTTTTCAAATGCGTGTGAATCGGCGCGAGTCATTTCTCATGAGCCGCGGAAAGCCATGGACATTTTGGATTAACACTACAGTCATCGCCCCTTGTCTGAATTTATACTGCTCGGCCATATTCTTCTAAGCGATGCAACACACGCTGCGTTGTCCCCCGTTTTTCATCAGTCGCCGACTCACCGATCTGGGGTCTTCGGCTTCTTTTCAAGCTGACCAAGGATACACCATGCATCCCTTGATTACCATGTACTCCACTCCTTCGGCCGCATTCTAGAAGTAACTCCATATCCTAGAGGAGGCCTGGTATAACGCCGTTATACTACTTTTTTTTTGGTGAGGCAACAAGGTCCCGATCAAGGCCACTGTCGCAGCCTACTAGCGATACCTTCTACTGCTGCCGCTACAGCTACATCTTTAACAACGGCCAAGACACGGCCAAGGATGCGGATACAAGAGGACGTTTGAGAATTTATACTTTGCAGGGTTTTCAGCAGCTACAGGAAAGTATCAACACGAGGTAACGCAAACGGGGTAGCACCAAGTATACAGCGTATTTAGTAGAAGTAGCTTTTGCTGTTGAAAGTCTATTAGAGGACTAGAGAGTTAGGGTTACGGTTACGGTTAGCGGCATTGTCGTCCGGTTTCCAAGGTCGCTTTCTCTTTTCCGCCATTAGGAGGGTTCGAAGTAATTGACAAACTGTAGAGAACCTCGACGTTGTTTTCGTACATGGTAAAGCAAAGTGTCGCGATCGACGCAATGACTGCAAGGCCGGGGAGAACCAGCCAGGGCCAGCGCACGCGTACATGTAGCTCTATTCTGCACGCAATGCCCGCGGTGTTTGTGACGTTTGGATTTGCTAACCTCTGGAGCATACTAAAGCCAGGCCAGTAATAGATCAGATCCAATCTAGGATCCGTCAACTTCTTCCACGCCTCGTCGAAAGTTGCATTAGGATTGTTTGGATTTACATTTGGTTTGTAAGTGGCGTTGCAAAAGCTGGAGGTAGTATAGCTGACTTGCACCAACACTCTATCTCTTTGTCCTTTCTTTGCCATAATGCTTCACGCATGGTTTGAACGAGCACATGGTCACAATCCCATTGATTTCACCGAATTGTGGTGTGATCTGGTCCTCGTTAAAGTATGGCGACAGGTCACTCGTCTTGTTGAAGCAGGCTGACGCTAAGATGTAGTTGCAATCCCTATAAGGATACCAAGCGAACGTTGCTGCTTGTGGGAAATGTTTGCAGACTTTCATGTGTTTCTTTTGTGAGAAAAGGCTCGCCTTGCCACACAGGACTGCCAGTGTTCCATGCCCAGTAGGTTTCAGTGCTTGGCCGATACTCCAAGACCTAAAGGGATAAAATATAATTCGCGCCAAAGACAACAAAGTTTTCGTAATTGTAGCTACAGCAGAGTTATTAAAGGCCATCGAGAATAAAAAGGGTAACAGGGGCATCAAAGATTGTCAGACAAGTGTTTTCGATACTCCAATGGCTGCATCACGGAACGAATCTCTAGACTTGGTTTTACTATCCTTTGATTAGTGGAACAATTAGTGAATATGCAGTTGTCTGCATCTCCTAAGGCACTGCTGCTAATCACATAATCTTCGCATGCAATGCAGACGGCCAATGCGTCAAACCCGAGGTCCTTGCACTCAAATGGTGCGTAGTAATTTTTCAAAGGGATCCGTAGTATCACCGATTACAGCCTGGGAGGCTCGGCATGACATTTCGGGGCAAGCTGTAAGATATGTCAGAGCTCTTTCTTACTAATGCTTCGCATAGAGGTTTAGTGGCGTTGGGTACCATACTCAACATCCTTTGGAAGACCCTCGTACGAGGCAGTGTACGTTGGATATGCTGTCTCATTTGGCATCTTCGCCGACCTGGTTGCAAACTCTGTCGTTTGTTCTCATGCCTTTTAGAATCCATCTTCTACGCAGTGTATCCTGATTCCAGAGCTCTAGACAAGAAGAGGATTCCCCAATACACCGGGGATCGCCCACGAAGCCTACTTCTTAGTGCGAGTAACACTTGTCAACCCGACTTCACTGTCCATCACTATCAAACACAACCTTACTCCGCCCCTTTACACCTTCATCGACTGCCTCCCCAATCTTCGCAACAACATCCTTTCCAAAAAACGCAACACCCAGCTCCTGACTAGTAAACCAACTAGCGCGATCCAGATTGCCCGAGCCCAGAACAACAACCTCATCATCCACAATGGTCATCTTGAGATGCGACTGCTGCGGCTCTCCCTCCTCCTGGCCCCTTTTCTTCGGCCCACCAACAGGCTCAAAGTACGAGACATGCAACGAGCCTGGCTTAGGCGACGCAATAGCCGCCTCTTCATCGGTTGGGTGCTGGCTCCCAGCGCACAGGCGTCGGTATCGTTTGATGAGCTTTTTGACGCAGCGTGATGTCGTGGTTCCCGCTGTTACCAGCTGCTCGAGTATCATGAGGCGCTCAGAAGTCAGTATGCGTACGTCGACACCACGGCCCAGAGCTCGGAGTATGGCGGAGAGAACAGGTGGCGCAGTGACATTCGGGGTTTGGATACGGATGCTGCGTTCGGCCTTTGCGAAGAGAGTGAGGACAAAGACGTTAAGGGGCGTTGGCGGTGCCTGGAGAGCGTCTTGCGATGCAGTGAAACTGAATCGGGGATTCCTGCGATGGGGGCTTGGAAGAAATACGCTGTGTATGTCGCGAGCGGAAAGCTGGACGAATGATTTCAACGCGTCGTTGTGCTTAGTAGGAGCGCCATCTGCAGCTTCTAGCTTCGTGGGCTCGTCATGTCGCTGCTCCCAGAAGGTGCGATAAAACTTGAGAAACTGGTCTACGATTGGTCCCGTAAGGGTGACAGCGCCTTCAAACCACTCTTCCCAGCTAATGTTGCAGCTGGGAAGTACTGCAGTCTTGCGGTCGACTATGATAAACTTGGGGTGCATGACGCTAAAAGGAAGAATGAAGATGGACTTGATCTCAATGTTCAACCCGTTTAGCTCAGACGGATCAGGGAGGCCCAGCCTCTTCACCCACGCCGAAGGGGGATACGTTTGTCCCGTCGTGGCTTGTTTGTGAAAGAGTTTCTGGAAGACGGAGCTAGACGAGAAACACAAGCGGACCCTGATCTTCTCGGTTCCTCTTCTCACCGCCTTGTCGGACAATGTCCTCAGCACGCCGTTCAAGGTGTCGAGCGTCGTCGAGCGCGCCCAGAAACAGGTGACGAGGATGAGTTCATGGCTGGTGGATTCAAGGAGCGGAACAAGAGATTGATAGATGGCGGACCCAGTGCCTGTCATGAAGGTATCCAGGCTCGACGAGGTTATGAGTGAGCGAGGATAGCGAGCATAGTAGTTTGGATCATCAGTTGCATTGCTGGGCGCGGCAGCATCGAGAGCGGAGATGAAAGGTTCATTGAAGTGAGATGTAGAGGGAGAGGAAGAAGACGGGGCCATGTTCATGTAAGCATGCAGTTGTGGATATCAATGCGGGCGCGATGGGAGGGATGCGAGTGTGTTGACGCGATGACGTCGAATCCGTCGCGACGGTCGGCGCATGTCGACGCGTTCGTGTCTAAGCCGTATTCGGGTAGCTCCGCAGCCATGGCCGGAGAGCTTCCCAGTCCCCACCAAAATTTCCAGCCCTCAACACCAAACAGCAACACCACGGGCCCGACGAAACAATCCCCCGAGACAACGCACGCAAGACGTCATCACATAGCTCGCATATTGGTAATCTTGGCCGGTTGAACATTTCCACCCCGTCGCGGACCGCATCGCCTGCGCAGGCGCATAGTCGCAATGCCAATCTCCATCCTCCCACCCAGCGCACCCCTCCCACCACGGCGCGATGCCAAGGACGACTCTGATTCGGACGTGGAAATGGGCGACGACGACGACCTCGCGCTTTCCTCCTCCAAAGCGATCGTAACACCAGGCGAGCACATAACCTCGGACCCGCAATGGATGCGTGGCCACGGCACCTACATCCCGTCGCTCCCCGCGGGCTCCACGACGATAATATCGACCGTGGCGGGCACGCTGCAAAAGACGAACAAGCTGCTGTCCGTCCAGCCGCTGCGGGCGCGGTACCAGCCCGAAATCGGCGATCTGGTAGTCGGCCGGATAATAACGGTGGGGACGAAGAAATGGAACGTCGACATTGCCGCGCCCATGCTGGCGAATCTGCCGCTATCCAGCATCAATCTGCCCGGCGGCGTGCTGCGGCGGCGCACCACCGTCGACGAGCTGAACATCCGGACTTTCTTCCAAGAGGGCGATTTGCTCGTCGCCGAGGTGCAGAGTTTGCACCAGGACGGCACCGCCTCGCTGCACACACGGTCGCTGAAGTACGGAAAGCTGCGCAACGGCTTGTTCACGAGCTTGAGCGGCGCCGGCGGTGGCATACTGAGTCGGAAGGGCGGTGTCGTCAGGAGTCGGCGGCAGGTCTTTACGCTGAACACGGCCGCGGGCGAGATTGACATTGTGCTCGGTGTAAATGGGTACATCTTCATCAGCAAACACATTGCGACGAGTGCCGATCCCAGCGAGGTGGGCATCAACAGGTTGGACGAGAGTGTCACCGAAACCCTGTACTCGAGTCAAAACGACGACATTGACCCCGGCGTTATGCGCGAGATTACTAGAGTTAGCACCCTGATCCGGGGGCTGGTTGCCTGCGGTGCAAAGGTCGACGAAGACACAATTGTCAAGGTGTATGAAGGCGCGGTGGAGCTCGAGGCCGAGGAAAAAAGCCTCGGTGATGTGGACAGGGGTATTGGCGCCAAGGGTGTTGTGGAAGCTGTATTGGGCAGGCTTGACGTCGAGGCTGGCGGCTGAGCATCATGTGGAGGAGGGGAGACTACGACGATTGAGCAAGATTGGAGGCATGCTATAAACACAAACACACCCGCACGCTTCACATGCAGCTTCATTTAGAAGACTGATTGGATACCAGAAGCAAGCATGCCATCATCCAACATCACTCTCTGCATGTGTGCATGCAAAGCACCAGCAACAATATCAGAAGAACCCACATGGGCCGTTCCCAGCGGCCGGGAAGTCATAGCAATTACTACCTCATATTCATACGTGACATGACAAACGAAAAAACACAACAGGCACACATACCGTGGTAAGAACCAAAGTCCCCCACCCAAACAATCACCCCTCGACAGTCAAATATCCCTCCCTCTCCAACCGTCTTATACTATCCATATCTCCGCCCGCCTCCAAAATCGCCTTCATAGCAGCCTGACTAAGCTTTCGTCGATTATCCGCTGCTTCCCTCTCGCGGCGCGCCTTGGTCTTGCTACTCCCGCTAGGCGCCACCCCGGTCAATATCTTCCTGCTGTCGTCAGGAGTGAAATTCACAAAGCCAACGCCGCTGTTACCGCCGCCGCCGCCGCCGCTGCTGCTGGCTTGTCTCGCGGAGCGCTGACTTGAATGGCTGAATTTGCGGCGTTGCGAGTGACTGGCTCGATGGCGTGAGTGAGATGATGGCTTGCGACGGTGGATGCGTGATTGTGTGTCTGGCGAGGGTGAGCGCGAGATTGAATGCGCAGTCGAAGTCGTGTGGTATTGGTATTGGGCTGGCGGTGTGGGGTACATGGCTCCATAGGTTGCCATGTCGAATGAGGTCGGGGCTGGAGGGCCAGTCCCATAAATGTTCACGCCGCCAAAAGCAAAGGATTCGTCATCGCACGTGATACCGAGATCTTGCGTCGCCACACCCCGACTCGCGTTCCAAGAGTCGCTCTCTATTGTATGCTGAGAAGATTGAGTGGCCGGAATCCCAGTGTCCCACCATGCACATGCTTTGCTGTCACTGGAAAAGGCTGTCGTGGCTGTAAAACCAAAGTCGAGCGCGGAAGCCTCCTCCGGGCTCCATTGTGTCATGGCCAATGGAAAGGTAGATGGTGGCGTCGGCAAGGCTGAAAGGGCCTGGTCTGGAACATTCAAAGATTCAAACATGAGCTGGGCGTTCTGGTCGTAGCAGCTCCCATGAGATGTCTGGATCTCGGGCGATACTGAAGAAGGCGACAGGTAGTGCGAAGATCCCTTTTCCGCGTCTGTTGGGAGCTGCGAGTGGCCACGAAGGATGGAGTGTTGATGTTCTAGCGCGGAGGTGGCATTGGTGTTCTCTTGTTGCGAAGGCTTCCATGATGATGAGACTGAAGCAATCCTACAAGACGAGGCTCTTGTGAAAGCGTCCATTGGGGTATTGGTTCTACACGTCCAGGCTCCTGCGGTATGAAAGCGGTGGTGTGGTGACTGTACCGTTTGTGAGGAAGACTTTGTAGAGGATCTTTTCGATAATTTCTTAACACCGCGGTGTTGTAATTGACTGTGAAAAGACACAGCCTTCTTAGGTGGCCGAACGGAAGTGTGGGGTCGAGGTGTAGAAGGCTGAGAAACGGATCGCGGCTGATCCCTCTCTATCCCCAACACACCTGGAAAGTTAAACAATTCAGAGTCGCTGAGGGAATCCTTTCCGATAGATGATATAACATGATGAGCGAATGTCGAATTGTAAGGCCATGATGAGGCGGGGTTTTGATCACAGTCCTGGAGAGCCTTGTGCCAAGCAGCCTTCGTTTCCCGATCGAGTATAGGTTCAGTCCCAAACAACTCGCTCTCATTCGACGAGGCAAGCTCAAAGAGCCGCGCCAGTTCGTCTGAGTTGGGCTGACCCGTCGCGGAATCGTTGGAAGGACATAGCAGGTCTGCGTCAATGTATTCCTCGAAGAGACGGTCCAAGTCGACCACTTCTACGTCCTTGTCTCTGACTGACTGCATTGACGTTAGTGCCGCCGTGATGTTGGAGTGGCCTCGGTGACAAGTAGTAGTCACGTGACGAGATGGGCGTAGTGAGCGGGGTCTTGGTAATGGGCGGGATGCGTTGCAAAGTCGTATCTGATGAAGGGTAGACGAGGTGTTGACAAAATGAATGTAGTGTGGTACTTGTACCTTGTCAATGAACGCGTCGTGGTAGTTGTGAGCCTGCAGGAACAACTTTTGTAAAGCGCCAATAGTGCATAAACCCAAACATGCTAAACAAACGCTCCAAGAGATATATGATTTTACAGCTCCAAACATGGCAAAGGTCTTCGCTCCCCATTGCCTACTGGGTGAGGATTCCGTCTATACTTAGCGCGCTAGACCACACTAGGTTGAGCCAGGGTTGGAATATGCCATGGCCTAAGCCTCAGCCCTTTGGTTTCAGGTAGTTTTGAGGCGTCTGCACCGCCGAAAAAGCCAAATGTCGCGAATCTTGGGCGTGTCCGGGGTGATTGGACACTTCGTAACGAAGGTAGGCGCATGGTCCATGCAGACACATACCGGACGCTGGGTCACTTGCCCAGCCCGCAGGTACCCGTTACACGACAATCAGCTTGTAGGTAAAGTCCTTTGTTGACGGCCCATCTCTTTGTATAGGTGGATGTCTAGGCTGTATGAGAGGTCAAGAGGGGAGCCCTGGTAGTGGTTTCGAAACGCGATGCTCGAGGGGCCAGTCGTGCAGTGACAGTCCCAACCGGTGAAGTCACTCGGGAGCGGTTTCCTGGGTCGTGAATCTCTGGTTGTAGTCACGGGAGGAGGTTGCCCATCCACACAATGACTGACGGCATGGAAATGTCAGTGATGCAAGTAGGAACGACCCCATTTCGAGGCAGCCAAAATGATGCACCGTCGGTTTCTGGCCAATATCAATCGATTGGTAATGAGAGACGAAGGAGGTATCGACGACCATTTTGGCGGTGGATTGACTAGTGCGATACCCAGGACAATGGATCAAAGATACCTACCTACCCACGTCTGCAGGGTGTTGCTACGCCGCCGAACGAGCTCCCGACCTGGTCTGTTGCTGGAAAGTTCCGGGTTTACTAGGTCGCACGGTGTGGTGGGGCAGTCCGGGGAGTGGAGCTTGGTAACGATGGGGGATGAAGGGAATTGCTAGGTGGTGGTAAAGGGTCGCGGCGCACAGACTGGCGCGCCATCGGAACATCAGGCGGGCGTGACGACTCGCCAGCTCGGCGCATCATAGCAACATCCACCACCCATTGTCACCGTAGCTCAAGCTGAACAGCCTTTGCGACATCGCCATGGATCCCGATGCACCCATAGCCAATGAGCCCCAGCCGTCCATCTTCCGCTGGATCCTGGGCTTCCTTATGGTCGGCGCGTGCTGGGGACTGACGACGCCCTTCATGCGGAAAGCTGCAATGTAAGACGGCTGTCTTCCAAGGGCTTCTGGCTTGTCTGACCATACTATACAAACATAATCTAACGCGCACATGACAGGAACTACACGCCGCCCCAGCGCCCCGCTCTCCTCGACCCAAACAATTCATGGCTCAAGAAGAAGATCCTTGGCGTCCTGTACGCCGTCATTGGAGTCCTCAGCCGGCCAGCATATGCCATACCATTACTGCTCAACGTCACCGGGAGTGTGTGGTTCTTCATATTGATCGGCAAAGCCGAGTTGAGTCTCACGGTGCCCATCACGAACTCGCTGGCATTCATGTTCACGGTGCTGGGCGAATGGTGGGCAGAGAAGAAGGTCATCAGCCGAGGTACGTTCCAGGCTGCGCTGCACACGCTCAGTACAGCCCAGAAGCTAACTCCCCAGCAGACACATGGATAGGAATGGCATTCGTGCTCGGAGGAATCGGTCTATGTGTGCAAAGCAAGTCGTAGTACTCGTACCCCAAGCAACAATGCATCTACCAGTCTTTCGCAAGCCCATGTTGCGTCTCCGATCCGGCCGTATCCTTCGTCGCCGCCTTGCCCCGTGACAAGCTCGAGAAGCCCTGCACCGGTGGCTGCAGCCAGTTCCGCTCGTCATACCTCTGGTCGCCCTCGATAACATGGAACGTGTAGATGTTCCTGCTCTTGTTGCTGGTATTCTTCTCGCTCTTATGCAGAATGTTGCCATGAATCAGGACTAGTGTTCCGGCCTTGACTTCTCCCATGTCGTACTTCTCTTCCTTGTCTACCATCTCGTATCCTTTTTCGCCATTGCTCTCTGGCGTTATGCTTGTTGGGAACCTGGCCCCGTCGTTGTCGATAAAGCCGGTTCCCTTGCCCGTCCTGACAAATCTCTTCTCAATCGCAGCTCGCTTATGACTCCCCGCAGCAAAGCTCAGACACCCATTTTCCTGTGTTGCATCCTCTAGTGCATACCACCATCCTACCGCGCTTGGCGGGTCCGTGTATAAGAAGGTGCTGTCCTGATGCGGCGGCACCGCTCCACCTATCTCGGGTTGTTTGCAGATGACCATGGATTGCAGGACGCGGGGGTCGCGGAATCCCAGCGAGGAGGCGATGGCGGCATTGCGATCAGAGAGGGATATTTGGCGAAACGATGGGGAAAGCTCGTGCAGATAGTGGCCGATCTTGTTGATGGCGCGGTGTTTGGGCTTTGTTAGGGAGCCCGACTTGTCAAAGGCGTCTAGAGGGCTATCTTAGCGCATTGCTCCCAGTGGACATGTTGCAATTGAACACTGGGATCGTGAATTACCCTCTTCGAAAAAGAAACGCACTTTATCCCCAGAGTCGAGGAAATAGCTGTCTCCGACATGGTCGGCGCCGTCCTCGCCACCTGTTGAAAACTTGGTCATGGGGTGGTCGTCCAGCGAGAAGTCATTCAGCATCTTGTTGGTGTCTTCCAGTAGCTGCTTCACCGTGTCTTGCGACAGCGCATCCGGTATCAGTAGGTAGCCGTTCTCATTGAAGAAGGCGAGCTGCTCCGGCGTGAGCCCTTCAGCAATTTGTGCAGTCATGATGGCGGGGCGGGGAGACGAGATGAGATGTGATATCGCAACAGTATGGAGAGTATCGAAAGACGCGCCTTTAGAAATCTACTTCCCAGCATACAAGTTGGCAGGAAGCTTCGGAGGTGGCCGCCGCCCCGCCATCGCCCCGCGTCGGCGGATCGAATTCCGCCCCAAGTCTACATGCCCAACTTCTCGACCCACCAAGACATGCCAGCAATACAACACCGATTGTTACTCTGCCACATCCCTACCTCTTATTATCCTCTGCGATAGCCATTCCCAAGACCAGGGTCGAGGGATCCCGTAACCGGGACGCAGGTCTTGCGACAATCACATCCTTGAATCAAGAGAATTCGACTTGGCCTGGCTGATCCAAGCAGAGACCGCATCACACGAACAAGGCCTTTTTTCTGCGCTCATAATGGGAGCGCAGCTGTTTCAGTCTACAGGAGCCGAACCCCTTATGGAACAGAGACATGCCTACTACCCATACACTGCGCGCTTTCGAGTCGTATTCACCCGCGTTGTGATGACAAACCATTCTGGATCCAGACATCCACTCTCCAATTCATTATATTCGGGTGTGGTACGCCTTGAGCCTATGCAAGCTGCCTGCCGCGATCAGCACGACGAAGTCCCCCCATGATCTTGTCTCACCTGGAGCGCAGCGTGCCAAAAGGATTATTGAACATTTTTCGGTCACGAAAACTCTTAATTGGCCATTTCACCATGGGCAGTATAAGCTCCTTCAGTTCCTTCATTCCAGCTATTGGAAGACGAGTCTTTCGAGATGCTGATAGCTGAAACGACACGTGGTGGCTGAGCGGGATGCCGCGCCCTGTGGCCGAAATAGTTTTTTCTTTGTCTCTATTATGTACGACATAGTGCCGTCATTCGCGCCCGCTCTCATATCATCGATAGTATCACATCCTTCATCATCCCTTATTACCGACTGTTTGGTAATCATGAAACAGTAGTCTGTTTACACGCGCGTCAACGCCTCTGTCTCGAAGCATCTACCACTCACGACACCCAAACCAAGGTGTGCAAAGAAGTTTCATGGTCGTTTCAGACTGGCCTAAATTATTACAGTTCAATATAGTAAGCATTGCGACCATCCCTGCACTTCGCTGCGTTGCTGGCCCGGTTGCGCATCGCGTTCAGTTTGATAGGAGGTAGTACTGTCTACCTGTATTTTTATTGGGTGCTTGCCATCAGCCTCTCTGCGACCAAATGTAGATCTTGGGTAGTGATAGAAAATCAGCTAATTAACCCCGACAATGAGTAAGCGGAATAGGAATAGGTTTGGCATATAGCCCTGATGATTGATCATGGCATTAGACCCGCCCTTGCTGTTGCTAAAAGCACAACAAAGAGATCTTCGCGCCGTGGACGTTGACGCTACACTTGGAGTTTGACAATTCATCATGATCAAAGGACCTCAGACATCATTAAATCCCAAAGAACAGTCTTTTGCGAAGGACATACCTCATGACTCGAGGGTCCTGAGCCTTTGCTGCTCTAGCGTCTTTGATCCTAAGCACAATCGTCGCAATAACCCGGCTTGAACAATGGCTGCTAGCAAAGGTTGCATTACGATTCGAAATCAGAAACACCTGCATCTCGACGAATTTTCAGATTCTCTGCCCCCCAAAGCCAACAAGACTCGACTGGCAAACGAGGAAAATGTGCCATTCTTCGGCCATCCACGCACGTCGGTCGTTGATCCAATGGTCTCAACTACTTGCAAGCCCAGGTGCATTTTGGCCGTCGTTGATAGCCAATCTTTGCAGGAAGTCACGTTTCCATTGGCCATACCCTACGACGGCGCAGAGACGTCGACAGCTCAAAGATTGGCCAGTTTTTAAGAGACTATGGTAATTATGCGCAGCAGGAATCCAAGACACACCGCTCAATAATTTGGTTTCTGAGCGCGTACAGCATCGCTGTTAATAGCGCGAGTTTATTGCAGCTAAAAGCACTCAATGTGCAAATGCATTGCTAGCGGCAGCGTAGCGGTAGTGTCATGCGAAGCGGCTGATATTCAGTAATTTGTCCCGAGTTATTAACTTTTCCGAGTAGTGCCGATAGACGCGCATGGGAAAACACGGCCCGCTTCGCATCCTGCCCGAACCTCTACGGATACCTCCTGCTACATTTGGTACCAGGATCCAGACACGCGCGGCCCGCGATATCTGATTGACGAGTCAGGACAAACATGTGGGGCCTTCGTCTAAGCAACTGATAGAACGTGCATGACACGCACTTCCGTGTGCCGAACCATTGGTAGAGTACTAACCGTCTTGGAACTTACAAAAGTACTTGGCATGGCGGATTTTCTACTGCAGTTGCTAGGGTTGGCGAGTGACGCCCGTAGTTTACGTCTAGAATTCCATTCCTTCTCGCCCTTGACTGAGCATGCAGAAGCCTGCATACGATTGCGTGCTTTCTTTCCTTCGGCATACCGGGGACCGGCTACTTGTTTCCTATCCAAGATACTCTCAAGGTTCATGATAGGCCATTCACAAAGGAGCACGAGAGCAGTGTAATGTGCCGTTCGGGTTCCTGCGACAATACAGTGATCATGTGAAATGACTCCAGTGTCAATCCAGACGCATGCACCAGGCCACGAAGGATTGTGCTTATGGAATCAGTTGAGAACATTATCTGCAGATGAGAAACTTTCTCCGCGGTCGCAGCTTCTAATATCGATCCTGCTCATGTACAGTGACGATAGGGAAGCGGTTGAGCGTGGGGTACATATTTCACAAGAAGGACCATCCAATCGCTTCAAGGTCCCACGCTTTTGCCTACGGCCTTCGCTGCACAGCTTGGGAAAACGAGGAGTCTGGTTCATCTGAGTTATGCACTCTGCTCAAACCTTACAGCCTGTGGAGTCTATCATCCCCTCTTCATCACACTCATCCACGTAAATGCTTCCAATAGCAGCTAGTCGCCTCTCGCAATGGAGATTCCGTTTGAGAGCACTGGTGGTTATTCGGTGAACCCCCCGCATCAAGGAATGTTATAAGACCGCTCCAGTCCTCAAATATATGTTTCGAACTGAAGTTGCTTTGCTGAACTCTCCTAAGGCAGCACCACGATTTTCCAGCCGTTGCGCTCAGTGGCTATTCTTATACCGATCTTGGAAATGAAGATCCCCCATCATGAAGAAGAATCTTCGCCCCCACATGTTAGCCACAACGGAATTGAGCCCGTAGCCATCATTGGCTTCGGCTTCAAGTTTCCAAATGATGTCGACAACGCCGATGGCTTATGGGAGCTCCTTATGGAGCGCCGTTCGACAATGACCAAGGTTCCTAAGAGCAGGTGGAACATCGATGGCTTCTACAAGGAGCATGGTATTCGACCCGGGACAGTCAAAAATCGTGGGGGCCACTTTCTGGCAGACGATCCGGCTCGCTTTGATGCTCCATTCTTCTCCATTCCACCGGCCGAAGCAGAGTGCATGGACCCACAACAGCGGCTTTTGCTTGAGACTAGCTACCATGCTCTTGAAAACGGTACGTTCATAGCGTTGACTGGGTAGAATACCGAAGCTTTGCTAAAATCGTTAAGCTGGTATTCCCATGCAAACGGCCATGGGCACGCGTACTTCGGTGCACGTCGGTTGCCTTCTACAAGAATACAGCCAAATCTCCCAAAGAGATGCTCAGATGCCCGGTGACTATCGCATCGTCGGCGCCAATGGATTGACCATGTTGGCTAATAGGCTGAGTTGGTTCTACGACTTCAGTGGGCCGAGTATGACTGTTGATACCGCTTGTTCTGGCGGTTTAGTCGCTCTACACCTTGCGTTTCAAGAGCTTCAAGCCGGAAGCGTTGACATGGTTAGTATTTCTTCACGTGCTCTACTATTGCTTCAGGATTGTTCGAAAGCTGATTGCTTGTAGTCGCTGGTATGCGGAAGCAATTTGTGCTTACTGCCAGACTCAACAGCTCTGCTGAGCAGCCTCAATATGATGTCCAAAGACAGCGTGTGTTATTCCTTCGATGAGCGAGCTTCTGGCTATGCACGCGGAGAGGGTTCCGGGGTCTTAGTGCTCAAGCGTCTCTCGCAAGCCCTTGCCGACGGTGACACTATCCGTGGTGTCGTTCGGTCTACTGGTTGTGGTCAGGACGGCAACACCCCGACTATCACTTCACCCAGCCAAGCTGCACAAGAGCGCCTTATCCGTGAGACCTATGCTCGAGCAGGTCTGAGTCTTGATGATACCCGGTATTTCGAAGCACACGGAACTGGCACTCCTGTGGGCGACCCTTGCGAAGCTGCTGCTATCAGCAACGTCTTTTCTGCTCGTACGCACGAGGATCCTATGTATGTCGGTGCCTTGAAATCCAACATAGGCCATCTAGAAGGTGCTAGTGGAATTGCCGGGGTCATCAAGGCATTGACTGTACTCGAAAAAGGCATCATCCCTCCAAATGTGTATCCCGAGCGCATCAGCCCTGCCGTCGCAGCTGTTGGTCCTAATCTTCGATTTCCGCTCGAGCCAGTCGCATGGCCTTCCAATGGGCCTCGACGTGCGAGTGTGAACTCATTTGGCTATGGTGGAACAAATGCGCATGTTGTCCTTGACGATGCATTGAGCTTCTTGCGTCAGTGGGGTGTTGAGGGCCGGCACTGCACAGAAGAGCTCTTTGAAGATGAGGAAAACAGCCAGACCCTTTCGCGACTAACTTCGGCTTCAAGTACCGGTACTGGACCAAGCATTGGAAACTATTCTGACATCGCTCTTTCCGATCACACACCCCCAAGCTCGACAATCGACCATCATGACACCAATGCGTCTCATGGTGTCATTCAGTCTTCCAATTTACAGCTACTGGTTCTTTCTGCATTCGATGAGCGATCTGTGAATCGATTTAGCACTGCTCTACAGAAGTGGATAAGTAGTCATTCGAAGCTTGACAATCGCCACCAGCTTCTTCAGGACCTAGCATATACTTTAGTGGAGAAACGTACTAGCTTTCCATGGAAAAGCTTTTGTGTCGCTTCAACAAACGCAACCGCTGGACTGAAATGGTCTGCCCCGGCGCGAGCGAAGCCAACTCCAAACATCTGCTTCGTGTACACTGGGCAAGGAGCACAGTGGTACGGGATGGGACGCGAGCTTTTGCAATACGATGTCTATCGGAAGAGCATTTTGGAAGCCGATCAGTACCTGCGGTCTCTTGGTAGTTCGTGGTCTTTGATAAGTATGTCTTTATGGGCCCCTCACTTTCAAAGCATGCAAATTGACGCCTGTAGATGAACTATACACTAAGTCAGAGGAGGACGTAGCTATTCACCAACCGGAGCGCAGTCAACCCATTTGCACTGCTGTGCAAGTTGCAATCACCGATCTGCTAGCATCCTGGAAAGTCTGCGCCACGGTTTGCGTTGGACATTCTTCTGGAGAAATCGCCGCAGCGTACGCTAGCCGTGCGATATCGCGTGAATCTGCATGGATGATTGCGTACTTTCGTGGACTAGCCGTTGCCATCAAGCAAACACTCAACCCATCTCATGGTGCCATGGTCGCTGTCCAGGCCCCTCTCGATTCTTGGAAGAACATCATGGAGGATCAAAATATTGCGTGCCTTGATGGCCCCATAGTAATTGCTTGCTACAACAGCCCAAGATCTTTCACGATATCAGGACCGCGCTACGCTATTCATCGGTTCGTGGATAGTCTTAGACACGCGAGCATTGAGGCCCATCTTCTCAAAATCGATGTCGCGTATCATTCAAACCACATGAGCCCCGTAGCTCGTGTTTATGAAAGGCTTCTCCACAAGATAGAACCGGGAGAGCCATCCGAACGTCAGCCATTATTTGTATCGACGGTCACTGGAAAGCCTCTAGATCAACTCTCTGAGCTCCGATCTGCCGAATATTGGAACAGAAATCTCACCGGGCCAGTTGAGTTCTCGGCTGCCATCCAGGAAGTTTGTGCGCGGCTAGACGCTTCCACGTGCTCCTTTGTTGAGATTGGGCCTCACTCAGTCTTGCGATCGCCAATCCACGACATTACCAAGTCATGTAACAATGATGTGGCATCCAAATACGTCTCTGTACTTCGTCGCAATCATGCAGCAGATGCCACCGTCATGGAGTGCGCAGGGCATCTCTGCCTCACCGGCACAACTATAGATATTCCAGCGGTGAACAAGAGTCACACCTCTCGCTCGAGTCTTCTCACATCCTTACCAAGCTACCAATTTGAGAATAAGAAGACGTATTGGCTCGAGGGTCGAACAAGCATCCAATACCGCCAAACTCAGTTCCCTCATCATGAACTCCTCGGCTCTCGTACGCCTGATTGGAACGAACATGAAGCGAAGTGGACAAACCGCATCCTACTAGACCAGTCACCATATTTGAAAGACCATCAGGTGAACGGTGTTTGCCTCATGCCTGCCGCAGGAATGTTGGTCATGGCTATTGAGGCTGTTAGGCAGTTACACAACGAGAGGTCTACTAGATGCTCTGGATACAAGATGAAGAATGTCACTTTTACCAAAGCCATGGCAATATCTGGAGATCCTCGCGGGACTGAGATAGAGCTCACGGTCCGACCCACGAGAGTCAATTCGCGAAATGTAGAGCTAGGGGACGTGTTTGACAAGTTCTCGATCTATATATACGAGGATGACAGCTGGCACTTGTGCTGCAATGGGCTTATCGCGATGCAACACGACAGTCGAGGCTATTCAACGAGTGGGCATGATGAGAAGCAGGTGCCATTCGGGACAAACGGACAGACAATGCTACCCGCTATGACTGGATGTTATACTAGCCTCGATAGTGCTGACATCTACACCGCGTTCGATCACGCTGGGCTCTCCTACGGTCCGACATTCAGAGGCGTGCGAGAGGTGAAATGGGACCAGCAGAGCCAGGCAACGGGATTGATTGGCCTTGGGGACTGGGAAAAACACGCCAGACAAGAATACAGCGACCCGCATCTCATCCATCCAGCTGCATTGGACACGATCCTTCAAATGACCTTTCCTACCTACTCCATCTATGAGAAGACATCATCAGCAACGACAGTACCGACGGGTTTCAACAATGCTTGGTTCTCGAATGACTTGGGTCGCGCTTCTTCTCTCGGATCAGATGTCATTGTTCATGCTAAGGTTATCGGTCATGGATTTCGAAACAAGCTATTCGCTATCCATGCCGCTTGTGCGGAAGATGGAGCAGTTTGCTTCTATGGGGAGCTTGAAACTTCTACTATCGGCCGTGTTAACGCTTCTTCGGATCCACAAAAGGCTGTACAGTCTTTCTACCGAATTGACTGGCAACCAGCGAAATTTCATCGCATTGTAGCTGAAATGGACACGATGGCATCATCGCCATCGTATATCCATATCGTGTATGACGAGTTAGATGCTCCACAGTTAGACATGATCCACGCGCTTTGCGAAGCTCTGGCATCGCAAGGCGGATTGCGAGTGGTCATGGTCCCGTGGAGCTCCGTTGTGGACTATGATCTCGTTGGGGCGCTCTGCGTTTTCTTCCCAGGTTTAGACGGCAGCTTGCTCCACAATATATCAGCAGACAGTCTAGAGAAGATCAAGCGACTCATCTTAATGACCGAGGCTCTGGTCTGGATAACTGTTCAACACCAACACCACGAGGAGAATCCCAAAGAAGGACTCATATCAGGATTACTGCGGACGCTCGCAACTGAAGCGGACGAATATTGTCTCGTGAGCTTGTGTCTCGACACGACAAATGGCATGAGCAACACCGCCACAAACATCATAAAAGTAATCAATCAACTACTTCAGCAACAGAAGGATCCGGAAGATGAATACTGGGAGATTGATGGCGTTCTTTGCACCCCACGAGTGGTTGATGATGCTGAGCTCACTGCTGAACTCCAGCAACCCGAGCAACCATCAACCACCGTTCTGAAAGCGTGGAAAGAGTTGGACAGACCGAAGCTTACTATTGACACCGCCGGAATTCTGAACACGCTTCACTACCAACAAGATCCGCTCCAATCAACCCGTTTAGGAGACGATGATGTCGTTGTGGCGGTAAAAGCAGTCGGGCTCAACACTCGCGACCTCCAAGTCGCACTTGGCCAAGTCCATGACGACGCCTTCGGAATTGAGATTGCCGGCGTTGTGCTACAAGCCGGCAAATCATGTGCAGCCGAGTTCCAGGTTGGCGATCGTGTTTTCGGCGTTACGCGCCATGGCGTCGCGCAAATGGCTCAGTGCAAGTCCTTCCAGCTGCGAAAGATGGCTCATGACATGAGTTTCAAGGATGCGACGGCAATGCCAGTAGCATTCTGCGTAGCTTACTATGCGTTGGTGTGGAATGCTAGGGTTACCAACGGAGATGTAGTATTCATTCACGATGCCGCCGGCGCGCTGGGCCAAGCTGTGATCCAGATCTCTCGTCATCAGCGTTGCGCTAGGATATTTGCAACGGTTCACACCATCGAAGAAGTCGAATTCTTGACAAAAACCTTCGGCATCCCCGGGGCACACATCTTCCTTACTGATGAGCCAGACCTTGAGCATCGCATTCGACGACTGACGGGAGGCCGAGGGGTGGATGTTGTTTTGGGCTCGAGAGCCTCATCGAGAGCTTCATGGGGTTGTATCGCTCCATTCGGTCGCTGTATCGATGTCGGCGAGAAGGATTCATTTGTTTCCCCAGCGAGTGGGTCAGAAGAGACGTTCCTACCACCCACGACTAGCAACGTAACATACACCAGCATCAACTTCCAAGAGCTTACAAAAAGTCGCCTCTTCTCGATCATCTTCAAAGAGGTTCACTCACTGATTGACAGCGGCAAGATTAGTATCCCGAAGCCTATTGCTGTTTTCAGGCAGAATGAGGTGGAGCAAGCCTTCCGTGCTCTGGAAAGAGAAGGACTAGCAGGAAAGGTCATACTAGAGATGAAGGAGGAAGAGGTGGTTGAGATGAGGCCCGCACCTGGTGATTGTGATCATCTCTTCAGGAGCGATGCAAGCTATCTCATCGCTGGGGCATTCGGCGGCATCGGCCAAAGCATCGTTCAATGGATGGTCCGTCAAGGTGCAAGACACCTTATATTGCCGTCACGCTCCCTCGTGGAAGGCACCAACTCTTCTCGCGAAAGGTTTATCCAGATGCTGCGAGCGCAGGGTGTAATGGTACAAGCCCCAGTTTGCGACATTGCGAACAAGAACCAGCTGCAAAGCACGCTGCAACGCCTCTCGGGCATGCCAGAGATACGGGGTTGCATCCAAGCCGCTATGGTGATATGCGACTCCTCCTTCCCTCTCATGACCGCCGAGAAATGGAACAAGTCTCTCGCGCCCAAGGTCGACGGCTCCTGGAACCTGCACCAAATCCTACCCTCTAACCTCGACTTCTTCGTCATGCTGTCCTCCTCCACTGGCATAATCGGTTCCTTCGGTCAATCAAACTACACTGTGGGCAACACATACCAAGACAACCTAGCCGCGCATCGCATGAAGCACGGCCAGCGCGCACACGCCCTCGCTCTAAGCATGGTTACAGGCGTCGGCTACATGGCGCAGAACGAGCAAGTTGGCGCACTCCTCCGCGTCCGCGGCGTCCTCGAGGAAGTCTCCATGCAAGACATCCAAGCGCTTCTCCGTTTCTGCTGCAACCCAACACGCGTCGACGCTGCCAATCTCGGTCCCCAGATCATCACCCCCCTGACGCTGCCAGCAGATTTGCGCGCCGTGGGCATTGTAGCGCCCCTCGGCGTCACAAGGCCGATATACAATCATCTTCACACCCTGCCCGCGCGCATCTCTAGCACCGCACACGGTGCTGACGTCGCCAAATCTCGCTGGGCCTACAAGCTCGCAGAGGCTACTACACTGGCACAAGCTACCCATGTCGTTATCGAGGCTGTACAGACTCAGCTCTCCAGTCTACTGGTTGTGAGCAAGGAGGACATCGACCCGCAAAAGGCCATCCATAGGTATGGTGTAGACTCGCTTGTGGCGGTGGAGATGCGCAATTGGTTCTCAAAGGCGATTGGCGCGCAAGTGGGCACGACGGATATTATGAGTGATGTTAGTATTGCGGTCCTGGCGGGCAGGGTCGCGGCGAAGAGTCGCTTTGTGAGGGATGAGGTTAAGGGATAAGATGTGGGTATGGGCTTTTGGCGCGGGTTTAGAGTGTAGTGAGAGTGGAGGGAAGCTCCTGTATATACGCAGCGCGCAAATTTGATGCATTGTTTATGTTCCTCAAAACAATGTTCCAAGAGGGTTCAAAGGTGTCGTTGGAGTCAAGATGATCGGTCACGTGACGGACCGTGACGGCCGAAACACCTCCAACGCATTCCGCTGTTGTTGCCAAAGTATGACAGGGACTACCACCCTCATTTCGGGGGGATGCTCATTGTCATGGTTACTTACATGACGCCTCGTTTATCTTAGGGCAAACCGCCGCCTCTCGACTTGCCAAAAACCAAAGGTTGAAGTAGAAAAATTCTTGTTGTAATCGCGATTCGATCTGGATGCCTACCACTCTTGTGGACATAGAATCACTCGCTAGCTAATTCATCCAATAGTGAAGTGAAATGGAATATTTCTGGGGTGGATAGGGTATGGGAGGCTTTTGATGTGATCTCTTGTACGCGTTGAGAGAACAAGAGTACCTGCGACGTGATGGTCCTACATTCGTATAGCGATTAGACAGCTGAAGCGTAGGTGATGGTGTCATACTATTTGCTGCGGCTTGATATGGAACATAAGGTGTCCATCAAGCTGGTTTTAGGGCCAGAATACGTAATGCTACGATTTGCCAGTACGAGGCGACGCTTGGGTACACGAGTCAATAACTCCTTAGGCTGCAGAGGGGTTGTAATAGCGCTATTAAACTTAAATTAGCCAACATGCTCATTCCGAATTTCGTCCGGGCTAGAACAGATGCAGTAGTAGTAACAAGGGCTCACAGTCACAAGAACCTAGCATGTGCAAAGAGGCTGCGCATCACAAGGCCATCAAGGAAATAGTTCATTGACAATTGAAGGCAAGAATTCGTCATTCGAGAAAAAGGGTAATCAACATCGCTACAAGAATCGAAGTTCACCGTCTAGGAGAAGTATATACAAAGAGTGTCGCACGAATGCGCGAGTGGCTTACTGAAGGGCCTCAATCATGCGGCGCATCTTAGCAGCGGAAGCGGTGCCAGCCTCCTGCTCAAGGAAGGCGATGAAAGTCTCCAGAGTGTAAGTCTTCTCACCGGCGCCGGCAGAAGGCGCGGCAGAGGTAGCAGCGGGCTGGGAAGGCTCGACAGCAACGGGGGCGACAGAGGTGGGTTCAGCAGTAGGCTTGACCTCCTGAGCGGAAGCAGAGGGCTTGGATGCCTCATAGGTGGGCTTGGGAGCCTCAGCGGTAGGCTTGGGAGCCTCGGCGGTAGCAGTGGGCTTGGAGGCAACGGCGGATGAAGTGGGCATGGGGCCCTTGCTTGGGCCGGGCTTGGTGGCCTCGGGCTTAACGCACTGGAAGTACCAGGGGTTCCAGTGCTTGCATACAAGACCCTCAGCGCACTCACTGGTACCCTTGTAGTTCTGGCCGCCACACTGGTAGTATTCCTTGATGGGGCCAGTGGCCTCGGGGGTCGTGGAAGGACGGACGGCGGTCATCATAGTGGTGGGAGCGACAACGACGCTAGAAGAGACAATTGGCGAGGCGGTTCCAGGAAGCACGGAAGAAGTGCTGTTGGCGACAGGGTAGGGGGCGACGACGCTGGAGAGTACGGGGGCTGAGGTAGGCGCGGCCTCAGACTCAACGGGGGCGGCGGAGGTAGCGATGGGGGAGGGAGTCTCGACAGCGGAGCTCTCGACGGTAGATGAAACTTCGACAGGGGCGGCGGAAGAAGACTCGGCCTCAGCAACAGCGCTGCTGGAGGCAGGGGCTGGAGTGGAAGAGGCGGCGACGGAAGCAGCAGTAGAGGCGACAGGAGTCTCGGCAACACCGGTGGCGGTAGCTGCGGGTGCGCCTGAGATCTTACCAAAGGTAAGGAGCTGAGGAGTAGCCTCAGTACCGCCAGCAATGAGCTCAGGGCCAGGAGCAGGGTAGGATTCGAGGTCTGCGTGGATTGAGAAGCCAAGACCAGGGCCGTCCTTGCTGTATGCCTCTGGGAAAGTGACACCCTTGGGCTCCAGGGTACCGCTGCCAGTAACGGTAAGCTGGTAGCAAGTCATGTAGTGCTGAGCGCCACCGGCAGGGCCAGCGGCATGAAGAGCAATGGCTTCAGCACGGAGGAGGTAGTCACCGGGGGCGATGTTCTTGGGGATGGTAAAGTCAAGCTTTCCGCCTATATAATCGTTAGTGGTGTATGTCGAGGCGACATGGGACACTGACAGTTGTAGTTGAGGTCCTTGGTACCCCAGAAGTCACCGTCTCCCTGAGCGGCATCTGGGTTCTTGGCCCATGTGTTCTGGTAGACCTTGAAGAATTCGCTGGAACCATCGGCGGTGGCAGCGTCTTCGACCTTGGACATGTATGCGAGGACGGGTCCCCAGTGGGCGCCGCCAATGCCCTCCTCAGTGCAGTCACGGCTGTTATGCTGGTGCATCTCAATGGTGACAGTGTCACCGGCTTCGAAGTCGCACTTTCCATCGGCGGGGGCGGGGCTGACGTTGCCTAGGGATCATGTCAGTCGAAGAAGCTAGTACTTTATGTGGTAGACTTACACTGAAGAGCGTTGCTAGTGTAATCCTCGACGGGGCTGTTGGATGGAGGCAACCTGGCGCAAGTGCTCTCAAGGTCCTTTCCGTTCTTCCAGAGTTGTTGGAAAGTTGCGTGGGCGTTGGCCAGCGCCGTCATGGCGGCGAGAGCAGCTACGGTCTTCATCTTGTATGTGGTGATGCGAGGAGTGATGTTGTTTGGAATGAGTGACGAGTCAACTGAGTGACAAAAGAGTGACTTAAGAAAACAAAAAATGAATGAATGACGAAATCTTGTAATGAAAGAATGTCCAGCGCAGCTGCGTTACTGTTCCCGAGAATGGCGGGCTCAAGAACTTATATCGCAACACGCTGGATGTAATCTCAGCGGTAAAGCCGAGAAGCAGTTAGCACACCGCATGGCTAGCCGTTTCGTTTACCACCGGCCAAATATCAGATGCGGCGCAGGGGCGCAATGTGCCTGAAGCAACATGCGGATAGATGAACGAAGGAAGGGTACCTATGCCACAACGAGAGGTTCGGGAACCAGAACCAGGCCAGTGGATTGCGTTCGAGAACTGACAGTTGTGACGGGCGAAGCAATGATTGGTGGATACTGCCTAGTGCCGGGGTTCTCTGCCGCACAGGGCTTAGTGGCGGTTTGATCTTGAGCGAGGCGAGATTTCTTCGCATTGCAGGGGCTATGCAGCATCCTTCGCCTATTGTTGGCAACACCATCACAACACGCAGCAAAGTGCGCATGTTCAAGCAATTGTGTGTGTAATGGATGCGACGCCGAGCATGTTTTGGTGACCACTGGAATACTTGTTAGCCGCATCATGGAATCAACGCTTGATGCCCACTCTCCCGCAGACAGGCACATGAAGACACGCTGCCACCGGAGTTTGTGCCGTGAAGCCACTGAGCGGGCGGGCACTTTTAATGATGGGTATCCTCTGTAATTTTACAATTCTGCAAGATGGGATATGATGCGGGTCAAGTAACGGTGGGGCATTTCCGGTTCGCAGAGCCCTTCCTGGGTGTGCAACTCAACGAACCTGTCGTTCGTCGCAAGCTGGGGAAAGTGACCAGCAGCAAGTCAAGCCTTATAGAAATGCTGACAGCGAGATATGTCAGACGCGATGGAGGGATTAACGCTCGAGGATGTCCTGCGCGCGGCATGCTGAGACATGGTGAAGCAGGGCGAAACGCCCTATGTGCGATCGCTCCAGGGATGTACATCCATCAATGGCGATCGAGAATTAGAAGCATGAGCGCGCGCTGTAGAGCGGCTAAAAGGCACGTTAGAGTGGACTGTACGCCAGGACGGGAGAAGAGGCAAAGGTTGGGCCAGGCGGACTGAAGATGATATCCTTTCGTACGATGTCGGCATTGTCGGCGTTGCGTCGTTGCGTCAATGTGTCGATGCGTCGATGTTGTACAAGATGATGTCATTCGCACACGTGCGACGACTCGGCAATCAACCGCTTCTTCATCATCGTCATGGCCATGTTTGATCTCCTTGGTAGATCTTGATAGTTCTGACTCTTTCCCAAGATCGGGTGACGAGCCGAATGATGAGCGTAGGCGGATCTTCTGTCGATGAGACAGTGCCTGGTGGGATGTTCTTCCTTCGCGCTGAGCAACCTTGAAAGCCCCATATCGACCACGTGACCATAGCGCCAAGACCTCAATGCAAACTTTATCACATCATACCTACTTGGGGACCACCGGACTGAAGTCGTGGAGCCAGGCTCAACATTCGTAAAGTCCCCTTGAGAGTCAAGTGTCAAGACCGCCGCGCATGCTATCCTCCGAAGAGGGTCCCACGCCCCAGGACTTCTTGTGCACACACAGCTGACGATGATACGAAGTTAGGCCTGGCCCTAAAACTATCGTACACACTGTTGAAGACACTTGTTGTCTTTTATCGTTCGATTTATACGTTTTAAGTTGTGTGTTCAGACCCGAATGTACAGTGTCGCGACCCAATCGCGCAGTCACGTGGCCGTATCTTGACCTCTGCGTTACACCCTTTCAATCCGAATCGTGCTCTCACACACTGCACAACCATCGAAACCATCCAGATTCGCCGTCAATATCAGTCGCATCTTCATCTACCGCGAACAAGGCTCGCGGTGAAGGTGATCGGAATATGGTTAAGAGCTCATGGCCACAGTGAATACATCTCTATGCGTTGTCCTATTCCAGCCGAGAAATATTCCTTCGGTAAATATTTTGAGTCTCTTTGTACACAGCACTAGCCTACTTGCCTTCGACGAGCGGCGAACTGGTCGCTGCGTTTATGATAATGCGCAATCGCACGGCGAATACCCCCGGTGCATCTCAAATGAACTTTGATCAGGACAGAGAATTCGAAAACTTGCTCGCAGAAGAGCTGCATACCACTACCGATCATCAACTCGCTCCTCGGCTCTCTGGATTAGAGATCGACGACCCGGGCTTCGTTCTCAGGTCGAAATACGCGACGAATCTCGGCAACAAACAGAGTCTCGGTACTGACGAAGAATGGGACGATACGAAAGCGCTCTACGGTCTCATTCACGACTACAATATCGCTGCTCAGACTCTTTCCGGGACGCCAATACCATGGATACGCATAAAATAGAGACATCTACGGAAGCTGAGCTGATCCAAGACGAGGACCTAGTGGAATGCGATGCGTGTGGCGACCGTGTACCAACTGCAGATATGCTGGACTCATACTGCGAGCCTGTAAGCCATAGCTATTGCCACTGTCGTCTTTTTGATCTCTTCGCAATGGCTCTGAACGATAACTCGCTCTTACCTCCGCGATGCTGCAAGGTGCTGATCCCGCTAAAGGTGTCCCGTGCCATACTTCCCAAAGACTGCATCAAGGAATTCGATCTGAAGGCCGAGGAATTAGTAACATCGAACCCAAATTACTGCGCGAATGCCGACTGCACTTTGTTTGTTCGGAACAAACAAATTGAGGCTAATGTTGGAACTTGCGTCGAGTACGAGGGGCAGACATGTGTGCAGCGCAAGCCCCGAGCGCACGTGGGACTATATCCAAGCGACCTGCATGTACACCTCATGGATGCTGCGAAGCGTTGGAAATGGTAGCCGTGTGCACATTGTAAGAATCTGGTAGAGCTTTCGTACGGCTGTTGTCATTTGGTTTGCCGTTCCAGTCGTGCCTTTTGTTACCTGTGCGGCGCTGCCTGGAAGTCCTACGACTGCCTGCAATTCGATGAAGGGTACCTTACCGCCCACGGCCTGCTCTTCCCCGCCGTACCCATTTCTAGGAACGTATCGAGGGACCAGACTGCATGTATTGCGGTACTGGCTGGCTACCCTATGTTTCGCGTTGCAGCGATCGTGAAACCACGAGCTGTTGACGCTATCTTCCCAATTGTGAGTATGAGTAGGTGGGCTGAAGACAACCGAGGGAGGCTGCACTGTTTTGGACTAGTGTTCTTGGCATGGATTGCGAGTCGGAGCTAAGGAGGCAAGGCTGAAGGGCTGAAGGTGAGACGGCACATGACGCAGTATCGCGGACCTGGTAGTCAAAGATTTTGCTACTTTCTGCACTTGACGTGGCACATCAAACCTGCTGATGTTTTGTATGAGAAAGAAACTTGCATGCTGATTGATGAGAAACGTGTTCTTTGCGCGAAAGACAGACGTCTCGAGCCGCGCAAGGAGCTGAAAATGAAATGTGGCGTATCCAAGAGCGAGGCGAGGCGTGGCAGCACTAGTTCAGGAAACATGGCAATCGTATCGCCGTGTTTGCCGTGCCACGCATGGTACGATTGCACATCATGCCCATTCTGGAGAAAACGGTATTCAGCTGGTGACACTGGCGTCGACGCCATCGTGAGTACGCAGGCGATGGCAGGAAACCTGCACTGACCCCTTTCCAGCTTGCCCCGTGCGTCTGTAGCTGAAGCTTGTTCTTACGCCCCAAATTTGACATCCCAAGCCACCTCGGCTTTTTACTCTTCTAGATGCGTCCGCGTAGTACACTATCTCCACAAGGTCAAAAAAGCATCAACCTTCGGCAGAACCATCGTTGCCTCACTGCCTGCGACAATCTTGAGACACCACAATTTTGCGGCTTTCACGGCAATGCTAGACATATCATCTCGACAATCGCATATCGCTCTGGACCCACACCCTGACTATATGAGGCACTGCACTATATCAGCTGTTGAAAAGTAACACATGTCGATGATTGTCAATTTCTCCAACAACAAAGAGCTTACCGTACCGCCGCTCGCGGTCTTGAACATGTACATGCGCAATACTTGGGGGCCTTTTCCAACTCTGAACAGTGACTGCACATGCAGGTACAGTAAATCCCCGGATGGCCCTTCAACAAACAAGGAACAGCTTGTATCAGGGCGCTCGCTTCGTTTCTCCTAGCACGTTCAGCGGCTGTGTGGCGTCGCAAAGTCGCTGGGTTGGTACGGAAAAGGAAGTATCGTCGACTCCCCCCTCTCAAAACTATTGGCCTCTCGAAGCCAAGATGGAGCCGTCCCACGACATGCTCATTTTACACACTTACTTTTCTTATGAATACGATATCAATGTCTCAGCTTCATCGTTTTTCGCTACACTATCCCGTTCCATCATATCACAAGATCCACAAGAATAGATCGCCCATCTGGGCGGAGCACGGTTCAACGATGATCAGATATAGATATCAGTTGCCTCGATACTTTCCACCTTATCCCATGCTTTTCAACTCAGCATAACGTTCCTATTCTAGTCTTTTTTTTTTTGCGTCTTTACACTGTCACATCATGGTGGCTTACAGTCCTTACATTGCTGCTACAGCATCCTTATCATCCGTTTACCATGCAATCACACCCTCCGAGTTCCAAACTGCACCGACCTGCCATGTGGTAACTGCGACCGTCACGGAATACGCCACTGCAAGGCCAACCACCAATGCCCATGGGCATGGTGGTCCCTACTACAACCCCTACAACGATGTGCCTCTTCCCTTTGAGTGGCCCGGCAAGCCTTCCGATGGTGCTCTCTATGCCCCTCCTAGGCCATCGACACCTTTTTCGTACGGCGGGCCGGCGAAAGACCTCTACAACGAGCCTTGCTGGGTCCCTAAAGACGCCGATAGCCTTTCTCCTTCTCTTGACAATGTCCAGCAATGCGGTAATTCCCAGTGGGGATTGATAGAGAGTCCCCATCTCCCAGTCAACGGTCTTCCGGGTGGTCAATCTGGCTACCCATCACCGTCGAGCTCGCGCAATCCTAGCGATACGTTCCCACGGCCCACTGCGCCTGGATCGGCATATCATTCGGCAAACGCTACGACCACACGATTTCCTGGACCTACCGGGACTGGTACTACAAAGCCAACAGCAGATTCCTTTTGCCCTACCATGCCCGACACTGGCGTGACACGGACATATGATCTTCATGTGGCTTACCAAACCATCGCACCAGACGGCGTTCCCAGGAACGGGCTGACCGTCA
Source organism: Stemphylium lycopersici (assembly GCA_003268315.1). Classification (NCBI taxonomy): domain Eukaryota; kingdom Fungi; phylum Ascomycota; class Dothideomycetes; order Pleosporales; family Pleosporaceae; genus Stemphylium; species Stemphylium lycopersici. The sequence continues at coordinate 55,672 of QGDG01000096.1, read as the reverse complement.
ATGGCCAGTTCCCCGGTCCTCTCATTGAAGCAAACTGGTGCGTGCAAATCATGAAATATACTGAGTGGCTTCTAACTCGTTGACAGGGGTGACTGGATCTTGTGGAGAGTCACGAACGACCTCACGGATGAAGGCACCACGCTCCATGCGCATGGACTCCTCCAGACAGAGACATCTTGGTATGATGGTGTTCCAGCAGTAGCTCAATGCCCTATGCCACCAAATGGTGGATACCAGGAGATGCTGTTCCGTGCCGATCGCTACGGGACATCCTGGTATCACAGTATGTTCACGAGACTCTACATCACTCCCTTGAGCGTAAGCTGACAATTCCAGGCCACTACAGCGCTCAGTACTCTGGTGGTGCGCACGGCCCGATGGTAATCCATGGACCGAAACACGAAGACTACGACATCGACATTGGGCCAATCATCCTCGAGGACTGGTTCCACGCGGACTACTTCTCGCTGGTCGAGGATACAATGGAGGGCAATTTCCCGCCTTCGAACAACAATTTGATCAACGGACGCATGAATTACCCATGCGACAACACCACGCTGCCCTGCACGCCCAACGCTGGTGTCTCCAAATTCAAATTCCAGTCTGGGAAAAAGCACCTGCTCCGCCTCATCAACACTGGCGCTGAAGGCAATCAGAAGTTTAGTATTGACGGCCATCAAATGAAGGTTGTTGCTGTTGACTTTGTGCCGGTTGAGCCATACATGACTAATGTGGTTACCCTCGCTATTGGCCAAAGGTCTGATGTCATCATAGAAGCTACTGGTAACCCCAGCGACACTTTCTGGATGCGCTCGCAGCTCGCGCAAGGATTTCGCTGCACACTCACCGATGGCATCTCGCCCAACGCCCTTGCAGCCGTCTACTACGAAGATGCCGACACCGACGCCGTTCCACAATCGACATCGGATGTTACCCAAGCGCAACTCGAGCAGTGCAAGAACGACCCTATTGACGTTACTGAGCCGCTTTGCAAGATCCCCCTGGAGGAGCCCGATCACGTCGAGCGCGTGGACTTTGACTTCCGTTCCAATGGTACCAATTTTATATGGTACGTTAACAACAGCACCTACCGCGGCAACTACAACGACCCTACGCTGCTGAAAGCCAAACGGGGCGAGACGGACTATTCATCGGAAGCGAACGTGTACCAATTCCCCGGCGCAAAGAACGTGCGCATTCATCTTGTCAACCACGGTCTCATCGGCGGTCATCCCATGCATCTTCACGGCCACGACTACCACATTCTGGCCGAGGGATTTGGCGAGTGGGATGGCGCCGTGACCAATCCGGAAAACACACTGCGCCGCGACGTGCATCAGATGCAGAATGCGCGCAACGTCTCCGGTGTTGTTGAGCCGTCATATATGGTGCTACAGTTCGTGCAGGATAACCCCGGTGCATGGCCGCTGCATTGCCATCTTGCCTGGCATGTCAGTGGTGGTTTGTTCATGCAGGTTCTAGAGAGGCCGGAGGATATCCAAAAACAGAACTTCGACGAAGACGTGTTTGGTCTTTGCGACCAGTGGGATGCGTATACTGCGGTAAACATCCCGAACCAGATCGACTCGGGACTTTAGGTCTCGCTGTATTTGTATTACATTTCTGGATGGCTTGGAAAAGGGCTGTAATTATAGGGTTTATCTGCTTTGCGGGCGTTGGATGCCGGCATCACGTTCTGGTCAAACTGGGATTGCGTGCTTTTTTTAATTTATTGGGCCGTTGCGCTTTTCGTAGCGACTGGATTGGAGAACAAGGGCGCTTGTACATATCATACAGCTATTGCTGGAAATACATACACATTTTGCAGACATTGCCAGTGAAGTAAACCTTGTCTGCCTACATTGCGTATCCCTTTCGGTGGTGGTATTCTCTTTGTACTAAGCATTACAATTTTACGAACGTACGAGATTACTAGAAATAGGAAGAGCACTGTACTGTCAGGAGCGGAGTAGTGTTAGGATGAGCGAGAGCGAGAGCGAGATTAGCGTGGCGGAAGCGGAGTCAGTTGAGAGTAGCCAAGCATAAGCTCGTGATTGCGGAAGCGGAGTGACGTAAGGACAAGCGTAGCGAGGTCCCGACCTCTCATACAGCTACCGAGGAGAAGAGGATAGAATTAGTCAATCATTTACCATCAATGCGCATTCGGGCTTGGCCGGAACATGACGTTCATTCCTACAGGTATGCGAAGTTCTTGGCTTAGTAGCGAGTCGGTCTATCACACGGAGATACGAAGATAGAATGTAGATCTAGTTATCTTAAGATTCGGTATATAAATCTACCTGATTGAATGGATAGATGTCTAGATCCTGTCCATCAAGTAATGAATCTCGCAGCAGCATCAGTACCTTGATATTTTCTCTACTTCGCTATGCCGCTCGAAATCTCCTTACTAAGAACATATTTGACGACTGCTACGCTCCTGTGGATTGCCTTGTTTGCCCGCCAGCTCAATGCACTCAATACCATCGGTGGGCGAGTTGAGCCAATTCCCCACATTAGATGGGCTGGGCACGGCGCATACAACAACCAGAACTGCTGGAAGCAACTTGGTCAGCACATTTTTTCGGTTTACTTGAAGTAATTCTAACGATGCCTCAGAAGGCGAAGGCTGCGAAGACATACGGCTACATGAAGCGTCTAACACCGCATTCTTAGGTCTTACTCCGTCTCAACTAAACGGACAAAACCTCTAACCAGCTTAGCTTGTGGTAATGTACAGGATCGAGCGCGATTCTACCCTCCCTCTTCTCTTCAAGACCGCAGCGCGAACAAGACTTATTTCGAGTATTTCTTGAAATACGACCTGAAGGTGACACAATCGGACCATCCCATGGGATAGATTGCTTACGCACTCTATAGCAAAACATAACAACTCGCCTGGAGATCGAAAACTGGAGTACGAGTGACGATCTCGTCTTGCATGGGCTGGACATACGCCAGTCGGACGATAATCCGGAAGAGGTAGCACGCTTTTGTCACTACCTTGCCCCCATACTCACGCGTGTTTAGATAGAGTTGTTTGCTGTGAACCATGCTCGCCAGGGAGAAAGAATCGCTACATTCCTCCACACCCTTGGCAGCTCAACCCTCCGCTTTGTGAAGCAATATTCCCACGACCTGATCGTGACTCCCAACGGAGTCGCCGCTGCTGGACCTAGGTAGCTAGCTCTATCCCCTTCACAAAGATGAGCACTTTCTAAATGCAAATCAGGTCCTTTTTCATCACCAACGACCACTACTTCTACAACGGCACGGGAAGAGCTTTCGAAGAAGAGTTTGGCCCATTTACATGGGCATCTTCTGTGGTTTATTGTGAGGAGAAAATGGGGGGTTTGGACTGCCACATCGTCTCACCAAACGACGCCCATCCCAACGCGAATGGAATTTCCTCGGCAGACGGCGGGCGGAACTTGATCATCAACGATGTTGACTACGGTACTTCCACTGTGTATGCTGTAGATCCACGTACCAAGGCACTTGTGCACGAGCAGACAATTGTAAGCTTGTTTTGCTGTCCCTTGCACGTATTCGCTAACAGATTGAGGCACTTGGCGGTACTCCTGATAATGTCTTCCAGATTCCTTCGACTGGAGATCTTGTCGTCGCACTTATACCAAATTTAACGGCTGTCGCAGCTCGATTTGAAGGGGGCCTGCTTAGCGAAGGACCATCGGTTGAAAGTACTGTTCTCCGCCTTGTGAAGGCAAACAACTACACCCCCCAAATATTGTATTGGGACGATGGTGGTGTGCTCAGCTTTGTAACTAGCGCTGTTGTTGACACTAAGCTGAAGAGAATGGTGATGGGTGGGGTATATGAGCGACACTGGGCTGTTTGCAATATCGACATATAGAATGGGCTTGGGTTATCACAACCTATCTCGTAAGGTGGTCTTCGGGCAACATATGAGGGATTGTTTTAGGGATGGGCGGTATAGCGCAAGCTACGTGGGGAGCGATTGGATTTATTGATTGCAGACAGGTATAGAAGTAAACATACATTCGCGAGAGGTGTCACAGAAACCTCGAGGTACTGTCAATGCGTAAGAAAATGTTCTGCCAGCTTGAGAGGTATCAAGATGAGCCTCGCCTGCAGTAGCTAGCATGAGGACGACTGATACGCGACTATTTTCCTTCAGTGAGGCAATTGTGATGCCTGGTGGTTCAGGGCTGTTTCCTCACTGAGCCGAAGCCATGCCACGCATATGGATACGTTCAGGATGGTTTGTATGACTACATTATTTTTTGGAAGTTGTAATCATAATGTTTGCGTGGAATTGGATAATAGTTCTGAGACGCGTCAGAGTACGCGAGCGCGCTCTACAGCGCACCTACCCGGATTGATCTCGTGGTGCACTTTGTGTCATGCCCTGCGCAGATTGTCGCACGTTCTACGGTGGTAAGTCGCGCCGTATGAAACTTGGTCATACCAAAACACTTCCCAAAATCAACAGCACGATGGAATTGGGCTTGCCATAGGCTCCGAAACTCGTAGAGGTGTTGGAATCCATATTCCACCATGGTGTGGAGGAGTAACGCGATACGTGTCTTTGGAGAAGCGTTCCGGGGGTGCAACGTGGGATGGTGTAACTGTACAGACGCCATTCAGTGCTAGAAAGGCGACGTGTTTGCAGGAAGCGATGGCAGCGTTTCGGGAATTGTCCCTGAGCACGGACTCGCTCTCTTCGACGAGTGCAGAGTGTGGTGGTTTCTCCTTTTGCGTTACTTCTGCTGCTTATGTTGTCGGCGGTCCTGGCGTGTGATTGGTGAAATCGTGATGTGGCTGGTGAGCATTAGTGGCGCAGACATCGCCAGCTCACTGAGGGAAGCAACAAGCCGCCCTAGAGGCTGCGTTTCGCTATGCGACATTGCCACGGGCCAGCTATGAAGCCACCAGTTATAGAATAAGGCGTAGGGAATAAAACCAGCGCGATTCTGACCACGGTATAATCAGGGCACCCATGGTCACTTTTGGTCGTAGAGAAAATCTAGTCAAAATTGAATAAATCATCTGATGATTGAAGACATGCTGAAATCAGACTTAGCTTCCCGAATACATCCTTGAGCTGATTGACCTTCTCTCGGGCCGTTTCAAACTGAAGGCTACCAAGTGAAAAGCCGAACCGGGCCTGCGAGAGCATGCTGGGAAACTTTGCAACAACTGTCTCGAGCGATTCTTCCACTGTCAAGCCGTCTGCCATGATACTGTTGTCTCTTAGAGAATTCTGGATGCGCTCTGGGAGTCTATTATACTCTTTTGATCGGACTCATGTTCGAAAAGGCCTATTGTAACGATAAATTCGTCATTACTTTTGGACCTTCTCGTATAGAGGTCAAGTAGCTGCTCAAGGTTGGCTTTCAACAATGCCAGGGGTGGGCTGCCAAGTTTGGAGCAACATTTGGTATGGAAAAGACTGATGTTACGCATTCTACCTTTGAAAATAAGGTGATCGGCGCCCTAGTAAAGTCGGACTACACCCCGGGTCTTCTAGATTGAAAACAAAAACGGGCTGCCAGGCCGATCTCGGGCTAAGAAATGGTATGTAAAATCATGAGAAGTTTTGGGTTGATAGTATAAGTGAATGTTCATGTTCTTTTGTGATGGGATTGGAAAAGGCCTGGCCGGATAGGGCAAGACGTGAGTTCGCCAGCAATGTGGGGCTACCTAAGCCGCCAGGCACAATTGCAGTCCTGGAGCAGCCCCTCCAACGCGGCCAAAAGTCTCGCGCCCGCCGCGAATCTCCCCACCAACACTAGCAGTGACTGCTCTCTCTCTCTCTTTCCCCGCCTCAGCACGCAAACGACCACGATGACGGCACCTACACACCTCGACCCCTCGGAATTAGGCACAAAATCCTACTGGGATGCAGCGTACGACACGGAGCGCAAGAACTTTGCCGCAAACGCCTGCGACGAGGGAACAATATGGTTCAGCGATGCGGGGGCCGAAGAGCGCATGCTCTCGTTCCTGGAAGACGTCAGCGACGAGGGTCACATACAAAAGGGCGGCGAGGATGATGCAGACGAGCCAGGTGCGCGTTTCCTCGATCTGGGCACCGGCAACGGCCACTTGCTGTTCGCGCTGCGCGAAGACGACTGGTGCGGGCAAATGGTTGGCGTGGATTACTCGGCGCAGAGCGTGACGCTCGCGAGCTCGATCCGCGATGCAAAGGACGACTCGTACGCCGACATTGCGTTCCACGAATGGGATATCTTGTCGCAGCCACCAGGCGCGTGGCTGGGTGACGGCTTCGACGTGGTGCTAGACAAAGGCACGTTTGATGCTATTTGCTTGTCGCAGGAGCAGGATGCGCAGGGGCGCCGGATATGTGAGGGGTATAGGGAAAAGGTCGAGCCGCTGGTGAAGAGGGGCGGGAGGTTCCTCATTACAAGCTGTAATTGGACCGAGGAAGAGCTAAAGGGGTGGTTTGGCGGAGGTGGGTTGGAGTTTGACGGCAAGGTCAAGTACCCGAGTTTCACGTTTGGAGGCAAGACGGGGAGCAGTGTTGTTACGCTGTGCTTTAAGAGGATATGACGATGCTCTTGGTTTTGCGCGCTACGACTACTACTGCTACGATGGACTGGCCCGACGTAGTCGCGCGACGACTAGCCACATCTTTCGCTCGCCCATATTCTCCAGACCACCGTCGCGCACCTTGGCCCATGGCCGCCGTTGCCCGTTGGCATCCATTTCGTAAATATCCTCCACTTCGAGCCCTTGTTCTGGCACGACTTCCTCGAAGAAGATTGCAACTTTGGCCCGACCAGTATGGAAACCTGCGATACAGTATATGCGCGCAGCGGGCGTATCTGCGAGGAAGTGTAACATGGACCTAGCGAGGTTCTCATGCTCCCAAGGCATCCAGAGGCAGTCTGCTGCAAGGATGCGCGTGTATGTGCGGGCATGCGACGATTCGAAGGCGGTGGATGTTGAGCCCCATTGGTGGCCTTGAATGGTAACGCGAGACTGCAAGGCAGTCGGAACATTGTTTGCGACGTTGGCGCGAAGAGTCTCGAGGATTGGAGGCGCCGGATAGTCGGTCATGGTGACCTGGCCAGTTGTCAGAAGAAGCATATGCGCAGCCCTGGGAAAAGCATGCCTCTTTCGCGCCCGCCAATGTACTCACTATCCCGCTCAGTCCGACACCTGCGAGCAATAGCTGCCATCAGCCACGTACTCAGAACCGTGCCTTAGCATTCAACCCAACCCACCTGCACCCAGCTCCAGCACTGTTTCGCCCTCGACATTCCATTGCTTCTCTTCTTCTTCACCCGTCCACCAGCCCCCGTCTTCCCAATATGTTGGATCGTCATCAATGCATTTTTCAACTGCTTGTGCACTCCTATGCCTCGCCCGCCCCGTGACTAGCTCGGCCATGAGTATGCCGGCATTCCACAGGTAGTGCGCAAACTTGCGCCGTTGTTCCTCGCCGTTGAAGTCGGCAGTCCTCAATTCCAGCTCTCCGTATTTGGCATTACGATACAGGACAACGGTGTCGGGATCTTCGCCGTGCTGGTTCTGCAGATCATCGCTGATGGCCCCACCAAGAGAGGAACCAAAGATGTCCTCGGGGGCGAGGGGCCTGTCGACAGGACGGCGGAGGTCGATGAGGGAGGGCAAGCGCATAGGCGTGGCGGACTGGTATACTGCGGAGAGGTCACGAAATGCAGTACACGGTAGGCAAAGAAGGCCTCGCCTCGAACTCAATCCGATTGGACTGCGATATGCTGATGCGGGCGAATTTTCTGGTGGGGCATGGTCGGGTTGGCGGGAGAATAGCTAGGCGGCGGCGATGCAGGGATAACGCGTGTCAGGGCATGTCGTGAGATCATCAATTGCCGAGGCCGCGCCTACCGCCGTTTGGGCCTTTCGCTACTCTGCCTAGTCACCGTCTCTGCAGCATTGCGCTCTCACGACATTTGGCTTGACGCCCTGCACTACCACCGCCCTCACACAGCGACCGGCTCGTACACGAACGCCACCATGTCGCTATCGTCGTTCAAGAACCCCGCGACATACCATCTGCTCAGGTACTCCCTCCACACCCCAACGCCCCCCTCCCCCACCACCACGACCCTCTTGCACGCCCAGCACTCGTCCCATATACGCTGACTGCAGCCCAGCTATGGAACGCTCCTCGGCTCCACCCTCTTCCAGTCCTTCGTCTCGGGCATTGTCGCCTTCCGCGTCCTCCCCCGCCCGCAGTTCTCGACGCTGCAAAAACACACCTTCCCCGTCTACTTCGCCCTCCAAACCGCCGCACCTGTCGCTATGCTGCTGACGTACCCCCGCGGCGGCGCCACCGCTCTGCTCCCCTCATTCCTGCTCCCCTCGTCTCCCGCCAGCCCCGCTCCCGCCTTTTCCTTCTTCGCGCCCGCGTCCACTTCTCGGTCCACAAACACTCTGGCCATGTGGCTGCATGCTACCATGGCTGTGACTGCCTTGGTAAACTGGGTGTACATTGGGCCCAAGACCACCGAGGTCATGGGCCTGCGGAAGCATCAGGAAACGCGCGACGGAAAGCGGAGTTATGACAATGGGCCGCATAGCAAGGAGATGCAGGCTTTGAACAAGCAGTTTGGCATCCTCCACGGCGTCAGCACTGTGGTCAATCTCATCGGACTTGGCGCCATGGTCTGGTACGGTGCAGTACTTGCGGATGGGCTGAGCTTGTGAGGCCTTGAAGGAAACAATGACGCCGAGGAGAAATTGGGCGGGTGTATATATCATGGCAAAGGGCGGCGACGCTCACGCAGGTGAGACCTGTATATAAGGTTGTGCAGGATAAACGTGAAGAGATATGATGAAGAGATAGCAATGACGATACGAAGAGGGCGATTGTACCTCATTTATGAACACGCACATGGCATACCCGATACAACGCGCAACAAACGCCTGCAATATGACAGCATTGCGAAAGAAAAATCCCCCCATTCCCGCGTCCACACTACATCTCTCCAGCTTTAGAAGCGTAGCCTTCTTTTCGTGAGCCATAATATATCATGGCGTCTTTGATGCACCAGTCCACGTCGCCGTGTCCGCCAAGGCCTAACACCGCAAATCCTTTGCCGCATGAGCGAGACAGAAGATTGCAGGAAGAGAAGCAAGTGAGATACCGACAGCTCGTCTCTCGCGTCATGACACAACGGCTACACTCCCCCACTCTTGCCCATATCGCTCAAACCCATGAAGCCACCAAGCCAGGCAATACAGTCCAGGCCTGGGAAATCCGCGAGCGCTGTCTCTCGCGCGTAAAGGCGCAGGCTGAAGCTGAGCTACTAGGCGTATCATGGGGTATATCTCTCCCCTTCCCATTTCCTTTTTACATCATCTTTCCCCTATTCCCTCGAGTCCAAGAGTAGGTCGCACACCTAACACGTGACGCCCTTGTAGATCAGCTCACTCGCGACGCCGAGCGTGCAACTCGCCAGATCCATGTCCTAAGCCCGACGACATATCAGGCCCCACTGCGAATGCAGAGACTCGAAGTAGATACAGGGCAAGAAGAGCAGGAGTCTGGTAGAGCGTATACACGTGTCTATGTGGGGTGTTTGGAGAGGGATGTCGAGTGGGAAAGGAAACGAGCGGAGATGTTCGCGTTGTTGAAGTCTGCGGGGGAAGGGAGATGGGAGTAAGGTGTGATTGCGGTATGAGGCTCTTGATGCCAAATCGCTCTTGTCTAGCGTCTGGAAGAAAGCCGCAGGAGCAAGCGGTGGATGCGCTACAAAATTCCGGCGGAAATCAATGTAGTGTCGCGCACGCGCTCGAGGGTTGCCCAGAAGTGCAAGTGCGCTACTCGCGACTTCAGCACCGCGAGCGATGTCCATGCGGCAAGATAATCCCGAGCGTGGGGCGTCGTGGAAAAACGGCCTCATTCATGTAGACCTTGTCATCGTCATGCATAGCGTGTATCTTTCCGGAAGTCAGCGGAGTATCCGAAACGTCAAACATGCATGCCTACCTGTCATCTCTCAGGGCCCGCCATAAGCGAATTGAATGTCCCTCTGAACAACAATCAACGCCACAACCGTACACTCGCTTCGAACCCATCCACGCTGTAATGACTGTGGGTGAGGTATCACAGGTGCTTTCTCAATATCCGAGCAAGCTGTTTCTGTCAGTATTATCGCTGCCAGGTCTACTTGAGCAGGTACCCACATTGCTTCTGGGCCTTTCTTCGTCTGTGTCGGAGTAGACAAGTAAGTGCGAGGACGAACAACGGTATGCAGCTTGCGAGAAGAGCAAGAACGGAGATTGTGTTATCGTTTGACCAAGTCATGGTGAGAAGTGTGGATTTTGCTGAGTTCGACAAGGTAGACGCGACACGAAGTCTGCCGGTACACTGCGGTCTTGCGTGTCATACATATATGCTAAGAAACCAGATTTTAGGGAAAGACATCGATTTCGGATTTGAAGATGCTGGGGAACAGTTTCAGATTTCAAAAATCAGATTCTTGTGAAAGACTTGAATTCCAGATTTGAAGACGCTGCGGAGCAACTCGAGATTTCTATCTGGTATCGTGTGGGTCCATCACTTCGCTGTACAATCCTGATTCTGATTTGCAGATCGCTGTTGGGCGGCAAGCCCGCCAATCGGGTTTTAAACGCTGGGGACATATTAGGATTCGAGCTTGGCATCCGGTAAGGACGGTGGTGCCTGTGTAAAATCTCATTGGGGCGAGGCGAAGCGAGATGCAATCCTGGGCCTAGTCAGACGGGCGAAGTCCTCACGATTACGGCGAACCAGCCACAAGCCTGGTTCTAATTCGGATTTCGCTTCACTAGTTACATGCAGCGTTAAGCATGCTAGGCCCCATTGGTGCAGCATGTATGAGTTGTGTGGCTGGATGCATATTGCGAATCCTACCTGTGCAATAACATCACGTGCGTTTTCGTATAGGATGTAGGTGCCCCGCCTTCAGCCTAATGTCTGAACATCATACATTTCCTTGTGTTGGTACCTCTACTTGTTTTGATATCTTTAAGCACACGGGGATCATCCTAATTTGCATGACAAATCGCCTCGTCACGTGTAACGATGCCGAAGAACAGATACTCACAACGAATCTCAGAGGAGACGTGGGAGTCGCACAAGCACATTATCTTGCGTCTGTACCTCTCGGAAAACAAGCCCCTGACAGCTCCAGGTGGAGTGAGGGACACAATCAATGCTCAACACGGCTTCTCCGCAACGTAAGTACGCGATATTAAAAAGAAATTGCTTGCTATTTAGGTATGGAAGGCCTGTATTGACTTGCATATAGTAAAGCCCAATACGAGACGAGGTTGAAGAAATGGGGCTGCTACAAATACGCAGGAGCACGCGATCGGCACACGAAAGCACCGGTGCTTGACGACGTGGGGGCGGATAGCCTGGTCACAGAACGACGCAAGAGAAAGACTGATAAGGACATCCTCGCCGAATGTAAGAGCTTGGAGTTGCTCAAACACCAATTGCTACTAATTGTTATTCCTAGCCAATTCATACTCGCAGAACATCGCTATCAGAGCCTCGTCGCCACATCCTTCTCTACCGAATCCCCCATCTCCCAGGTTCTCATCATCGAGTCAGCCCGGCGGATGGAACAGTATCTCGTCCTTCCGTGATGGTGCTTTTGGTCTCCCATCTCCGATGTCCTATTGCGAGATTGAATCACTCATCTCTCAGAGCCCCGGATGGACCCCGAATACAACTCCGGGTGCACCTGACTCGTTCCACCCAGCATGGCAAACGTACCCCGATCTGGAAAATACCCTCGCGAGCTCTGTAGATTTTGATGATTCAGAGCTACATGGGGGCTCTGGGGGTCTAATCCATTCTCCGAATGCGTGGCACGCTAGAGGCTTCGTTGCACAGACCGATACTGGCACTTTAATCCAACAAGACTTCTTGGAGGACCAATTTCGACTCGAAATAATCTTGTCAAGTGGAGTTTCTGTACCGGACTTCGCAATCTCAATAATTCCAGCCATTACGCGCATATTCCAAAGAACTATGTCACCCACTCCCGTGATAATTCTTGGAAACAGCAATGCATTTGATTTCGCACTGAGAAAAACTTGTCCTCCTGGCACGCTAGAGCTTGTTCGGCGACAAAGCATGGATCATCAAATTATTTATATGATCTTTCATCGGCTAATCAATGACGGCGATGCTTTCCTAAAGCTCAGACAGCCTCGGAAAGACCTCGATCGTCTTTTCAAGGCAGGTATCGAGTATTGTTTCTCTCTTGAAAAAAGCGTACTCAGCGGTATCATCAAATCTACCCCGCCACCATACGACCTTGCCTTGATTCAGAACATGTACCACGCAGCGCTAGTCATGGGTGACGGACCCGTGTTGAGTGTAATTTTGGAAATGGATCGCACAAATCTCAAGCATCAACCTCTCCCCTATACATTTTCCATGCGCTCGCCATTGGAGTATGCGTGCTCAAACGGGCATTTTCAAGTAACAAAAGTGCTCCTTGATCACGGCGCTGACCCAAATTCGTTGCTATCCGGCAACAGCCATCCGCAGAGCATCAGTACAATGCTTCGGAAATCCCCAAACTCTGACGTCGGATTCCGAATTCGTCAGCTGTTGATTGAAAGAGGTTTGGAATTTCCACCTGATTTGCTTGCGATTGAAATGCAAGATTGCAGCGACGATGATTTGCCGCTGCTAGTCGCACACTCCTTGAGCAAGAGCTTCGAAATATTCTTTCATCACGAGGCCTTGTTAAGTGTTCTGATGCGGCCAGAATTGGATAACTCATTCTCCACGATACTCAAAACTATCTTGGATAAAGCATTTTTGCAAAGGAACGGTCGAAAAGATGACTGGAACTCGGTTTTGTCAACATCACTCTTTATTGCCATACAGGGCAATCATAAGACAGCAGTCGACATACTCCTTGCTAGGGGTGCAACTCCGAACATCGAATGCTTGATAATGGCTGCTCAAAATAATAATGTGCAGATACTCGAGGACTTTCTGGACCGCGGCTTGGACCCCAATACTCGATTTCAGCCAACGGGTGAATCCTTTACAAGAACCCGGCGTGAACCGGGAGACTGGTCTACAGCGCTTAGTGAGTCTATCAAGCAGCGTTCAAGAGAGGCCTTCCAACTACTTCAATCACGAGGTTTCGTTTCCAATCTATCCTACCAACCCGCAGGATTTTCTTCAGCCTTCATGGCGGCTTGTCAAGTCGGTGACAGCGACCTCATTGAGCAGCTTTTGTCGTTACCAAACATTCAGCTGAGGCATCTCAGATCCCCAAAGCACATTGAAGCTGCGATGGAGGAAGATCAATATCATATTGTTGAAAAACTCCTGTCTCTGGGACTGGTGCCATCGATATGGAGCCTTGCATCAGCAATCCGAAAGAGGCAGCTAGCGATTGTCATCCGCATGACTCGGCTCATGAACCTGCCCCATATCTTAGACGCTCAGGAAGGCTACTATGACTATAGTCTTTCAAAGGGATATGACAATGCTCTACTTTGGGAAGCTTTACGATGGGGCAATAACACAGTTATCGAGCATATACTCAAGGCTGGGCACCCTGTCCAAGTAGCGCATGAGAATCTCCAAGGCTGGGATCCGGCATCGGGATTGGAAACGCCTAATCAGCGTGGGCAGTGGATCCATTCGCCTCTGGGCGCCGCCATCTTGACGAAAAACATCGCCGCAGTGAAGACTTTGATGGCACTTGGTACAAACTTCGTATCATACAACACGCATCATACCTCTTACCAGTCTCAAGTGACTTTCTCAGCTACAAACAAATCACGTGGATGGATGTTGACCCCGCTTGCTGCTACCATAGTCGTAGATGACCTCTCTCTGTTCAGAGAAGTCTTGCGCATGGGAACAGATCCCTTCGATAACACCGCCCTTTTTGTATGCGCTGTACTCGACTCTGAAGTAGCATTCGTCGCATCGCTGCTCTCTACTTTTAACAGTCGTTATCCAGATGGAGCCCCGTTTTTCGGCTCAGACGCACTATACCGAATCATGAGACGCGGCAAAACACGGCTTCTTGAGCTGCTGGCCAAGGATGCCGATCTTACTGGGCCGGTGATTGAGGATCCTGGATGTGTAAAATTCCCACGCTCCAAGTTCGAAACTAAATTCACAAGTCCACTGGGTGAAGCAGTCCATCTTCACGCTGCAAATGAGGACGCCGGCGAAGTGCTCGACTATCTTCTGCCTCTAGTCAAAGACCTCAACGCTGTTGTCCATGGAACCTGGAAGCATGGCAATATGACCTCCATACTCTACGCAATCCATCTGCACTCTTTGAAAACCGTCCAGAAGTTGCATCAAGCCGGCGCAGACATATCGCTTCCAGCTGAATGGCTGATTCCACGAACACCACTACAGGCCGCAGCAGAAGCCGGAAGCATAAGCATCCTGGATTACCTTTTAGGCCAGGGCGTTCATCCAGACGAAGCCCCAGCAGACCGACGTGGAGCAACAGCCCTCCAACTAGCCGCAATCACAGGAAACGTTGCTATCGCAACAACCCTCCTAAATGCGGGTGCAGACGTCAACGCGCCGCGAGCCTTGTGCGAAGGCAGAACCGCCTTCGAAGGTGCCACGGAACATGGTCGGATTGAAATGATGATTTTCCTTGTCAATCACGGGGCAGATCTGGTCTCGAACAGTGGCGAACAGTATCGACGTGCGATTGGATTCGCGGAGGAAAACCTAAATCATGCTGCGAAAGCGCTCGCCGATGAGCTATACAGCAACGCTTTGGCTAATTTGGAAGCATTTCCACTGATATGAGTACGGACGAGTGGACCAGGGCTAGTATGGACAATTTCAGGGTTGTCTTATCTTAGAGACTTTCACAGTATCTTTTCAACATCTTTGTCATTGTAAAATACAACATGCACTATTGCCTAAGCTGTTAAACCTGTAATAGAGTGTGCCTAAGGATTGTATACTCTTCTTACTCTGGAATTAGTACTACATGCACTCTGTGCGTATCTCTTGCTTAATCTTGTCCCAAAAGGATTGGCACACATAGACTTTCCCTGCCACATAAGACGTCTTCGCGGATGTTTACTACAGCAGCGGTAAAGGGCGGCTACCAGCCACAGTAAGATATTCGATCTGATGATAGGCTCGCTAGTGACAGCTTTCGTTGACTAGAAATTATTGGATATGGGGTTTAGATGGCGTAAGAGCAGTATCAAAAGGATAGAAATAGCAACATCTTACTGTAAGGCAAAGAGTGGTTCACCAGGCTAAGCAGCGCCTACTGGATAGACTTGGGACACCGACAGCCGCTGATGTTGCAGCCATGACCGGTTCCACATCGAGGTTTGGTAATGCAACGCGTCGTGATCATGGGCCCAGCTTCGCACTTTCCACGCCACGATCTGCGATCGGGTCAGCATCGCCACGTACCTCAACCTTCATGTCGTCTCTCTCAGGCTGCAGGTTGACTGGCGCGCTGCAGTAAAGGGATCCTGTGCGCTGCGGAGCGATTGCGTATCCTCGCCAGGGCGTCAGCGCCATACCCATCACGGCTGGGTCACATTGCCCATTCTGGTCCCCCGATACTCTCTTGACGGCACCGCAATCCATATCTGTATTTTCTCGGGGTTGAGACGCCTGGTATACGTCTCTTTGTTGTTGAAGGCAGAGTGTATGCCAATCACTGGGTCTGCGCTGCAGCTGTGCCGCAGATTAGGCGGTCAGCGCAGTCACTGACACCCTATAGCTCTGGTGCTTGCAAGCGACGTTTCTGAAGTCAAGCGCTCTTATGTTGGACAAACGCCTTCGAAGCTCAATTTGCATGCTTTGGGATGCCTGAGAGCATGACTGCGCACCAACAGTGGCAATCCGTATGCTGATGCGGACGCCAAGTTCTCACTGGTTCAAAAGCGTGGTATCTCTGAGGAGCAAGTGATTACAAGTTTCACCGATGCAAGAGCACAACAAATGATTTCTAAGTATACGGAAATATCAGCCCTTGTTTCAGAAGAAGCGCTTGAGACTGACTGGTCTTTCAGCAAAAGGACAAGACTAATGCTCCATGAAACCGGCACTGGTAGTCGCGGGACACTTTCTGATCACCAGTACGCTGATCGGCCTCATGATAAGAGCATTGATCAAGTGAAATTACCAATTTCAAGGCGGGGCAAGAAAAAAGACTACCGCCACTTTGGTGTTTCAGCTCATGACCGCAAGTAATTTCCAGAAGAGCTTTCAGTCTGATCATCTGTAATTGCGAAGGATAACGCCAGTCAGCCAAACATGTGGCAATGTACGTTTTGCTATCAAAGTCTTTCGCCTAAATCGGGGCAACGCCACGAGGAGACGCATTATCAACTCAAACGGAAATGGACGCGCTTACACACTGACCCGGCGATTACAGCGCCCTCTCGGTCAGCTCTTTCCATCTGGCCAACCACGACAGCATGCAAGAAGTTTCCATCAATCTTCACTAAACAAAGTTGTCAGAAATCCTTGCACAAGGGAAGAAGCTCGCAAAGATGAAGTAGAGACTTGGATTTGTGGCTTTTTGTTTCTTCGTGATGGACTTGTACGATACAAGGCGCTACCAGGAGGGGTTGACCATGGCACATTGGAGACCGAGTCCCGAGTTTGCTGCAGCATCTGAAGTGAGTAAGAAGCAGCCATCACTCGTTGCAGAGCGGCCAAATGTATTTGTAAAACTCGCCAGGAAGTTTACTTGTGTGCTCACAACTCCAATGATGATGAAGCGAGTGGAACGATATGTTACGATCAGGGAATCACCTTGGCTGACTTGCATAGTTTTCTGCTCCAAATCACCATGAAGCATGGCCGGATCTTGTTGCATCGGAGGGAACATTACCTGATGAGGCGTTTTCCCAATTCCTTGACTTTTAGTAATGGTATTCAGAAACAGAGCAGCGTCTTGGCTGCTCTAGGATATGTGCAGGCGTTTGTAGTTTCAGAGAAAATTCGTTGATTAGGCCATGCGCCGGAGTTGAGCTGTCCATTTTCTGTTAATAGTATAATGAACTGTTCTATCAAAAAGCCACGAGTCGATGGCTTTCGCGCTAAACCCTTGGGGGAATGACGCGCTATCGGTTGTAAGGCCGCCTCAGCCTTGCGACTACCCACACAAGAGGCCAAAGTTATGACGTCTCAATAGTGCAGTTAGATCTTGGCTAATGGGCCTTATTGGTCATGTTTGGCAAGTGCGGGGCTTACTATACTGTAAAGTTGAGGGGGCGCCTTTCTTCTTCTTCTTCTTCTTCTTCTTCTTCTTCACTACTTTGCTCAGCCTTCTTCTTATAGTAATCTTACAACGTTCAATACCCGTCAAAATATTAAAATAGAATTACCTTCAGAGGATGCAACTACTTTGCTGACATGACCGAATCGGAAGTTGATGAAGACAGCGCTTTGTGTAGACGATGCGAGTCAATCGATATCAAAAAATTCTGGTATCACACGATGATTGATCGCAAATCATTACGAAAAGATTGCGCGTCTTGCATAGCATTGTCTCGGTATTTTCCACGTTACTTTCCAAAAGACCAAATCGCTATCCCCGCCGATGGACTATCCCGCTATAGCCCGCGCCATGAAAATGCCATATGGCCTACGCTAAATCTGTACATCGAAAACTTTGAAGTCTATTCAGATAGATCCCGCATGGCATTTGTCACTCTCCGTGAGGTGCCGTTCGAAGACCGACCACGTTTACTCGTACCAGAAGCTTCCTTGGCGCAGCTTAACGGAATCCGTGAGCATGGCTCAGTCGCTCAGGTGGCACTTGCCGACTTGAACCGTGCTAGGATATGGATTGACGAATGCAGATTCGGTCATAAACCTAGCGGTAAAGACCCTCGCTACACATGTGCTACTCAGCCAGTGCGGACTAGGACATCGTTGAGAATCATCGACTGTGCGACTCTAGAAGTCAGAAAACTAAAGTCCAAGGAGATTTACGTATGCCTGAGCTATGTCTGGGGTAGTTCCGCCACCGCAAAACCTTTGATCGAACAGAAATTGGACTACTCAGCCATTCCAAAAACGATAGCCGATGCTATTCACGTAGCATCAAAGCTTGGAATTCCCCAACTGTGGGTCGATCAGTAAGTAGGAATCTACCCATGGGTTTTGTTTAAATACTCCAACTGATCTCAGCTATCATCTTCTTAGATACTGCATAGATCAAGAAGATGCCGCTGCAAGGCATGACGCTATTTCATCTATGAACTTGATATATGGTGGTGCAGAGGTGACCATCGTGGCCACGTCCGGGAGTGATGCTTCGAGTGGGCTACCGGGTGTCCTTGGAACAGAGCGCAAATCCCCAATCCTGAGACCGGTCACCCTAGGACGCCAAATCCTTTGTGAAATCGATGATCCTGTTCGACAAGTACGGCTTTCAAAATGGAATAGTCGCGGATGGTAGCCGGCCCTTGACCTTCTCGTGAATGAGGCAGTTTCTAACATCGTGGTAGGACTTATCAAGAAGCTCTGCTGTCACCCCGCCTCCTCGTGTTTACTGAGACGCAATTGTATTTCCAGTGCACTAGAAAGCACTCCCTGGAGTGTTTGAAGGATGAGATGAAAAATAACATCATCTATTCTTTGATGCAGGTCTTCCCTCAGAGAGGGATTGGTTTATGGGCTGATGCAATCTTTGATCGAATAAGCGAGTATTTCCCTCGGGAACTAACACATGCCTCTGATATTCTCAGGGCTGTTGAGGGTATCTTAGAAGCCTTTGACGGTGAGCGAATGGGGGATATACGTGCCAGACACTTCTATGGCATACCTCTGCAGTACGATGTTCGAGATTCGCAGAGCAAGGAGTTCTCAATTGCCCGCGGTCTGGCTTGGCGGGTAAAAGCCTTTGTTCATCACGGACGTGCTAAATTTGAGGACTGGGAGATTTCCCAAGACGCCAACATGCCCTCATGGACCTGGGCGTCTCGAAAGTCAGCCAGACAGTTACATGAGAAAGATGTGCGATTGGAATTCGACGGGTCGCAGGGGGAAAAAGCACCGGGGGTGAGGTACCGGATTACCAATCGCGATGGGAAAGTAATCAGCCTTCGCCAATTTGCAATATCTCCCCTTCCCGGACATTACCTAAAATTCTTCCCTTGGATCGATGTTACTTCGTGGGTGATCCATGGTCGACTGACTATCGATCCTGCGGATCCCGGCAAGATTCTTGTCTTTGCTGGTGTTGACAAGGCGGATCTACATCTCGACGACAATCATGTCACCGCTGGGGACCAAACGACAGCATTTTTCCTGAGCTTTGTTGAAAGGTATGATGTTGAAGATCTCGACTGGAGCTGGCAAGCGTTGTTCCTATTTGTACGTCGAGTCACACCAGGGAGGCTTTGCCGCATCGGGCTGTGGACACCAAAACTACAATTTGAAACGAACATGTCGCTGAAGGTTCGAAAGGCTATAAAGAGAATCTTGAAAAGCGGTGGAAGCGATCACGGAGCTACGGTAGAAAGAAGGACTTTGCGGTTGGTGTGAAGGGTCTGCTTGGTATATGGAAGCTACTAGCCAAGGAACATTAGTTTCGAATTGATTGAGGCTGCTCGTCGCCGATATCTAGGTATCAGGTCTTCTATTCACATTAGAGATTAGCATAGATGGCTGCTATTGGCATGACCGAGCCTAACTTGCTGTGCGATATCGCAGCCCACGGTTCGGTCACTGGCACCCGGCATATCGCGGATAGCAGAGGAGTGCGTATTTCTCCGGGATATGGGATTGGTTCTCACCATAGAACCTCACTCAGAAAAAGGGCGAAAACCACGCTGAAGCATTCCCATAATCGCTCGAGATCGTTGCACTAGGATACTAAAACCACCGCACCGGATGGCCGAACGCGATCGTAACCTGCTCGTATCATCTAAATCGCGCCCGTTGGACGAATCAAAAACTCCATATGACATTCCAGTGCTGATTTTGGCCGTGCCGTCGACGTGGTTCGGTGATGCGAACTGACGTGGTGGGCACGATACCCCTCATTGCCCCGCTGTTTCGCAATACACATGCATGAGCGACTGAGTGATTTACACGTCTAGATACTCAACAAGTTGGTCCAGAACATGCATAAAGAGCGAGAGCAGCCGCGAAAAAAAAGCAGCCTCCGTTCATCTTCGTCGTGACAACATCTCGAACGATAGTACAGCCTCTACTTCCACCGCAATCCCACCCATTTCACTTCGGTACGATGCAATCATCGAACCAGCACCGCGACGCCGCTCCGGCCCCGCGCTTCGCACCGCAGAATTCCATCTCGGTCAAGTAAAAAAAAAACGAGATGCCCGGTAAAGCGCATCATCAGGTACCCATCTCAAACCATCAGAAGCAAAGCATGGCGGGTGTTCAAGTCATCGAGGGCATTCGGTATCCCAGTACCAATGCCCATCGATGGCTTGTTCTGAGATTATACCGTTTAAACTTGATCTGGATAATTCCAGCGCGAAGGACTAGTGCTGCTTCATGATGAAACCATTTTCCCCCCCAACGGTGTTGGGTTGCTGACTAGCATAGTACCTTTTTGCACCTTGGTCAAGATGTCGACTGACAAGATTACTTTTCTGACAAACTGGTGCGCTAAACCTCTAGGATCAGTCGATAAAGGAAAAGGAAAAGGTATGCTGACGTTGAGAAAGGCACGCTACGCCATACCATGCGCCTCTCTACCTTGCGCAGAGCAAGGGATACTTCAAAGATGAAGGCATCAAAGTCGCTCTTCTTGAGCCCAACGATCCCAGTGCACGTGCTACATCATCCCTCTCTGATGTATCAAGTCTTTTAACACGCATCTAGGATGTCACCGAGTTGATTGGATCGGGCAAAGTCGATCTCGGCTTCAAAGCCATGATCCACACGCTCGCGGCCTCAGCCCGCGGCTTCCCCGTACAATCCATCGGCTCGCTGCTCAACGAGCCTTTCACTGGCGTCGTCTACCTGGCCAGCTCGGGCATAACCCCAGACTTCACCACGCTCAAGGGAAAGAAGATTGGGTATGTAGGCGAGTTTGGCAAGATCCAGCTCGACGAGCTCACGGCCCACTACGGCATGGCGCCCACCGACTACGAGGCCGTGCGCGTAGGCATGAACGTCACGCGGTCGATTATCACGGGCGAAATCGACGCGGGCATCGGGCTTGAGAACGTGCAAATGGTGGAGCTGGAGGAATGGCTCGTGAGCCAGAACCGTGCCCGCGACGACGACGTCAGGATGCTGCGCATCGACGAGCTGGCCCAGCTCGGCTGCTGCTGCTTCTGCAGCATCCTCTACATTGCCAACAATGCCTTTGTACAGCAGCAGCCGCAAAAAGTCGCCGCGTTCCTGCGCGCGTGCAAGCGCGCGACCGACTTTGTGCTCGCCGAGCCAGACCAGGCTTGGGCGGAGCTGTGCGCCTTCAAGACGGCCATGGATACGCCGACGAATCGCAAAATCTTCGAGCGCAGCTTCGCCTACTTTAGCCCCGATTTGCAGAATGTCAAGCGCGATTGGGACAAGGTTACCCGCTATGGAAAGAGGCTGGGTGTGCTGGGTGAGGGGTTTGTGCCGAATTACACAAACGACTATCTCACTTGGGGATTGGAGGAGGAGGCGCATGATCCTACTGGTGATCAGAAGAGGATGGTTGCGCTGCAGGAGGGTGTCAAGCAGAATGGGGGGTTCAAGCGTCTTGAGACTGTGGCTGGCAAGACTGTTGTTGGTGCTGCTGCTCCGGCTTCCACCTAAGGTTGCGAGATGAGCTGAGCTGGTTTGATGTGGAGTCTCGCTCGTTTGCTTCACACCAATTGGAAATACAAGTCGTGGTCTTGCGGCTCTTTGAGACGCACCATAGTACCAGGTAGCCATGAATGATGACTTTGTCACTCGCTTAGGAATGCTCTATCCTTACCCTCCGTCTCGTCGCCGCAGTAAACAATGAGGGAATGGATAGGATTCAGTGTGGTGTGTTTGAAGAGCTGAGGTTCATTTGCCGATATATCATGAGCTATTTCTGTTCATTCGTCGAGTCCATGGGGCTTTCTTCTGCTACTTCCTGCGTACTGGATGCTTCGGTCTCCGTCGCATCTGCAGCAACGCTGTCAACAACGTCATCTGTCTCGTCCTTGACACTGGGGTAGTTTGCCACACGCTCTTGCAGACCTTTCAACGCTTCTGCACCTGCACTATCTTCAATTGGAGTCCGATCAAGTGCTTCCGATCTCCTTGTCTTACGTGCGCTCTCCGCATACCTCGGCTTCACCTGCCTAGATACGTTGGTCATCTGCTTGCTCGCTACCGTAATCATATCGGCCATATCATAGCACCTCTTTACGAAATCCTTGATAGCCATCTCATCGCGCAACAGCTTGTCTCCACGGCCCGTGTAATGGGCTGCGAGGCCAACGCTCTTCGCGCTGAGCTTCCCCGAATGCCTGGTGCTGACAGAAATGTTTTTGCCGAACAATTCAGCCGAGACCGATTGCCGGAACTCTACACCAGCGAAGTGATACCTTACAGCTTGTACGCCCTTGTCACTGCTACTGAAGCCAGGAATAGTCCACTTGGGTATGTCCATGGTAAGCGGCGGCGCGGAGAGGCGCCCACCACTCTCGATATTCTTGACAACGGCATCGACCCATTTACCAAGGTTTTCGTCCCGATGGTCTCCCAGAAGTGATAAACTTGCGCTGTGCTGAAATCGCACGTCCACTGCTTTGTTTGGAAGCGATACCGTGTGATTAAGCGGCTGAAAGTCAATGTCTGCTTTACGTAATCTGGCCTTGGATCCCTGGCGGTCGACGCGCATCTGGACCCGGAGGGTGGGAAACTGTTGGCCAGGTTTGAAACCAGTTTGCTCAGGATCGGGTCGGAAGTGGTAAAGCAAAGATGGCGTCGATAGACGCGAATTGACCAAGATTTCGGGCGACGTGAGAAAGCCAGAGAGCCCCGGTACTGTGTGGACAAAGGCGGGCTGGAAAAGTTTTTCAGCCGTTGTTGCCTCTGATTCAGAACCCTCGGGCTCGATAGGGACCAGAGACTGGCCGAAATGGGCATGGAATTTGTATTCCGGTTGAGTGGGCCAGATGCCGGAGTCTTCAGATGGTTCGGAGAGGGCGGAAGTGTAACGAAGGACGGTGGCTACCGTACGTTCTACGAGGCCGCTAATTGCAGCCTTGGGAATTGCGAGGTCTGTGGCAGGCCCACTGATGCCATCGACAATGTCATCTTGGACATCTCGTGCAAGTGGGACTGATAGACGCCCTAAGGCGACATTGCGATGCTCATAGTCAAGCGCACTTTCCTCAACGTAGACGGGTACTTTTTGGAGCAAAGTCTCGGTAGCGCCCAGATTAAGCATGTCGGAGGTGCGAGTGGTGTTGTCTTTGAGGGGCAAGAAGTTGATCAAAGTGCGCTTGGCTTCGTCAATGGCAGAGAGGTCGAAGCCTCTAATGGTAAACTATGAAGATTAGCGAGTGAAAGGCACCTTTGTCGATTGGCGACTTACTACATTCCTTGCAGTCGTGGCAATGCTTGTCTTAGTTACTGATGCGGCAAGATGGAGTTGTTTTTGAGAGTAGATGGAGGTCAGGTCCATTCTCTCGCCTCGTGGTATTGTGCCGTCCTGTAGCAGCGACATGTAGTTCTTGAGGTTCATCCGCTTCATCTCAGTATGCTGCAAGGCCTCCTCGATATCGTTTGCGGCATACTCGGCAGTAGCCTGATCGGCGGTGATGCGAACTACGTCGTGAGGCTCGTAGGTGTCAAATTTGACGTTGCGAGTCCGGCTGATGTGGTCCAGCTTGTTGTTTTCCCCTATGGTGAGGAGGGCCATTTGCCACGGCTTGAGACAAAGCTCGAGCTCGCCAGGCGCCTCAACCTCCTCCAGAAGCACAAGATTCCAGGCGTCTCTCAGAATGCGATCCACCAGCAGCTGCTTGCTAACGTTCTTGCGCCAACCCATGATTCTAACAACACGGTCGACCCCGGGCAGGCGTTTGGTGATATCGGTGGTGCCGGGCTGCCACTCGGAGCGTTCAAACGGGCGGTTGGGGTTGTCGTCGTCTCGTTTGAGGCTCTCAATGACACCCTTGTTGACCTTGTGCTGGTTGATGTTCTTCGCGACCGAGTAGAAGAGCATCAATTGCTGTTGGGTGAAGCCATGCATCAAGAGCTTCTGGAGTCTGACGAATGTCTTCTGCGTGACATGGTGTGGCCCGTTGGCATCGCCGTGGTTGGCGGGCCGCAGAGACTCGACTTGCTGGTAGACGTCGTCGGGGCTGACAGCCTTGCCTTCTTGCTGCAGCGAAGCAAAAATGTCGGGGACTTGGATGGGCTCCGATGGCTCAATCGGCTCGGGCTCCTCTGCACCCTCTCCCCTCGGAACATCTCTGATTTCCCTCAGCACAAGGACGTCGGCATTGGCTCCCAGTTGTTTTATTCCTTTCAGGCTGGCCGACGTCTCTCGGACCACCTTGCCCTTTCTCTTGCGCAGCCGGTTCAGCGGCTGGACTACTCTGGTAATCCTGGGCTCGGACTGGGGGGGCTTGGAGAGGGCATCGTCAATTTCTTCGCCATGCTGGTGCTGGCGAGCCGAGGCGGAAAAGTTGGCGAGGGCGACTCGGCGGCGGACAGCAGGAAGGCGGCGAGGGGCAGTTTGCGCTTCACATCGGAGGCATACAAATGCACTGGGAGCACGCGGCGCAAGCATCAAGGGAAACAGGCGGGGCTGGGCTGGGCTGGGCTGGGCTGGGGCACGATGATGGTGGCAGTGACGCCTGCGGAAATGTGCGATGCCTGCGTCCACTTTGGCCACCGCCTCATTCTGCCATCGCGCTTTCACGTGCGCGGCGCGTCATCCGTCTGCGACACTCCAACACGCAACATGTCTAATTTTTTTTAACGTTTTTTTTTTTTTTTTTTTTTTTTTTTTTTTTAATATTCTTTGATCTAGAGTCCTGCAAGCACTGCCAATGTGCCTCATGCAGGCCGATGCCAGCTGACCAGGTCTTCTCGCAAATCAAACTCGTCGGCCTCTTGCTGGGGACGGTGCCATTTCCGAGCAGCCTCCGCCTTCATGTGCGATGCCTGCTGCTCCAGGCTCCCTCTGCCTCGTACATTTGGCGACCGGTTCGCCTTCATGTCCCCGGGACGCAGTGTTTCATGCGACTTGCGGCCCATGCTGCTGCCGCGCATGTGCCGAGATTCCTTCTCGCTGACCGATCCGCTGCTGTCATCCGCCCCGAACCGCAAGGCCTGAGGGCGTGTCTGCTGCGAGTATGCCTTTTCGCCCTCGCCCCAGCCGTCTCCGCCAGCAAATATGTCTTCGATGCATTCGTCTGCTTTGAGCTCGCCGGGCTGCGCGGACCAGTAGGCGGCGAGAGTGCGTCGGTACATGTCCTGGAGCTCGCCGGCCTCGCGTGACTTGTTCGTCAGCGAGGGCGTCACTCCCTGCTCTTCCAGCTCGGCCTGGTCGCCGGCCATGATGCCAGCGATGCCGCTAAAGACCTGCGCAGTCTTCAATGCCGGCGCGATAAAGTTCTTGTCGCCCTCGGTCTGCTTCATGTAGATGCCAATCTTGAGCGTGCTGTTGATCTTGCTGTCCTGCATGAGGTAGCGCCTGGTCACGCCCGGCTCTTCGCCCGCCACCGTAGCCATTTCGCTCTGCTCCACGTACTCGGCCAGGTTGAGCTTGACCGTGCCCAGCGTGATGCGTTCGCCCCTGCCGGTGCCATACTCCTGAATCACCTCGAACTCGGCCCAGCACTCTTGCAGCATGCCGTTCTTGTCCACCGTGAGCCGCACGGGGAGCGTGACGTCGTAGTCGTAGGCGACCTTGTGGTCCTTTACCTGGCAGCTGTCTGTGCGGCCGCGATGCTCGGCCGCAGTCGAGTGGGAGAGGTGCCATTTGATAAAGGATGTGCCCGACACGAGCGGGACGTTGTTCAGGTCGATGATCTGCTACCGTCAGGACAGGGTCGCGGGCGCCTTGCGAGTCGCTCACTCTCAGGTGCAGGTCAAACTTTGGCTGTGCAATCCGTCAGCCAGTGCAACGTCCATGTTCAAGCCGTGTCTTACTCGACGGTTCTTGGGTACTGCTATCGTGAGCGTGTGAGTCGCGAACGCGACGGTGCGGCGCATGGCCATTGCTCACCAAACGCTTGCATGCTGGAGAAGAGGAGGAGGCGGGCAACGGGCGCTATGTAGGAGGTCAAGGGACGACGGATCGCTCGTATTGGCCGTGTGACAGGGTTGTTTTGTGGTTGAGGAGCAGGAGCGTTGCTTTGGAACCGCGAAGGCATCAACTGGACCCTGCTCCCACTCTCCGCCCACGCCGCCCACGCCTCCCACGCCCACCTCCGCCTCATGTCCGCCTCATGTCCGCACCCTCTCCCTCCTCCATTGCAGACGACCACATCAGGCGACCATGCCACCAGACCCAGATGCCATCGCACACTGCGTGCTCCATGCCTTCGACCTCCTCCCTGAAAAGAGGAAGCCGCGACCCCGCAGTCACGGCGCACGAGAATGGGTACCCCTCGCCGGAATCGTCCTATCTAAAGGTAATCGCTCACTTGCATCCGGACCGCGCTATACTTGCTTATGCTCATGGACTAGCGAAGGCGGAACGCTCTTCTGTGTATCCCTAGGGTGAGCAACTATTCCTCCCGCGTCTGGCGTAGCATGCATTCGTAAAATGGCGCCCTCGTGGAGTCGTGAGCAGTATACATCAAGTAGTACACCCGAGCCGGCTATCCCTTTTCGCGATGACCGCGCCGCATCCAACGCCGCCCCGTGCCATTCTGCCGGCGAGTGAGACATGCCATCGGTAGCTTTAGTTCCTTTGGGCTATTGCCCCCCCCCCCTTCAAAAAAAAAGAAGCTGCCCAAAGTGCCCATGCGAGGAAAAATAAGCTGCCTGTCATGAAAGCATCACTGACCAGGCTAGAACTGGCATGAAATGTCTTCCTTCCAACAAACTACCCCTTGCAAAAGGCAACGTCCTTCATGACTGGCATGCCGAAGTCGTCGCTATCCGAGCCTTCAACCGCTTCCTCCTTGACGAATGTCTGCTCATCTCGTCTCCACCTTATCCAACATCCGACTTCATCAAGCAGCCGGACACTGAAGAGCACGCATCACAGCCATTCGCCATCCGAGACGATGTATCCATCCACATGTACTGCTCCGAAGCACCTTGCGGCGACGCAAGCATGGAGCTGACCATGGCCGCCCAAGAAGACGCCACACCATGGACCAGCGAGGCCCCTACCATCCAGGCCCTAACCTCATCGTCACCCGGCGTACAATCGGAAAATGAGAACAGTGCCAGCGCCCTGCGCGGCCGCTCAAACTTCTCCCACTTGGGCGTCGTCCGCGCCAAACCCTCCCGGCCAGACGCACCGCCCACGCTGAGCAAGTCTTGCACCGACAAGCTCGCGCTAAAACAGGCTACTTCGCTCCTCTCTTCCACCGCCTCCCTCTTCATCAGCCCCAAGAACGCCTACCTTGACACCCTCGTCTTGCCAGCCTCGCAATACGTCCCCCAAGCATGCCACCGCGCTTTTCTCCCCACTGGCCGACTCGAGAGTCTGTTCAGCTCGGGAAGTGAGCCATGGGGAGGCGGATATAGATTTCAGCCCTTCACTGTGCACTCGACGAGTAGGGAGTTTGCGTGGTCTCGTCGCGCCCTGGCTCCAGGTGACAAGGCGATGCCGAGTAATCTGTCCGCCGTCTGGACACCGCACTGGCAAGAGACGCTCATCGGTGGGGTTTTGCAGGGAAGAAAGCAACTGGATCCCCGGGGTGCGAGTCGCATCAGCAGAAGGGGCTTATGGATAGAAGGGGTGCGGCTTGCTGCCATGGTCGGTGGTGTCGTGTCGACAGTGGGGAGTGGAGCTTTGTTGAGCAAAGACGAAACCTATGGAGAAATGAAGGACAGCAGTCTACTCAAGGAAAGAAAAAGGGTGAAGGAGGATGTGCAAAGCGTGTTGAAGGGATGGCTAAGAAACACCGGGGACGACAACTGGAGTCTCAACGACGTCGTGTTACCTTGAATAAACCGTACCCACTTTCAAACTCCATTTGACACACACACACACACACACACACACACACACACACACACACACACACACACCATCATACATCTCTAATCCCATCTTTGCCCTCACAAAACGTCGTCCAAGCCCCCGTCCTCGGTCCCCACCGATCCCCAACCACCTCCAGCACACCAACCATGTCGACACCCCTCTTCCTAGCCCCTCCCACCCCACCATCATCAGCGTAATAAACCTTTGCATCCATCCGCCGCCTCGGCAGCCGACTAACCAACATGTGCACATCTGCATGCCGTGCCAGCAGCCCGTTTAACCCCGGCACCACTCTGTTGCTCGCAAACATGGACGGATGCGGAGCTGCCTCTCTCTGCTGATATTGCTGCTGTTCTCGCAGTGCAGCTTGGCTGCGGTATGATGGTGGTTGTAGAGAGGTGCGTGTTGGGGAGGTGGTGGTGGTGGTGATGGTTGTGCGCGGGAGGGTAGCGGGGTTTGCGAGCATGGTGTGCAGAGCGTGGGTTTTGGTGAGGGTGGCGAGGGCGGGGAGAAAGGTAGATGCTAGGGCGTATCCTGTGGGCTGGTGTTAGTCTTGGGCGCCGTATTGGCTGGAGATGGAATCGTGTACCTTGGATTGCGTCTTTTTTCAGGAGTGGGTCGAGTACTTGGCTGAGGTTGTCGATGAGGATGAACTTGACCTTGTTTTGCGTGCCGTCACCTGGTTTCCCGTCTGAGGCGTGCTTGGGA
Organism: Stemphylium lycopersici; assembly: GCA_003268315.1. Taxonomy (NCBI): domain Eukaryota; kingdom Fungi; phylum Ascomycota; class Dothideomycetes; order Pleosporales; family Pleosporaceae; genus Stemphylium; species Stemphylium lycopersici. The sequence continues at coordinate 26,861 of QGDG01000096.1, read as the reverse complement.
ATTTCAAAGCCAGGGGCTTGTTGTTCTGGTTCGGATGATGCGTTGGTTGCCTGGACTGCGGGCGCTGTGGGCACAGTGGTGGTGGTGGTGGTGGCAGCTTCGGATTCGAATAGCATGTCTTCCTCGTCGGCTTCATCTTCGCTATCCGCAACAAACGTTCTTTTCGCTTTGACTTGCTTCTCTGGCGGTCTATCCCCTCCCACGGGCTGCTCATCTCGTTTCTCGCTCTTCTCTTCTTCGCCGATTATGACCTCCCCACTCCTCCCCCCTTCCATCTCGTCCCTGATTTCCTCCACAGCTTCCTTCACTCCTACGAAATCGAAAACCCGCATGATCTTGACACGATCCAGTACCTTGGCCGCCACATGCTCGGTGCTAGCCCCGGATGCCAGGCCGGCAGTACTACAGAGGGAAGCCAGGGTATCCGGCTTGCGAGTCAGGCCAGCGACGATGAGCGTATACAGCCTCATGATGTCGAAATTACCCGTCGTATCTACAACAGCGGCTGTCGAGTTTTCATGTTGCAACAAACAGCTGACAAGGAGCGTGCTGCATATCTGTTTCAATCAGCCTCTCGTATAGATTTACACTTTGAGCGCATAGCCACCAAGCCAGCCAATGTAGCAATTTGGCATGTTTGTAGCTGCTCACCTCATTCGCGCCTGCACCCGCTTCACCACTGATCGCGATTATTCGCCCGCTTTCGAAACCACCTCCCAGCGTATCGTCTAAGCTCTTCACTCCAGTGCCTAGCCTCTCTTTCTCACTGGTCTTGTCACCAAGTCCAGAATTGCATACAGTTTCGAGCAAATCATCCAACTCTTCATCACTGATTAGCTGTGATGCCAGAATTGGCTCTGCCGGTCTCGCACTCGATGCCTGTTTGGCAGACGAATGTTGGGCGACGTTGGTCATCACGCCTTGATAATGTGGACATGGATGGAGCAGAGTTGGTTGTGATTAGGCTGATGGAAGCATTTCGGAAATGGTTCCGAGATGCATGACGCTAGTGCGGGGAGGAAGGCGCGTTCGCGAAAGGGCAAGACCGACACTCCTGGCTATCACATCACACCCGGGCATTGAACATGCGGTCTTGAGAGTTGCATTGGACGAAGGGAGGTAAGTCGGAGGGCTTCATGGTGTGGCTAGCACACGTGTGTGTGTGAGTATCACCCACGGCGGTTCGCTGACAGCACATACTGGCATGCCCTGTCAGCATTTGGCACCTGCCGTCAGCATGCATCAGGCAATAGCTCACTCACGCAGCCAAAGTGGCGTTGCTTCAGTCCCTCGTCGAGTGCCAAAGCGTCATATCAACGGTCATGTTATTCCATTGTTTGTTCTATTTACTGCTCGTGTTGCTCTTCCCATGCTTGTTCGTCGTGAACCAAAGTCCGTTCTCGCTGGTACAATCGCTCTGGTCGTGAATCGGTAGTCAAGCGTTGCGTGTCAAGGACAGGTGGTGGATGGAAACTTGTCTTGCCGCATGGTAGTGATGGTCGAGGACAAGAGTTTCTACCGATGATCCGTTAGTACCACGTGTCGAGCGATGCCTGGAGCTAGATAGGCTCCGTTGGGATTGATGCAAAAAAAGTAGCAAAGCAACATACATTTGCCGCAAGTGCAGGCACCCTGAGCGCAGCCGCAGTCGGCGCAAGTGCATCCAGCGTTTCCGCAGCCTCCCTTCATTTTGATATGTGTTTGGAAGTGGTGGTTTGGTTGTGTTGTGGAAAGGGTGATGTAATTTCGTTGCTTGGATTGTATGCTGGAGGTGGATGGAAAGCAGTCAGAGGGGCAGAAGCGGGGCAGCCTTTTTATGTGCTCAGACGCGACCGTCCACCAGCGACCAGCTGTTTTCGGGCAGCTCCATCTGCGACGCCAATAGCCGCACTTGCCAGAGCAGCTCCTGGACTACGACTCGGGCGGTTTCCCAAGGTTGCTCATTTAGGCGGGTCGGCCCTGATACTCAGCTAACCATTGGAGGGGAAATGCTGTGGGGAGTGGCTGCGGTGGCGAATCCACATGCTTGGTGAGGCATTGGCGGCTGCACCAAACCCTGTTTGAGCAAGTTGCGTGGGAACGGCTGAGTGGGGACAACCTGCATCATGGCCTGCTGTACTGCTACATGGGGCATGGACGCGTGGGACATGCAACTGACATAGCTGTGCCGCAACAACAAGTGAAGGACCTGGGCGGCCCACAGCTGCTGACACGGTGGAAGGCCTGCAGCGGGCCATGAGATGCATCTGCCGGCTTTCGTCATTGAACTTCAGGTGTATCATTCCCTCTTTGGTTGGATATAGTGAACCATTCTCCACAGAACCATTGCGCTATGCCGTGCGAGCCGTACAGTGGCCATCTTACGACTTCACCTGCTCGTCACGCTAACGTTGCGAGACGCAGTCTTCATGCGTTCCGAGGCTAGTGAAACTAAGACTCAGATCACACCTCGTTTCCCCATATTCGCCAGATCAATCACCTCCTCTTCAACCTCGGTCTCTGGCGTGTGTTTTCCTTTGGCGTTCTTGCCACCTTTTGCACTGGTCTTGACACTAGCACTCCCTCTCTTTGCCTCGTTTGTACCATCCTCATTGTCATCGTCGTCCCCAAACAAGAATCCCTTGCCCTTCATTCTTCTCTTCTCATCCGACGAAAATGTAGAGTGTGCGGTGCCTGACGCAAAGTTTGACGACGCCGAGTCTTCCCCCAGCATCCAAGAAAAGTTTGAAGAGGTAAGATGCGGTCGCGATCTAGGGGAAAGGGTTGAGGCCATCTTGGATGGCGGAGACAGTGCGCGCGCGGGTGGCGATGTCGGACGGGAACTCAGGGGAGAAGGGTCGTTCGATATGGTCGTCAAGGGGGCGGCTGGCTGAGAGCTTGTCGTCAAGGAAATGGGCGGGATCTTAGCGGCTTGTACTGGCTGCGCTAGGGACTGCGATACTGGGGAGGCCAAGGTCGCTGTAGCCTGTGCTGTCGAGGCCTGCTCTGTCACTTCATCGACCGGAAGCGGTATTGACGAATCCTCCAGGTATACCTGCACAAACTGTACCTTTGCAATAGCAAGACTAAGTGCCTCCATAGCTTCCTTCCCCTTCTCGTCATCCTTTTTTGCCCTTTGCGCCTCATCACGCTCTCTGTGATATTCCCACAAGTCGCCGACTGCAACTTCCAACATTTTGGCCAGGCTCTTGTTCCTGCGATCGAGTTCTTCCATTCTCTTGAAGGTGTTGGCTGAGTGCACTCGTTCGAGACTCGGTCGCCCGTTGGCCGCGGCAGCAGCCAACTGAGCAGGCTTGCGAAATTCTCTTCCGCCAGATCGTGGCGTAACTTGCCCGGAGCTCGCTCCTGACTGGTAAGCTTCAACGTTCTTCTTCACCTCGCCCACTGCATCTCGCAAAGCCTTCCCTACACCCCATTGCGATCCACGGTCCATGACATTCTTCGCAGCGCCTTGGATCAAGGCTTCAAAACCAGCACCTTGTTGGGTCACAAAGCTTCTAGGCGACCCCAGACTGTTTCGCGTCCGGCTTGAGACGAATGACGGTGATGGTGAAGGGTCGCGGGGGCTGCTCGCAGTTTCGGGCTCGATTGCGGGTGCTTTCTTCCCGTACCGCGTGACGACCTCTGCGCCGCCTTGGCGAGTGAGATGGTCGCGAAGATATAAAGCGTCCTTGATGAAGGTGTAGGGTGGGGTAGCGGGCTCTGGATATCTCAACAGAAAAGCAAAAGCCTCATTGGTATCGGCAGCCATCAGCTCCCACCGGATGCGCAGTAGCATAGCGACCGAGATCATGTCGACCAATTCCAGCGTGGAGTCTATGGCAAACAAAGCATCCCACATGTCGAAGACGGCGTCGAGAGAGAATTCGCGTCCAAACAGGAGGCGTATCCAGCGCCTGCACATGTCAGATGAGAGCGAGCGGTAGCCGATGGGCGACTTACAGGAGGAATATCTGGGGCACAATGTCGAGCTTCACCAGATGAGCATGCAATTCTGGATCCACCTTTGGAAGGTAATGCTCAAAGATCCTGGAGCTACGAGAGAGCATGGGTGTGTCCTTTGTTGTAGAGCCCGTGTCAGCTGGTGCGTAGAACAGCTTTGCTGTCTGCATGATGACCGAAAACAGCATGTGCGTGTCGTGCTCAATGTACGCAAAGTCCATCATCTCAGCAAGAATATGATCGCGTGCGCCGGCTTTCTGGTCGACAGCTTTCATGGCATCTCGTTCCACGACCCAGAGTACGGGAGCAAGTATCTCGTGCATGCCCTGCCGATAGCCAATGTTGGGATGCATCTTGCACCAAACAAACAATATGTCCAGCATCATGTTTTGCGTCGCAGGCTGGCGGAAGTATACATTGTCGGGCATGCATCGCTCAATGTCTTGGAAGATTTCGGCGCGGAGTTCTTCGTCGGCTCGGAGGGCTATCCACGGGGACTTTTAACGCTTAGTACTTGTCAATAAGTGATATGTCTAGTGCGCGCAACCGGGTGATGGGGTATACACACCTCTGAAAGCTCGCTCAATGGATCCACGGTCGACTCGAATTCATCCGGATTATGTATAGCGCGGAGGTAGTGCGACCGCAGCGACTCGTACGTCTTGCGCGCCTGGCTGAGGTGGGTAGGCCATGACGAGCGGTCGAGTGTCTTGAAGACGAGGAAGATCTAAGGATGCAATGAGTACGGGCCGGGGATGAATGGCTGTGGCGGATCGCACCTTCCAGCAGACTGACCGCAGTCCTGCGGTGATCTGGGGCTCTTTGTGCGAAGATACGTGGATCTTCAGATCGGTTAGAGAGTGGAAGTCGTCCAGCTGGCGCCAGTGCTTCCTAAGTAATGTTAACGCTTGAGTATTGGGGGAGGGAGGGGGTGGGCGCGAGAAGGGTGGCATACTCAGCCTCAGGTACGGAGCGCATGGTGCGGAAATGCTGCGCGAATGCTGCGGTGAGGGGTGTGAGTACTGGGTGGGCAACCAAGCACCCTGTTGGTAGCTCGCGAGGCTGGCCTATGCCGTGATGCGAGATAGCGCGACGCGGGGCAACTTTGGCCGAGACGTGAGGTCACGTGCAGCACCGAGGACCAAACCTCCGCTGGCGCTAGAAGCTGAGATGCTGACGGTTGATGCGTTGCTGGGTCGAGGGCTGCTACCAGTTCGCTTCGCTCGCGCGACAAGGAACAGGAATAGATCACGACGTCACTGTAACACGGATACGGGCAAACTTAGCATGTCACGATGGCGTCTAACACAACCAATACCCTAGTGCACCCAGGTGTGGTAGCCTGGCTATTGTCTTTTGCTACTACTCTCGCTAAGAACGGGAACGTCCATGGATCGTAACATGGCCTCGAGTGCTCGATCCGGCGTCTGAGAAGGCATAGCAGTGGCGACGCGCCTTATCTCGCATGCCCTACCCTGGCGCGAACCATTGCTGGTCGACCCAGGTTTTCCTCTGTCGACCAGGCTCGTTCTCGGCTCGTGCGGTTGCGCTCTAGTCAACGGCGATTGAGGGCTTCGGGGATACTTCGCAGTGACTAAGCCGGGCTATGCCGCGATCATGGACGACTTCTTGGCCCTCAAGCCCACGTGCGCTCAGTCCTTCTTCGCGGGTACCGCGTTGCGTTGCCCGTCTATGACCAGTCGGTCGACCAAGCCGGGTGCCAATATGTCCTGGCGAAAGCGCTCCTGCTGCAGCAATTCTAGCGCACGGAGCGTCGGGCCAGGGTGGCTGCGATGGCATGATCAGAAAGCTGGCGGTGTGAAGGTTTTGATATGGCGACGGCGAACCTACTGAAGAAACTTGGCGTACTTGGGGTCCTTGAAGTACTGCAAGTAGCCGAGGTAAGCCACAAAGTCGGGCTTGTCGAGCGTCTTCTGCTGGGCCAAGTAGTTGAGATAGACGGGATTTGCGAGGCACTGGACAAACTAGGCGCGTGTTAATGAAGATAAAACAGGGGCTAATGACATGGCAGGTATAGGGGAAATGCGGACCTCTAGCTCAAGCTCAAAGCGCGAGTATCCTCCTATGCCCGGCACATCTTGGATTGATTCTTGGGCCATGCTGCGACGGTGGGCAGTTTTTTGGAGGGGCAACAATCGCGAATGGAATGCCTGGGTGCAGGGCAGACAGGCAGACTGGCAGGCAGGCTGACAGGCTGAGACTGGAAGAAAAGCAATTCAGGGTCTTTCCCCGCAATTTCCAGGCTGCGAAGAGTCGGCAGCTAATCCGCTTGGGCGTGTGAGGCGGGCTAAGGATAGTGCACTTGCACAAACAGGTGCAAGGACGGCAGGGGGAGAGATGAGCTTAATGTGAGGGAGAATTGCAGATCAACCGTGTGGCTCGTCGGTGAAAAGGCTTCAATGGACGTCTCGGTCAGCCGACATGCGGCATGAAACAGACGGCAGCCCAGGACGCAGTGCAGCGTGGAAGCTTCGCGTGGCAGAGAGGCGCGATGCGGACGGCGAGTAGAGTGCCTAGGGAAAAGGCAATGGGCCATGGGCTGGCTGTCTGTCTGGTACCTTTGTACATGTCTCCCCCCCTCCCCCCTGCGTGACCCTCCAGCTCGGGCCTCGCAGGCCATCTGAACCCCACAGAGTGTGCGCGGTCTAGCTCCCAGCCCTCCCGTCCGGACAGTCTTTTTCACGGAATCGGCGTGTAAGCGGCCTTTCGCCAGCGCGCTCGTGACCCGGCGCCCGAATCACAGGCGGTGCCACGGAACGCTGTAAACACGAGGCCCAGTTCCAAGCTCCCCCAGCTCTCCTCTAAAAAAGCCCTAGGCCGCTCTTGCGCCAACGGACTATCCGCGCGACAGGCACTACTTAGAAGTGACTGCCCTCCCTTCTTCAGGACTGCCAACCGGTTGCTTTTTGACCTACTCGCTGCCTCCCCTTCCCATTCCACCACGCCCTCGACCATCTGCATTGCTGTCGTCGCCCCGGCCCTGTATTCACTAGACGTTGCATAGACTACTAACGGGCCCTCAAACACCAGCCTACCAACTCCCGCCCCGCCCGCCTGCACCCGCCGCCCTCAACAGCCAACAGGGCCCGTCTATCCTCAGCGTGCGAAACACCGCAGCAGCATCGGTATTGCCAGTCTTAAATTGCGCCCCCCCTTTTTGCTTCTGCTGCCCTACGCGAGTAGCGCAGGAACAGGACTGTACGCAGTGCGCATCCTCAGCCAGCAAATCGCACGGAGCACGCCTGTCGTCTACTGGCGCCAGTGTTTGATTGGGCCGCACAGCAGGGTTGTGAACAGCAGACGGCATCATGTTTGCAGAGCCGTCAATGCCAGGTAATCCCCCTTCGATCGCCTGTTTCACCGAGTCTTGGGTTGTGACGAAATTGGACGCGCCGCTGATCGCCCTCTCTTATCTACAGAACGCCGGCCGTCGCCTGGCCTGCAGCTCAACCTTTCCTCCAACAACCCCTTCCGCAGAGCTGCCTCGCCCGGATTCCCGTCACCCGCCAGTGTTACCGACCGCTCCAGCTCGGCCAGCAGACCAATGTCGCGCAATCCCTTCATCTCGACCTTTGAGGCCGAGTTCAACAAGGAGGCGTCTCGAGACCTTAGCGTCGACATGTCCAGAACCATGAAGGACTCTCCCAAGAAGTCGACCTTTGGCACCGCCGCCGAAGAGCTCTTTGTACGTTTGCCTCCCCCCCCCCCCCCCCCCCCCCCCCATTCACCCCCTTGCAGCCCAATGGCTGGTGATGTGACGGCTGCGTGCACTATCACGTCGCACAAGCTGCCCACCTTTTCGCGCCGCCGACAAACATGGCTTGCCTTTCTACTCCACCCTCCTACCCTCGGCAGCATGGAGCGATTCAAGCGCTTTGTGACCCAGTTTGCTGACTATCCCGCTCTCGCGCAGAACAATCTTACCATTGACGACAACGACAAGAGGCGAGCTCCCCCACGGCCAGCCGCCAGCCGCAGCGGCACCGACCCCCGTGCAACTCACCGCCCATCGCGCTCCGAGGAGGAGAGGCTGAGGATGCGTGAGGCCCCCCGAGGAGGCTCTCGACCTCGAGGGCCCCCAAGTCTTTCGCGCCCACCCCAGCTCAACAGTCCCGAACGCCGCGAGACCACCCGACGCCCACGACGCAATTCCGAATCCTCCATAATCGACCGCGGCTCTCTTGACCCGCGCGAAGAGCGCAGGCGTAGGGAACGCCGTAGGGAGCGCGATGAGCGTGCCAAAGACGCCAAAGATCCCAAGACTGGCAAGCGCGTCCGCAAGCCTCAAGGTCTCGACTTGATCGACAAGCTCGACGTAACCGGCATCTACGGACCCAGTATGATTCACCACGACGGCCCCTACGATGCTGTACAGCCCCACCGCAACCGTAAGAAGGACCAGCGTGCACCAATGGAAGCATTCCCCGTCGGCTCCGCCAACAACTCGCTGGGTGGCGCCGGACCGCTCAACACAAAAATCGATCTTGACAGGATCCACGGCAGGGGGGCCGAGGGCTTTACCGACTTTGCTAGTGCTGAGTCCGAGTGGAAGAAGCCGGCAGCACAGACGGCCGAGTACAGTGCAAAGAGCCGCGATGACATTGTGCACGGCGAGCAGAGCAACGGTCTTGGAACGTCCACTTTCCTCGAGGGCGCACCGGCGTCTCGCAGGGCAATTCAAGAGGAGAGCGACGCTCAGCGGCAAAAGGCCTTGGCTGAGAACGGTCTTGGCCGCAAGAAGTCCATTGCTCAACGATTCCGTGGCATCTCGCAGCCTCGACGCTATGGCGACGGCTCTCGCATTACTTCACCAGATGCGCGCTACGGGGGTGCTACGAGTCCAAACGGTCCTTATAGCGCCGGAGCTGTAACGCAGACCAAGGCAAACGAACAGAACCCATTCTTCAGCGACGACTACGACAAGGCCTACGACGCCAAGGGCGCCTCCGTCAGAACCGGCGAAGCCGATGGCAAGTCCGGAGCTTCACCACCTCGTGGCGCCGCCCTGCAACGATCCATCACCACGGATAGCGTAGGATCCCCCACTGGAGAAGCCAAGCCAGCTGGTGGTGGCTTCCTCAACCGAGTCAAATCTCTGAAGGGTGGTCGCCGACGCCCTGCTTGAAATGTTCATGGCAACGGTTGAATTATCGGGTCCGCCACCCCGGAGCCCTTGTTTTCGACTCTTCAATTCAAGGAACATCACGAAACCCATAGCGCCACAACTACCGAACCGGGCCCAGCCCTCGCCCGTGCTTATTTCTCCTACCGTCACACCTCTACCCGGGGATGTACACTTTCCTTCTGGCACCGGAGCAATCGGCATCTTGACATTGCAGGAGGTCTGGATACCACTCAAGTGTAACAGAGCAAGGGCGCTTCCCCAAACTTTTCACAGAGAACCTTGACTTTTTCTCTTTCTTTTTCTTTCTTCAGTCATCCAACATTGAACGCACCTTTCTAATATGAGGGGGAGGTTTGGCAAATTTGTATAGCATTTCAGACGACAGGTTTGCATTTGCAGTGGTAGTGGTGGGTAAGTTGAAGCGGAAATGTTGGGAAGAGGAGGGGTGTAGAGGGGCGATTATACATGTAGCTTATATCAAAACTCATTGAAAGACGATTGTGCATACCATGATACACTGCAAAGACGAAGAAATTCCGGTCGGTAAAGTGTACATAATTCTTCCGATCTGCGCATCATGTGTGTACGCGTCTCTTGCGTGTGGTGCAATGTGACATGAACGCGCAAACCCCACCCACGATCGTCAAGCAAAACCCCATTGATGTTCAGGGGTTTTGGCCTAGCATCTCACTCACCAAACTTGACGTAGCATACGTAGCAAAGGAAATTTGGTCCCACCCCTTCTTTGCCTCTTCTTCACCTCTCTTTATCTCTCTCTCTTTTTTATTTTCTCTCTCTCAACCTTCAATCTTAGACTTGAGCCAGCTCCTCACCCACCCACCCTCTCCGCATCCAACCCAACCTCATCATTGCCACAATACACACACGCACATGTCATGTCCGCCATGCAAAGCAAAGCAAAGCAACGCAAAGCAAAGCAAAGCACCACACTACTCAAGCACATTCAACCTTGGGCCGGCTTATGCAACACGATGGTCGTTTCGGGCCATTTCCATTGCTGATCTCTTTTTCTCTCTCTCTTTTTCTCTTTGTCTGTTAGCGCCCCGTTGATCGTCCATTTCTCTTTCCTTTTTTTCCTTCTTCTTTTGCGGGCAGCCGGTGTGATGAGGATCGGCTGGCAAAGTACCCAAGTGCGGCGCAGCTAGTGTGGGCTTGCGTGCACACCTGGCCATCTCATGTGCATGTTCGTGTGTGGCGCCTACGTGGCTGGTGCAGGTGCAGGTGCAGGTTGGGGGCGGAGGTGAGCGTGTGGCTGCTGACGTGGCGTTTGGGAGAAGAGAAAGGTAGGATCAAGTATGGTGTACGCACTTTGGTGAGTCGTGATGAATATAGTCTACTTTCATTTGCAGCTAACAAAAAAAATGGACGCTTATGGTGCTACCATCCTCCCCTCGAGCAACATGAGCATCGTCTGAGCAAGGCAGCTAGACGCGAGCACATGTACAGGATGGCTGCTTCTACCAGGTTCTCAACATTGTACCGAAGACTGGACGAGAGGATTGCTGTCATCATCACACTTGACAAATGGAATGGCGTTGCTGATGGTGATTCGCAAAGTCCAAGTGTCGCTAAGAAAGAATGGATCAAGTCGAATGAAGGAATAATATTGTACTTGATGTAAAAGACTTCTTTCTCGCCTTTACTATCGCGAAGTCTGCATGAGCTGTAGTAGTCCTTCTGCAGCGTCGCCCTTGACGCCGATACTATTGGATGCAATGTCGCCTATGTATTGCTGCTGTTTCAGACGCTGCAGTCTCTCCCGTGCGGACTCTCCTCTCATATCGGCTTCGTCAGTCCTATACTGCCCAGGTTGTATGCTCGAGTCGTGTGGCATTTGGTAGTGATTCCTCTGTCGGTCTGATGACATGAGCTGATCTGGCGTGACCGAGTTTGGTAAGTCAACGCCCGGGGGCGAGGATGAGATATGGTATTGTTGTACCGTACGTGACGACGTGGGCATGTTGCCTTGGGGCATGGCGAACTGGACTGGGGCGGGCCCAAGTTTACTAATGGGACGAAAGGGGTCGAGATTCGCTTTGACAAAGACTGGAGCTTGTTCGCGTGCCGGTGAGGATATGGTGATATTCGGTACGCGGTGGGTGCTTAGAGACTCGCCAGAAGAGGTCATGGCAGTTGATCTTGACGCGTGGAGTGCGTCGGACGAATACAAGCTGCTGGCCTCGTAGGGAGCGATGATGTCGGCGTCACGTCTGGTGACCTGATTTGTTTTGACTTTGTACAAGCCAAACTTCAAACGCGTGCGAAGTTGTTCGGCTCGTGACTTTGTTTTCCCCCCTCCGGCTGCTCGGGCAGGCGCGAGTGTCGGTGAAGACGCAGGCGCGGGCGCGGGCGTGTGCACGGACACTGACGTAGCTAGACGTTCTAGTGGTTTGTCATGTTCGCTCTTCTGACTCGCGCACATTTCATAGTTGAGGAAGTCGGAGAAGGACTGATTGCTCTTCTGGGACGCTTGTATGGGCTCTTGTACGGGCTCGGGCGAAGGTGAGGGCGTGGCGCGTTCTGTGGGTGAGCCCGGGTCTGCGAGGCCAATGGGGTTGTTTTCCTTGCACATGTTAGTGAGGTGAAGAGGCGTGGGCAATGGTGGGCAGTCTAACGGTATGTCTTTGGATGGCGTCGGTCGTCAGGCGCATGCCCGTGTTGGGTAATGTCTCGTCGCGTGCGTGGGCGAGTATCTTTGCGTTCTCAATCGTCTCGACACCATCAACCTCTTCTATGCCCCGCTTCTTGCCCTGGGAATTTGCATTGGGCGTTGCCAAGTTCTCTTTGTCGACGGTAGCTGCCGGTGTATGCGGGGTGACTTGCTTCAGCGGGCTGTGGGCCCGAGCGACTTCGGACGCTTCGTACTTCTTTGTCTGGCTTTGGGGCGTATTCAAGGCCTTTGGGGTGAGGTCGCCCAGCACGCGTCGCGAAGAAGTTTGGGTGGGAGTATGGTAAGCGGCCATGTTTGGCCTATGTGGCGTCGTGGCGCTCATGTTGTCGCTGCGATGCGTCGTATCTTGCGACGCGTTCACGGGAGGCGGAATGACGCGCGGGGATGCGCTGCAGTGTCTCTAGGTGGGAATGCTAACCGCAATCTAGCAATGCTGTTGCTTGTATCTGCGCCCTGGACAGAGAACGTTTGGAACAAAACAGGCGTGTCTAGAGAGTGGTGTGGGAGCAGTCGCGTCGTGGTTGGGGGAGGCGCATCACAGACACTAGCCGACGCGATTGGGTGGCATGTCAGGGTCCAGCTTGGCGGGACTGCGGCCTGCCCTAACGCCTTTTCCCACTGCGCGTCTACACTCCACGCGTCTTCACTCTACGCGTCTGGTGAGAGTCGAGATGCTTCCGCCATCCAGCAAGCCATCCGCGACTCTCTTCGTCATGGCACGATGCTCACTTCGGTTCAGCGTAGCGTCAGAACAGATGGCGTGATGCGAAACATGGCACGGCATTGCCAGAAAGTCGCACACTAATGCATTCTGCGACTGTTACTCCTGGGCTTGCGATCATCTTCGCTGCCCGTATCCAGCATCCCCGCATCTTCCCTAGTGAGGCTAATTTGCCGAAGATTGGCCCTGCACGATAAGATATGGCCCTTGGTGTGCACCTGCCTCTCCAACCCTACAACTTACGTCATCACCACAAAAGCATAGACTCGCTCGGACGGCTCCACCATGTCTCGACTCGTAACACCTATAGGACTATACTGTCGCCCAAGGCTGCCTATCTTGTAAACTGTCACTGCACTTCCGAGCCGTCTCACAGTGAGTGAATTCGACCAAGTCGGCCACGGCGAAATACCCTTCACTCCAGCAACATGTGAGTTCTGCCTAGTTGCCTTGTCATGCCCCTCGCTGACGCCGTCGAGCCTCGCACTATGAAGGGCTTCCTTCAGAAAGCCAAGGCCGAGCTCAAGAACTTCTCTCAGCGAGACGCCGAGCCTGTAAATGCGCAGGAGCACCATCAACATTACTTTCCTCCCGTGCAACATCACAACGGCCAGAGTTCTGATCACCGACAACACGGCATCGCCGACCCTAGCCCTCTAGACATTGTCCGCTATCGCTACCACCATGGCACAAATCTCGGATCTGTTTATGTCATTGAACGCTGGCTTCAAAACTCTCGGTTCCCTGAAGGCGCCGAAGGATCAAGTGAGCTTGCAGCTGTCCAAGCTTGGGTTGATAAGATTGGCATCGCCGAAACGAAGCAGAAGTTTGAGGACCATTGGGCGAACATCGTCTCCGAGAATGCCATCGGATGGCTGGCTAACGTAGCCAAGTGCACTACGGTTCGCTTGCCTATTGGCTACTATGACCTACCAGGTGCCGTCTTCACACAGGGCACCCCCTTTGAACCCTACGCTCAAGTCTACACCGGAGCATGGAACAGCATCCGCACGCTGATCCAGCGGCTACGCACGCGTTCTATCGGAGTCTTGATCGATCTCCATGCACTCCCAGGAGGCGGCAACGCACAGGAACATTCGGGCACAAACAGCGGTCGTGCTGAACTCTGGACCAACCCCGCAAATCGCTCTTTGGGCGTGCGTTGCTGCCAGTTCATCGCTGAAGACACCAAAGCCGGGGCGGAAATTGCTGGTATACAACTCGTCAACGAAGCCGAATGGGAGTCAGAGCGTATGTATGAGTGGTACGACGAGTGCATTGCCGCTGTTTCAGCCATCGACCCTGAAATGCCTATCATCATATCTGATGGCTGGAATCTTGCCAAGGCAGTGGATTGGTCGCTCCAGAAGAACTCAGTATATGCCCACCCACAATGTCCGGTCGTGATCGATACACATTACTACTGGGCTTTCACTCAAGAGGACAAAGCCAAATCTCCACAGCAAATCACCGAAGAAGCTGGCACCAAGCTGGGACAGTTGGATGGTAAAGAAGGCTCCGTTCATGATCGTGGTGCAGTCCAGGTCATTGTCGGCGAATATTCGTGCGTTATGACTGAGGACTCATGGGCCAAGGGTGACGGGGTACCAAAAGAGGAGCTAGTAAAACAATTTGGCCAAGCCCAGAGCAGAAGGTATCAAGAGCGAGCTGGCGGTAGCTTCTTTTGGACGTGGAAAATGGACTGGATGCCGGGCGGCGAATGGGGTTTCAAGGCCAAGACAGAAGATGGAAGCATCGTACCTCCCAACTTCACGTCCATGTCCGCTGATCTCAGGCATGCCATGGTCGAAAAGGCTCGACATGAAAGAGAGGGCCACATGCATAAAGCAATTCAGCAACACGTATCTTATTGGAGTGGCGTGGACCCAAACGGTCAGTACGAACATGAAAAGTACGAGTACGGTTGGCAAGTCGGATATCAAGATGCACTTGCTTTCTTTGAGGGTAGAGACACTCGTGGTGACAAGATTGGCATGCTCGAGCTTTGGATTCTGAAGCGGATCAGAGAGAGTGGCTATAGAGGTGGCTTCACCTGGCTGTTTGAGCAAGGGATCAGGAGAGGTGTGCATGACTGCTACTCCGCGGTCGGTATCTGAGTGTCGTCATGCAAGGTCCACATAACCTGCATTCACTGTCGTGGTGTGTTTGCTCGGCAAATACCCCGTCACGGGTTACCACTCACTGGAAGCAAATGCCCTCCAGTCAGAAATCGAAGGTTTTGGGTATCGGTGGAACAGTGACAGCGAAAACTTGCCTTATGGAAACGAATGAACCCGCCTCGGTCTTCGGGTGTATCCTAGCATTCCCTCTTTGAATCAACTGTTTACCATCCCAACCAGCCAACTTTGTCTTGCGCTGGCTTTCATCTACCAGGCCGGCCCAAACTAACGAGCCTCGATCAACTTATGCCCACGGATACCACCGATGACGCTCTCGGCGAGGCGCCATCTTTACTTCGCGATACAACCGAAAGACGACAGTACCAAGCATATTGTGTCACGGAAGCTTCCTCACGCCCTCCAAGTCCAAACCCTCTTATTCCAAGCCCACTACGAATAAACGCAGCGCCTTTATCGCGAGTCAACCACAGCACTCGAGACCTGGTGACGGATGCCCCAGAACAGAATGCTTCCCCTAATCAGGCTGCGACAAACAGTCCTGAGGCATGTGTCAATTTTGCATCATTGCTCAAGACGAGAAAATTTAGCAAAAGACAAACGCAATGGGCCAATCGAGTGCGAGCTGAGGAGACTACAATACCGGCAACTTCGGATCACATCACACAGCCTGTCATTTCACGCGGCACCTACTTTTTAGCGGCAAGAGAGGTCACAACGTGCGACCAACATTCATCCCACCTTCGGGTGCAACGACTTAAACCTGTTGACGGCGCAACAAGACATACAATTCTACGTACACCAGTTCCACAGAATAGCGCGGATTCAAGTACGGGCTCTCGCCCGCTGCCCCCATTACCAATTGAAGGTGTCGCACTCGGAGACAAGCGCCATGAAGAATATGTGGATGAAGACAAACCAATAAGTGTGGCTACATTTGAGCCATCTTCGGCGCGACCAGAGAGCTCACCAGGTGAAAAGTTGGAGTTTCGGGATGGTGTAACCTCTGCAACAACAACTCAAATCACCTCCGAGCTGCGCCGCAAACCCTTGCCAGTCCAGTACGAAGAGTATGAAGGAGAAGCGCAACGACGAGGTCCCACACCTGAGCAATCTTTGCTGCCCATGTCGACACTGCCACTACGCGACGCAAACGTCCATGGCTCCAGTCAGAGGCACTGGGCAATAGCTCACGGTCGTACGCCACCTCCGCCGTCTGAGGAGTCATATGTCCCTCGCGGTCATTGGTATGATACTGATGAGAGGGTGTTCGTGGCCCGGAAAAGATCACTCAAGGATGCAAACTCGAAATATCAAGTCGGTCAGCTACCGCCACGAGGCTCCGATATCTCAACGCGATTACTTTGCCATACCAACAACAATGAAACACGCTTCGACCGTTTTGCACAATCATATTCAACTCCAGCGCCACCGTCCTATTTCTCCACAGACGCGCAGAGTGGTCCACGACCTCCACCCTGGGGCTGCTACGAAGATCTCGCAATACAACGGCGACAGCGCAGTGAGTTGAGGGAGCGCGTGCAGAATTTGGCGCACAAGACGGCGGTCGATAGCATGTCGACGTATCAGAAATCGCTTTCCACTGATTCCCTGAGCAAAGAGCCAGCGCGAGAGGTGGAGGAGTATAGAGAGCAGATTCTCACCGTGTATCCGGAAATGGAGTTTGACGGGGCTGCTGGCGGGAATAAAAGGCGCTCTTGGTGCTGTCTGGTCATGTAAAGCGTAGGTGGAGAGAATACCGGTTTTGGCAAAGTGTTCTCAGGCTTGAGAGATGCTAATGAAACTGCCAAGTAAGGAGATTTAAATCCCTTGTTTCCCATTAAATGGAACGTTTCCTGATTTGCGTAGGTCTGTCACACTTCTTCATATATTGCAAAAACGCGGTCATTTGGCAGCTCTAGAAGCTGGGCGTTGAGTTGCGACAGGACTTCTCAAGCATTCGCGATTTTCAGCAATACATCGAGTTATCTCGTAAGCTAAATCCGTGACTTTTGCTATGATCCTATCATCATCAACCCAAAGTCTAAATCTGGCCGGACTTCTATTATTTGAATTTTCTCAGAGTATCTCTGAACGCCTACTCTGGACTACGTAGGAAACTGACCGTACTAGATCAACATAATTAATCTAGCTTCTATGATGCAAAAAGAAAGGCATCCATCACAGATGCTATGTCGGTAAGAATATTATTTGAAGTGATTCTATTTCCTTCATTGTGTAACATTCACATTAGGATGTCCCCCGGGAATTCAGTACACGAATGGGAGACCCCTGCTGACTTGCAATTAAATTGGGCAGGAGGGTATGGTGCCCTCTCTGCTATGATATTCACAAGCCTTGCGCGCTAAGAGCACCTTCACACATTCTACAAACACAGTTTCGAAAGTGCGACATATGGCCGCCTATAAAAACGACTATCATTTCGATCCTAGAAGCTCAATAGGATACAGACTATCGGTTTTATTCACGATTTCTTTTGTACGAGCTTTAACACCCTAGTCTGTTACTTACATATACCGATATTCGTTCCAGCTTAAACACTACATTCGTCTCGCGAGCACGTACAACATGCACATTCCCACCCACAGCCTGCAGCTTCGACCAAAGAGCTACACTACCTCTCTGCCCAAACACCACTCCCAACCGACTACGCCTATCACCCCAACAAGCTCAATCCAAACCCCGCAACACGACGAGGCGAAACCAGCACATCGTCAACGCTTTAAAATCAAGGAAAAGCGCAACATAAAGCTTGGTGTTGCTGTTCTTCGCACAGTGAGCAAATGGACGGACAAGGCGGCTTCGACGCTCGAGAAGCTTGAGGTGCAGGACACTACCTCAGCGAATGGTCGAGAGAGGGAGCGGGAGATACATTTGAATGCCGTTGGAGGAACAGTGGGAGAACATGATCATCATGCTTTCAGGGAGACTGTGGTATCAGATCAGCCTAGCACCAAGGAAGAGGTTGCTAGGAGTGAGCTTGGAGCAGTGCGGGGAGGCCAAGTACAAGTAATAGAGGACGGCAGGGCGGCAGAGATGACTTGCAGCGAAGAAGCAAAGGCCGATAGTACTCTGGTGGCTAAGGTGCTAGTGTGTCAGGTACATGAGTCTGCTGCTGTCGTTGCTGAAACAGAAGCGCACCATGGCAAGGAATACACTGACAGCGAGAGCGAATCTGCTGACACATCAGACGAAGGAGATGAAAGTGATGATGATTCGGATGAAGATAGCGAGGACGAAAGCGTCGAAGCGATGCTTGCAATTCTTTCGTCTACCCAGAAATAGCATCCAAGGGAAGAGAAGGTGCAGGTACTACAACGTACTCCGGAAAAGGGTGCAGATATTCAGTTAGCAATAGCAAAGGGAGCGTATCCATACAAGCTTGGTATAGGAGTAGGGAATAATGAGACGCAGTGCTTTCGCTTAAGAATGAATAGATGCACGCATAACCTGAACTATGATGGTGTGGCGTGTGATACTGCAGGCTCAAAGCGCTCATTTTCCTCTCAATAGCATGCATGTCTTCTGTCGTGCGAGCCTACACCACTTGTACCACAAAGCCTCGCCACGACGTACATTGTGGAACAAGGCCACATTCCATCTGTGACCCCTCTTCCAATCAAGTCTAAAAAACGCAGAGCCATCGTGAAGCCCGCAAATGAGGCACCCAAGCCATGTGATAACGACCACATTGCCTTCACCTCATCTCACAACACTGATGTTGTAGCCTGCAGAGTAAAGCTTCACTTTAATGCAAATTACCTCTGGTATCATATCCTTTCTTCTTCGACAGAAAATATAGCTACTTGCGATTCTTTCCCACTTTTCAACCCGTCGAACAGACCATCGCCCGTTTGCGCATATTGCCAGCCCACGTGGCAATGCAATTTTGACTTGAGCACAACACGACTCTTAATTTACTCGATCCGCATTCACCTTCTCTTCTAGCATCCGCCGCGCTCATATCGCTTCAACACAGAAAAGTGCTTGATCGGCAGTCATCATCATCATAACCATGTCCACACACTTCCGTCCACGCCCGCCTAGCTCGGCACCATTAAGTCCTGTGCGCCCTGCCTCAGCCCGCTCCACGATTCGCGCCATCACGCCCTCTCCGCCGCCGAGCTTGAACGAGGCTATGCGCTTACAGTATGCAGGCTCTGGTATACTGAGTGAGATATCAAGTGACTCACGAGGGCGGCTGGATGCGCGACCCAAGAGCGATGGGTTCAAGCACATGCAGGCCCAAGGTTCCGATGGCGGAAAGGCAAACGACAGAACGAACATGACTGAGGGATCAAAAGCAGGAAGAGAAGGCGGGTTGAACAGAAGAACGTCACCAGCCAAGCGCGAATCTCAAAGTCAAGGTCCGAGAAAGAGACCATATAGTAAGCCGGCGACCCTGCCTCAAAACTCCGAGCAGCCACTAGCAAATCTTGCAATGGACAAGGGAGAGGAGCAAGGAAAGAAACACTTGCACAGTGAGAAGGTGCAAGGAGGCGGAGACAGCGACACCCACACGGATTGTCCCGAGACACCCACACCGATGACGTCCTTACAAAAGAGATATGCTTACCTTCCCATGGGTGCTCCCATATCATTTGCTCGTTCCAAGGGACCCGCAGACACTAGATCAAACCCCTCAGTAGCCAACAATTCTGCAGCGGCGAAGATGAACAACAGCATCGATGACTCATCATACTCGCGTCCAGCATCCAAACCTAGTCATTTCAGCATCAAACACCCCCTGGCGGAGCCTAGCCATGGAGATTTGCGAACATATGCCGAAGCGCGCCGGGAACGCCTTCGAACTGCCAAAGCCGCACAAAATGTAGAAAAAGCGCAGCCTTCGCCCTTGACCGAAATCGGCCAAAACCCACAGCAGATTGGGCAGGATCCAGCCTATGCTGACCGTTCATGGCAACTGGAAGCCAGGCTTCGGGTTCCAGAAATATGGGAACGTAGAGCTTACGATAACCACACGCACTTGTCGCCGCCACAGGCTGCCTACGACCAGAACGCTCCGTTACGTGGAAGTTCCCCGTCTACCGCGAACCCCACTCGCCACGCCTCCATATCCGCGGTATCGACTGTTTCTGGCGGGACGGCAAATTCCAAACGCAGTGTTTTCAGTACGCTAGGGAGAGATGAAATGGAGAGGAAGAAGGCGCTTGTGGAGAAGGATCAGGGGCCGTTCAGCAGGGCAGTTAGCATGGCGGACCTGAAGGAGACGAGGAGGAAAATTGGTGCGGGAATTCAGGGGGATGAAGACGGTGGGACAGATGCACGTAAGAGAAAGGACAAGGGTAGGAGGAAGGGACTTTATAGGTTCGGTTGTAGTTGCCTTGCCATGTGAATTGTGGTAGTAAGGGTCAGCACGTGGCTGTAGCGGCGGTTTGAAACGTCATTTAGTGACCCAGAGCTTGGACAAACCCCAAGGCCTGGTGAACTGGATAAGAATAAGGCAAGGTCGAGGGGATATGTTTATCAATGTTGGTTCTCCGAATGGGCCAAGTGTACAAAATTGGAGCTTGAAACAAGAAGTCGTCATCAAAAGAGCCATAGCTCATGCAAATGCTGTTCAAAGCGCTTCTCTGTACAAACGGCACATGCGACTGCTCTCCGATAGCATCGATAGCGCTCAAGTGACAAAAGATAGGGCCCGGGAACCCCAACTCCCTTCCATTTCGAATGATACAGGTCTGAAGACGCAAAGATTAAAACGTCAAAACAACGCTTTATCGCCTGTGATGAGGTGTGGGCGACCCGCTGCATGTCGCTAATTTCAATGCAAGCTGTTCTCGTCGATGTGATGGGATATGAAGTGATGCCAGATCTCCCTCGCCCTCACTAAACGGCGCCTTGGTCGCTACCGGACCGTATAGTAGCTGTCTTGGCAGTGTGGAGGGGATCCTGTGTACGACTAGGCGGCGCCTCAATCGGGACCGGAAGGCTGCGGAGATATCTTGAGGGTGTCTGAAGTAGTGAGGGTGGAGATGGCATGTCGCGGATTCGTTATACGCTAATGCTAACATCGCTTCTTGGATGAAGATTCAGCGGCGATATCGAGGGCTTGAAGAATGTCGGTGCCGAAGACAACGGTCATGTAGGCAGGGAAGATGACCCAAAGGCCACTGAAAAGTGTTAGCAACATGTCCTGAGCGAGATTGAATGTAAATGGGCAAGGGGCAACAGCTTACTTCATGACACCATAAAAGAAGAAAAGCGTCAAAAAGTCGTTATGACGAACGTTGGCGAAGCTGGAAAAGTACTCATTAAAGTCTGATGTCATTAGCACGCCGTCTCCAGAATGCGCCGCATGCATACTTACAGTATAACACCGTCTTGCTCAGCGTCATGACGGCCGCTGCAAAACCAATAAGGAGAGCGCGATTACCGGTCTTGCCGCGCACCTTTACTCCCCCAGCGAAGAACTTGCCCACACCCTGGATCAGCTGCACACCGGTGCCCCCAGTAGTCGGCACACCGTGATTATATACGATCAAAGCGTAGAGGCCATATAGCACGAGCTCGACAGCATTAAGCGCGCCCTGCGCGCCACCAAATCCATCCTTGTTCTCCCATCCGGGCCATCCATATACGTGATCGATACCGGCGTAGATCTCGTATGGCTTCCAGATTGGCCATTGAAGCGCACCGCCAGCCATGGTGTGCGGGCGCAGCAAAATGTACAACGTGTCCCATAGTACAAGTGGTATCGACACAGCCAGCCAGATAATGGTAAGGTTGGAGGCGGTATGGCACCATACTGGCTCGCTGATTTCGCTAGGGGAAGGAGGGATTATTTCGGCGGCGACATTGGAGGCTGCGCGTCTGGCGAGTGACTTTGCAGTAGTCGGCGACGCGTTGAAAACTAACGGGGATGTCGGGGCAGGCGATGCGGTTGAGTTGCGCGATGATCGCGGCGCTTTCTTGGTGGGCGACGGTTCGCTTGCGGGGAAGTCGCCCTGGGGATGCGAGCGCGTCGAGACCATCTTGGTGAGCGAGAACAGGCGGCAAAGGTTTGGACAAGGAATCTCACGTCCCTCGTAGCATGTACAAAGCGCAATGGCGAAAGAAGTGTAACGTGTTGGGATGATGTGAAGAATGCTGCACATCTTGAACCAGTGGGGATAGAGCGGGACCTGCTTTACCCGACTGAGCTATGCTCAATGTAGAAGGCGCCACCTCTGTCTCGAACAAGTAAGCAACGCACTTTTACTAAGACTATAATAAACTTTAGTTAAGTTATAACACCTTAACGTAATAGCGTAACATAGTTAACGTGTTTTATCACTCAGCGGGCCACATTAGTTATCAGGCCACCCCACCAAAGCCGACGCGACACTCTACATAATAGCTCCATAATAACACAAGATAATAGAATAGAGTTTTATAGATAGCTAGTCTATTACTATCTATATAAAGTCCTAGTGTGTTCTTAGACGTAGCACTTTGTACATATTAGTAGTGCGCGCTAACGTTCTTAAGTAGCCTACGCTTAATTAACCTCTACAGCTATCCTTTCTACCTCTATAGTAAGCTGCTAGCCTTACTAAGCCTATAGCGCTCCTCTACAAGCTATATATTAACGCCTCTAGTCTTTTCTACGTTACTAGCGCTCGCTAACTCTACGCAGCTTTCTATTCTCTTCTATAAGTATTATTGCTAATTATATTATAAGCTAAGCGCTTTTAGTAAGCTAGTAGATAGTAATACTAGTTAGGCTCTCTAATTTCTAGCGTAGTTACTCTTAGAGATAGTATACCTACTACTAAAGCTGCGCTACTATACGTAGTATCTCTGCTATCTATATAACATTATTATCTGCTATTATCGCTTATAGAGACAGCGTCTAGACAATAGTAAGCGATAATAGAACGCGGTCTAGATAGGGAGGGATAAGTCCTATTACTTAGAAGCTAGCTTAGATGTTCTACTCTATAAATACTACTAGCTAGATCTATATATAGGTGGTGAGGAAGTCTACCTTATTAATATAGTAGACGCCTTAGCGAGCTAGCTCCTAGATCTCGTGACTATACGCTCGCTTAAGTAGGGAGAAGCAGCTTATATTAAGAGGCTAGAGGAGGTAGGAGGTATAAGGTAGTATATAGAGAGTAATAATCTTATTCTCTATATAGTACTAGTCGAACTTAGGCGTAGCGTGGCTACTATAGCTATCTAGAATAAGAAGCTAGTAGACTCTACGCGTACGAGAAGCTGTATACCTATTAAAGTGCTTTACCTACTTAACGCTAAGCTTATCTGTTATCTAGTTGTTATCTAATACAGTAAGCACCTAGTCTAGCGGGAGGTGTTAATACTAAGTAGCCTAGTAGAGCTTCCTAGATAAGATTATAACTAGTAGAAGACACTAGCTAGCTGCGTTAATATACTTAATAGTTATGACCTAGTCTCTGTTACCTAGCTATATAGTAACTGCTTAACCTACTATATTAGAGCTAGTAACTACCTTAGACGTCGCTACGACGCCTATTATAAAGCTAGTCTTATTAAAGTTATATACGTCGTTGTCTAGTATACTATACGCTTAGCGCGTCTCCTCTATAAGCTTAAACTACGCTAAGATTACAATAGGATCTTTATAGTAAGCGCGCTAGCTATAGAACTTCCTATTCTACTTTATCTATAGCTTAGACTAGCTATTAATAAAGCGCGACACCTAGCACTTGCCTATAGGTAGGGGAGGTGGCTCTTAGCCACGCGCGGCGAGTAGAGCGTCTGCTATCCGTCGTACGTTAATAACGTAAGGTAGAAAGCCTTATTAGTTAAGCTCTAGAATCTAGTCTATAAGAGACTATTCCTTAATAGGAGATAGCTTTCGTTTCTAGGCGTTAGTAACTATCTTAGGTAGAGTTCCTTAGAGGCGGCGTTAAAGCGTTATATAAGAAGTATTATATAGCTTTATAGCCTTACGTTAGCTCTTAATTTAGCCTCTTTAAAGTAATTAAGATATAAGAAAAAGTCTACCTTCTTTTTAAAGTAATAGCGGTAGTTATAGTAGTATTATAGCTATTATTGTGTAGAGCGTCGCGTTAGCTTTGGTGGGGTGGCCTAATGACTGATGTGGCCCGCTAAGTGATAAAACACGTTAACGTGCACTACTAGTAAGCGGCCTACACTAGTAAGTGGCCTACCCTACCTAACCTAACGCGACGCTCTACGCAATTGCTCTACAACAACGCAATAATATTAGATATAATTAAGAGATATAGTTAATTATCTAGCTCTATATGAAGTCTAAGTATGTCCTTGAACGTGACACTTCGTGCACGTTGGCGGCGCGCGCTGACGTCGCTCACTAGCCTAGCTCTAGCTAGCCTCTATCACTACTCTTTCTGCCTCTGCAGCCAACTGCTGAGCCTGCTACACCTAGAGCACTCTACTAGAAGCGATGTATTAACGCTGCTAACTATACTTTTATTATTAGCGCTAATTTTCTATACGTAGCTTCCTATTCTCCTCTATAAGTATTGCTGCTAATTGTATTATAAGCTAAGCGCTTTTAGTAAGCTAGCGTATCGCAACGCTTATAGGACTCTCTAGCTGCCACTATAGTTGCTTTTAGAGATAGCGTACCTGCTACTAAATCTCTACTACTATATGCGGTGTCTTTGTCTACTCTGCTACCTACGCTATAGCGTTATTATCTATAGTTATCTATAGTAGAGACGGTGTCCTAGCTACTATAAGCAATAATAAGATATAATCTAGATAAGAAGAGATAAAGCCTATCGCTTAAAAGCTAGCTTAGATATTCTACTACGTAAATACTATTAGCTAGATCCGCGTATATGCTATAAGGAAGTCTATCTTGTTAACGTAGTAGACGCCTTAATGGGCGAGCTTCTCTACTTTACGTCTATACGCGCGCTTAAGCGGCGAGAAGTAGCTAATATTAAGTAGCTAGAGAAGATGCAACGTATAAGGCAGTATATAGAGAGTAATAATCTTATTATTAGCGTAGTACTAGTCAAACTTTAGCGTAGCGTGGCTACTATAGCTATCTAGAATAAGAAGATAGTATACCCTAGCTATATAAGCTACTATATGCTAATTAAAGTACTTTACCTACTCTACGCTAAGCTAATTAGTCGTCTAGCTATTATCTAATACTATAATAGTCTAGTTTAGTAGGAGGCCTTAATACTAGCTGCTCTAGTAGGCCTTGCTAGATAGGATTATAAATAGTAGTAGATACTAGCTAGACGCGTTAATATACTTAATTACTATAACCTACTTATAATTACTTAGCTATATAGTAACTACTCTACTAACTCTATTAGAGCTAGTTATAACTTTTAACGTTATAGCAATACTTATAGTAAATCTAGTCTTATTAAAGTTATAGATATCTTAGTCTAGAACGCTATATATCTAGCGCATCTCTACTACTAGCTTAAACTACGCTGCGATTATAGTAGGATCTTTATACTAGGCGCGCTAACTATTAAACTTCTTAGTCTACTTTATCTAAAGCTTAGGCTAGCTCTAGATAAAGCGTAATACCTAGTTCTTACTAATAGGCTATAGAGGTAGATCTTGGCCACGCGTAGTAAGTAAAGCGTCTGCTATTCGTTATACGTTAATAATATAGGGCGGAAAACCGCGTTAGTTAAGGTCTAGAATCTACTAAATAAGGGAATACTCTTTAGTAGCTAATAGCTTGCGATTAACAGAGGCTGTCTCTAATTATGGCTAGGTACCGCGGAGGCGTCGTTGGAGCGTCGTTCGTAGAGCGTCGTATAGCATAGCAGCTTGACGCTAGCTTGTAATACGTTTCTCTTAAAGCGCACGAGATGCTAGAAGAACTCTACCTTCACGAGAAGTCTGTATAGAGCGTTGTTGTCGCGGCATAGTGGTGGTTGTGCAGAGCGTCGCGTTAGGTTAGGTGGGGTAGGCTACTTACTAGTGTGGGCCGCTTACTAGTGGTGCACGTTAGGCCGCTCGCTTAAGTAAGCCGCTCGCTTATAAACTACGTTATAGCTTTTATATTTATTAATAATAAGTAGCTAGTATTATTTTATAGTACGCTTTTTTGTATAAGTATAAAAGTACTCTAACTACTAAAAACTAATCTTATTTATAGTCTAACTATTTATAAAGACTAAAATAATTTAATTTTAAAGTATAGTATTCTTTTTATACTAAGTAAAGAAGTAATAGTACTTTTTAAAGATAATATAAAGTAGAATAGCTTATTTTATTATATTAATACCTTAAATAATAATAGTCTACTTATAATTATCTAACTAAATAGTCTTTAGTTTTTCTTACTTCTCTAAAGTTATAATAATAGCTTTAGTTTATATTTACTTATTATAAAGCTAGTCTTATTAAAGTTATAAGTATTTTTATATTAAATACTATACTTTATATTAGCTATTAGCTATTAGCTAAAACTAGACTTAAATAGCTATAAAGTCTTTATATAAAGCTCTTTTATAATTATATTTATAATAAAACTTTATTTAAAGCTTTAGTTAGTACTTACTAAGTATATTAAGCTATTTTAGACTAACTTAGGCTAAATAATACTTAGTACGTAAAAAATTAGCTATATTAGCTATATCTATAAGATATAAAAGAAATTCTTACTTAACTAAGTTATATAACGTAAGTATATACTTTATAAGTTAGTATGCTTTATAAGTTACTTATACTAAGACCTTACTAAAAACCTCTCTACTTTATAATGCCCTATTAACTATACTAGACAAAGCTATTAAAGAAAGTAAAAATATAGACTACCTTTTAAGCTATTAAATAAGACGCGAATCTTTTGGTATAATATGCTATAGCTACTTATAATATCTCTAGAGAGATATTACACTATTAACGCGCTAGATAACTTTTATAGGTAGATTATAGGCTAATAATAATAAGTTTAGATAAAAATAAGAAGAAAGTAATTTTTTAGTATATACGTAACTTAGTTAAGTAAAAATTTTTCTCTTACCTTATAGATATAGCTAATATAGCTAATTTCTTACGCGCTAAGCGTAATCTAGCCTAAGTTAGCCTAAGATAGCTTAGTCTATTTATTAAGTACTAACTAAAGCTCTAAATAAAGTTTAATTATAAGTATAACTATAAAAAAGCTTTCTATAAAGACTTTATAGCTATCTAAGCTTAGTTTTAGCTAGTAGCTAATATAAAAGCTAAGTATAGTATATA